>SNQJ01S0001742.1:366750-409384 GCA_010110895.2 Picea sitchensis
CCTAGACGGAAGAAGTACCTGCCAAGGTGACAGTGTGGGCAGGGACTTAGACATTGTGTCTCCGAGGGCACACTAAGTGAGCCGGACTTAGCTCACGTTTGCAAGTGTGCATAAGGGCGACAACACCTGGAACGTAAGAACAGCTCCAAATGTGATGGGGTCAATAAGGACTTCATTTTAAAAAAAACATGTGTGATGTCAACCACCGCATGAGTAGACAAATCATATAGACAATCTCACAAAAGATGGGCCCATGTAATTGATCCAAACACATTGAAATGCAAAATTGATGAAGTCATACCTTGAGTACTGGGAGAATGAGTTTTTACCAAGCACATCCACAAACCCTTGCTACAAAGAAGCCCAGTTGTGTGCTCTACCCAAATACAATAATCAACACCATGTGATCGAGCAGAAATGCACTGAGTTTATAGGTTCAACAATAAAAAAGAAGCCTCTGTAAAGTCTTGCAAGATTCACCTTTATAGACTCAAGTGAAAGAGAGGTATCAACTTCCTTTCAGAAATTTGCAAAAATGCTACCTAGTGCAGAAAAAGCATTGGATTTAGAGTTTTAAACCCTAACGAAAGAAGCATTGGTCTTAAGGAGGATTTAAACCCTAGGAATACCCTAAAAAGAAGGCAATAACCTAAATTCTTAAAATCAATTGTAAAAAATTTGAAGCCATAGTTCTATAATCACAAAACAATAGTGATGCCACCTATAAAAAGCCTCAAATCATAAGCTAAAAAATGATTGAAATAAATCAGCCAATAAACCCTCAACCTTAGCATTCCAACCGTACGCACAAGATCTACAAACAAGCACATAAAATAGGCTTAAATAGCCTCAAAAAAAGTGCCCTTCCCTGACCAATTACACCATGAAAAAACAGTCTCAAAAACTCCTCTAGTGAAACACTCTACATGCAAAGTTTGATCACAAAGGATATCAACACAAACAACCAACAAGAAAACCCTAACCAACAACAAAATCAGTAAGGTAGGTTCACCTCACTCTGATACCATGTTGAGATTCATAAGAGAGTGAAAGGATCAAATGAAACCAAGAAATAAGCATGTGTTCTTGCAATAAACAAGGAGAAAAACAGTGCTATGAAAAAACAACATAAAACACTAACAAGTATCCTTGAGCTTATTCATAAAAGAGCTAGAGAGAGAATCCATAAATGCATTGGAGAGAAGATGCAAACCAAGAACTAGAGACCTTAGGGTGCCCATAGGCTTAATCACTTGTATTAGAGAGATTGAGAAGATCACGTGATGAATGTTACAAATGAGACATGAATGTGTAAGGACGGTCTGTCAGAGTCCTGTGCATGTAAGGACGGTAAGGACGGTCTGTCAGAGTACATGTGCATGTATATGCTAGCTGTGGTCAATAGTGGTAGCTCCGTTAGGATTTTATATCCTAGGGAATCTTTTGATTCCTAAGCAGATCCCAAAGGTCCGGCAAGGACGGTATGTCAAAGTACCACGTGGTAGCTCCGTTAGGATTTTATATCATAGGGAATCTTATGATTCCTGGGCAGATCCCTAGGATCTGTCAGAGTACCACAAAATGTTGTTGTTGCACTTGCCTCATTTTGTTGCTATATGATGATGATGTTGTTCCTCCAGCCTCGTGTTGTTGATGATGTTGTTGCTACAGCCTCGTGTTGTTGATGATGTTGTTGTATCAACCTCGTGTTGTTGATGATGTTGTATCAGCCTAGTGTTGTTGATGTTGTTGTTATAGTTTTATACTAATTGATGTTGATCTTTCAGATTCCAACTCCATGCTGTGAACTATGATGATAATGTTATTCCAGCTCCATGTTGTGAACGATGATGATGATGTTATTCCAGCTCCATGCTGTGAACGATGATGATATTGATGATGAGAAAAACTTCCGATGATTTATAGATGCGCCAGTCAATGTTCCAAGACGTTGATGATGTCACTACCCTCTCTCTCTTCTGATGATGTTGTATTGTAGAATACCCTTCTTGTTAAGGGGGAGTGTTGAAATATTGTAACTGCGAAGAATATTCAAATTATAATTGAGTTATTATCTTATAGATCAATCCCCTTTTGTGGATTGGTCAAACCATGTTTATATGATGTTAATTGAGAAGTCGGCCCCTAGGGCTAATTAAAGTGGTTTTAACCACTAGTTGAAGAAGTCTACCCCTAGGGCTAATTAAAGTGGTTTTAACCACTAGTAGAAGAAGTCGTCCCTGCATAATGAAGAGACACAACCCTAGCGCTCCTCAGCTAGTATAAATAAGAGAGGATGGTACCTCATTAGCTCACTCACTCGAGTCACTCATCTAGTGCGCAAGTTTGAAGGAAGTTGCAGTTAAAAGAAGGAGAATAGAGAGGCGCATTGCTCGGTCTTGGATATTCTCTAGTGTTTAGTCTTTTATCTTGGCATTGTATTGCCAATCTATATTAAGGAAGTTTTTTGCTGGGTTTTCTCCCCCTCTATATTAGTCTTTTAGTCTTTTATGAGGGTTTCCCAGGATAAAATATTGTGTACCTTGTGATTGTGTTTCTCTCAGTGATCCTGTTTATGCTATTATTGTCTAGTAAATTGAAAACAACTTAATAGCAGCTCTAAATTTAACACTTCGGAAGGTTGCCCATTGTCACGTTGCCAACTCTTCCATCAATCTAGGCTAGTTATTTTCCAGCACAAGGGGGGAAGCCCTAGAAGAGATGTTTTTTGATATTTTCTTTAGAATAAGATGGATGGTGGAATTTACCAAGACCAGTGCCTAACCAATTGGGTTATGGAGTCAAGATCAATGAACAATAGGGTTTGAACATGATGAAAAGGCGTAGCTAGGATATTAACAAAATGATCTAAATAACCGCATGGATCTTCTTCAATATGCAAAAAATTAAAGGAGGGCCCTTCCAAAGACACAACACAGCCCTTACAAAACAACCGAGTAATAACGTGCAACCATGAACAAGAAAGGGACAGAAATGGTCGCTTAATATGCAAAAACGACAACAACATTATCCATTAAATGAACAATAATCACAACAAGACATAAGAAGGGTGAAACCTCTACCCTAACGTCCTCTTGTTGGACCAAAATTTCCCTTCTTCAAAGATTACACCAGCAATTTGTAAGAGTAATTTCCAGCTATCAAATCCAACCATGAAAAGTAGAAAAAAGATGAAAACCTTAACTTGAACTCATCCTTCCTGCAATCCCCCCAAAGATATTCAACTAAGTGTGTGTAGGGGAATACCCTATCTTCCAACCATGCCCTTAGCAAATGAGAATAGATCTACTTATATAGCTTTCCTTTCAACAACTTCTCCAATAAAATATTATTTCTTTTAGAAGGCCCCAAAATTCTCCTCAAGTGGAGCTCTCCCTTTTGCCTTTTGAGTGAATAAAATGGGTACATAATGCCACTTGTCATCTCCATAAGAAAAATTCCTTTCCTTTGAGGGTTTGATCATGTTAACAATGCCACATGGCATTTACTCAAGCAAAGAGCTTACCTCCAACTGTGTATAAAATTCCTTGAACAATTTACCCTTACCACCAAATACCTCAAAAGATGAAATATGCCTCCAAATATGTGAAGATGGATAAAATAATGTGTCCTTACCCCCAAAGGTTCTTCTCAAATAGGAAACACAAATTCAAATACGTGGAAGCTCCTCCATTAGGATTATTTCTCACCCCTTCTTGCCTTCAACATCCCTTAGCAACCTTCTTGAAGAGGGTGTTCAACCTAAAGTGCGCCTTTGAGTAAGTACGATTGCATCTCAGTGCCACGTGGCACCTTTCTGAGTAGGGCATTCATACTTAGGCCTCTCTCCTTGCCACATATCATGCTCTAGGCCTCCTACTGTTAGAAAAATAGGTGTGCTCATTTTCACCATAGACAATATAACAATATTGTCTGTAATTCCCAACCATATTGCACAAAGGCCACCCCTAAGCACCTTAACCTTGACAAATAGAATAATTTGGAAGCAAACCCTAGAACCAATAGCCAACCAAGGTAGCATACCTCTCTCCAGAACTAGCGTACCAAGCAGAAAGACCAAACCATAACCAAGCAGAAAGTCCAACCATAACCAAAAGACTAAGTCACCACTGTTGCAGCTGCAGCTCTCCTCCAGTCATGCGCACCACTTGTACTTATGCAGTTGTGAGAGAGTGTGACAAATGAGCTCTAATGCCCTCTATTTATACTGCTCCAACTCACTTGATTGGGTCGACTTCTCATCCTGGTGGCTAATAACTTAATATTTAATTATTCTCTTGAACCGACTTGTCTTCTAAGGTTATTGTCCAACATTTTAGGGTTTCTCTTGCTTCCCGGAATATTCTAGTCTTGTCAAAGGTTACACGTAGAGGTCAATACCTACCGCAGCTACCATAATATCAACACTCCCTCCTAGCTAGGGAGGTAATAAGGCAAGGGTCTTGAACACAAACAGACCATTCAACCGCTAGCATCATCATAGCCACACAGGGTATCTCATAATCAAATCACGAGCAACATCATCACTATCAACTAGATAGTCTCCATGGCAAACAAAACAATGCCATCCAATAGAACACAATTGTGTCTATTAATAGTAGTATACAACTACTATCCATTGCTACACAACCACTCTAGTAGCACACTACTACTAACCAGTGACACACAGTCACTACCAGTGGATCACATCCACTACAATAGCATATAGCTACTGTCCAGAGACATACAGTCTTCAAAACAATCATATCATCTAATATCAACTTGCATAAACAATATCATGATACAAACTGAGTCAACTGGGCCATTCTTCCACTCACATCTGTGAGATCTGGAAGAGCATCTGCCCTCGGAAAGTTAAAACATCAACCATGGGTTGTCTAGACTATTCTTCTCAAGCATAGAAGAATAATTGTCCCTGATTTCTGAACCTGGGCCATTCACCTAACTGGGCCATTCTTCCAGCACTAATCACAGTGCCACCTGGAGAGAATGAGTTTGCCCTAGGGAATGACTGTCCCTGATAACTGAACCTGGACCATTCACCTAACTGGGCCATTCTTCCGGCACTAATCACAGTGCAACCTGGAGAGAATGAGTCTACCCCAGGGAATGACTTTCCAGACCATTTCCTATGGAAATGATTGTCCTACACCAACCTCCTATAACAGACCATTCTTCGAAACTACTCACAATTGTGAACTTCGAAAGAATGACTACCTAGAGAGGCGGACCATTCTGCTTGACCACTACTGAGACTGACTACCAAGAAGAATGACTATCCTAGACCATTCCCCCACACTGGCCACAAGGGGAATCATTGTCTATGGTACATCAACAATCTATCAGACCATTTTCATTACAAAAATGACTATCCTCTCTGGACCATTTTACGAACTGGAAAATGACTGTCCGTCAGAAATCTTGGACCACTTCTCGGATTGGAAAGTGACTGCCCAATATGGACCATTTTCCAAACTGGAAAATGACTGTCCATAAATAACATATCAGTACTCCCTCCCAACCTTGGAGTAATCACTTTCTTTTCCAATAAGGAAGTCATCTCCACGAGTCCCAGCTTGTCCCTTAAGTATGCAAACTTTTTATCTTGGACAGAGGCTTTACCAAAATATATGATATCTACTCATCTATGGAGATGTATTGAGAAACACTTCTTCCTTCTGGACTGTATCACGGAGAAAATAATACTTGATCTCAATGTGCTTCGACCTGTCATGGAACATCGGGTTCTTTGAAAGCTTCACACAGCTCTGATTAACATAATATATCACGATCGAATCCAGCACCTGATCAAACAGTCCAGAAACCGGCTTACGGACCCACACTGCTTTCGTACAAGCATCACAAGCTGCAATATATATTTTGCTTCTGCAGTGTTGAGTACGACAGACGTTTGTTTCTTGCTATCCCATGATATCGTGGCAAAGCTCAAACTGAAACATATCAAAGAAGCACTTTTTATGTTATCTGCACTACCTGCCCAAACTGAATCGATAAATCCATGCAGTTGTATATCATAACCCAAACGTCCCACTAAGATATTTTAAGGCATGTTTTGTAATTATTCAATTCTCATGGCTAGGTTCCACCTGGAACTATTTTCACGGCAAAGCAAATATCCGACTGAGTATTCTCCAAATACATTAACGAGCCATTCAATTGTCGATACATGGACGGGTCTACTGGATCAGAGTCTCTCAACTTCTTCAGGTCTGTCATCATGGGAGTTTGCCATGTATTTGCAATCCATCATCCCGGACTTTTGAAGAACCATTTCGATACACTTCCTCTGTCATAGGAAGATTTCATCACGCTTTTGTTGCACATGAGAGGCTCTGCACCAAGTTCTTGAGACTGGCTTGAATCCATACAAGGTCTTCTTCTATCTGCATACATGGGTCTCTCTCTAGTATACCTCAAAACCTTGAGTTTACTCTACATATGCTTCTTCCTTAATTACTCTATTGAGAAGAACAGTCTTTACATCCATCTGACATAAACTCCAACCCATGGATACTGCAATAGATATAATGGCTCAGGTAGAGGTGTATCCGGTTACTGGAACAAGCTGTCATGACTCATCATAGTCTTCTCCCTCCTTTTGGGAGAACCCTCTAGTTATAATCTCGCCTTGTATCTATCAATGCTTCCATTCATAAGTCTTTTTCACAATTTCTCACATACATTGTTCTTCATCACAGCTTCCTTCCATTCCTTTTGCTTGACTACTTCTAGTGGGTTCAAACCATGTTGGTAGTCTTATAATTTTCGATATAATAACTGGTTCAATTGTGTGTTCTAGCTTTTCTTTCTTTCTCGGAATCTTCATGTTCTTCCTTATGTTTCTCTTCAACGTTGGAGTCCATGGAATCTTCTATAGATTCCATGCCCTTCCTTCATGAAGGTTCCAACTTCTTCCTTTTGTCATAGGAACATAAATGTAGATGGAAAACCAAGGATATTCAAGCCTTCCTTTCAAACAAGACTTCTTCTCGAGTCAAGCTAAGCACGGGCTGCTTATTAAAGCTGCTACTTCCAATGAGGAACATGGACAGATACTTCATAGTCTTCATGGATTCTTCAATGGATCATATCATTTGGGGATTAGCTCCCTCCTAGTCCCAGCTTCATGCCTGAATAAGCAATATCTAGAACTTCCTTGTTTTTATTCTGAGACTGTATGTTTCTGGAATTCTGTAATCAATTCCCTCTATCTGAGAGAGTCCATGCTTCCATCTGCTGCATCTCTCTTTGCTTTCTGCAAAGTGTAACAGGCCTGTTCTGGGTTACTTTTGATTACTGACTTCCTCTGAGTTTGACTCCCTCCAAGTCTGACTCCCTCTGAGTCTCTTTAAGTTTGTTTCTATATGTTATGATTGATGCCCATCTTGTAGTTGTTGCAAGCATTGTATCATCCTTATAAACTTCTTCTATGATAGTTTCCGCAAAGATTGTTCTTCAAAGGCTTGTCAACATATTTCACAAGGGTACCTGCCCAGAACAAGACAAGAAATAAAAGAAAGATCCAAGACAATATGTTTATGATAGGAAATCGAAACAAGAATAAGGACAAGGATAGAGGCAATTTCTACAAGCTTGGAAAGACATCTTCATGATAGCCTTTATGAGATAACCTGCCTGAGGCAACAAGAACAACAGTGTTTCCGATACAACATTTTTCATATGAAGGATAGTTTCTTGGTAGCATTACTAAGATGATCTTGTCTGAGAATAAGAACAAGAAATATCTCCTAGAGGAGGTATTAGTTCATATTTGCAAATAAGTATACTGAGCAGTATAAGCTACTAAGTACTTATCAATACTCACTTGATTAACAATAATAAAGATGTCAAACTTGATATGCAAACCTGGAGTCTTGCTATTGTTCCATTTGGATTGCTTTTCTTCTGAGACAAGTATCCTTTCTGACTTGTCCCTTAAACTTAAAACAATATACTTTCTTGACAGAAAGCTGAGTTAGAGAATATGATCTCAACCTTATAAGATCTTGACAAAAGTCAGCTTATAGTTTTAACTTTGACTAGAAGTTCATAATGTCATAACAGCAAGAGACATATCAAGTCAAACCTGGAGAGTGTGTTAATCTTCTGAATGCGTTGAATTCAAGATCATTGCTTTGGACAAGATCCCTTGTACATTCCCTACAAACACACTCATGCTAATGATACAAAATAAAAGAACATGTATAGGTGCATACCTTTGTTACCCAACTGTGACGGTAAACCTTAGAATGGCTTTGCTGGACCAGAGGTTTAGCCTCATAATGTTCCTTTCAGTATATCTTTCTTGGGCACAACATACACTTTCTTCATGCTAGGTCTTTCGTCTTCATAATTATGTTTCACGATATCCAACACTTTATTCTTGGCAAGGATGAGGTCAATCCTTGTCTTCCATGCTTTAGAAGCCCCTTCTAACTTGTTTTCTGACTTCATAGAGTAAGTCATCACTGCTTTGACTTGGTCAACCTTTGACTTTGACCAAAAACTCAAACTTGACGCCTTGGCTTGCTGATAGTACCGGAAGGTGCACTAGGTTATCCAGGAATTAGGTCAAGCGCTTCACTTAAGGTGCCTCAACATGAGGGTTAGGGTTTCGTTGTTGCAACAAAACTCTGACTGCAACTGAACAAATCCTCCCAATCTACCTTCCAGTGGTTAGACTGTCCGAAGATAGTGTGGTTAGAAAAACGACTTTATGGTTTCTCTTGCTTCCTAGAATATTCTAGTCTTGTCAAAGGTTACACGTAGAGGTTAATACCTCCCGCAGCTACCACAATATCAACACCTACAAGGTAAGGCTCTTGCTCCTTTAGGCCTTGTTTGACCCCTACATTGCCATAAGTAGTGCCTTCGAAATATCCCATGGTAGGGCATTCATCTTCTAAGTCTCCCCTCTAGCTCACATCATCCATCCATGTGGTCCAGGGCCCTAGGTTCAAGCCATAAATAGGGCACTCCATCAATGATGCAACAAACGGTAATGTAGTCCATGTAGCCATCACTCCAAATACACATCCAATATGCCTAAATGGAACCACTAGAAGAGCCTCCATCAAACCAATAATAGCTTTTTACACCTTTGCTCTTGCCCCAAATGATGAATGGTGCTCATGCAAGATAGAACAAGGTGCATGGCCTCCAAATCCCTCCCCGCAACCTATCACTGCCACTAAACTCCAAGGATCTTTTGTTGTGATTGGTGAGAGAAGAAAACCCATGAAAATGTGAAACAATACATGCATTTTTAGGAGATAATGGGTGGCATAAATTGTCTAATAGAATTTTTTTTTTTAAATAACAACCAAGTATGTATGAGATTTGTAACATCCATGGTTATAAATCAAAATATTAAAATATTTATATATATAGAATATAAAAAGGAAAATTTAAGAAAAGAAGAACAACATTAATTTATATGTGTGTGTGTCCACAAAAAATATATATAAGTATATATCAATGTTATTAGAACCAGACCAATGACGAAATTGGTCGACCACAAAAACCAGAAACAAAAACCGATCAATCAACAAATACAAAAAATATTCACATTTTGATAAATAAATTAATACACACACATGTGAATCCAAACCATTAGACACAAATATGCAAAGTTTTCTCATGTATAAAGAGCAAGAGTGTCATATTGTTAAATATGTGTTGTATTCTTTGCAGGTAGACTTAGTCTCATCAACAAAGTTATTAGGTTTAGGCTTTAGGTTTTACTAATTTTTTACATTTTTTTAAGTTGTTTTTTGTGGGCCCATGCATCATTTGTACAACACTCTAAGCAACCGGTCGGTTTTGTACAAAGCCAGTTCCATACAAAACCAATCGATTGGCTAGGCTATTTTGTTGCATTGTATTATTTCTCAAGTGGGCCATTATACTAGGATAGGAGCCCAAATTTTATCTAATAAAAAAACAATAAGGTACTGGTTTTCCCTTCGGGGTTTTTCTAGGGGTATTTTACCCAGAAATTACGTGTACTTTGTGTATGGTTTCCTTATTTATGCTTCTGCTGTAATGTTTCGTTAAAAACTCAGTTGTGCTTTTATTCAATAAATTAATTTATTTGGAATTAAGTGTCGGGTGTTGAGTTAAGGAGAATTTAACAGGTAAAACTAGGGGAGTACAATCACAAGCCCTAAAATTAACCCTATATGTGTTGAATTTTTAATGGTGGCTCAAACACATGTAGTTTCTTTTCCATTTAGCATGAACTTGAACCATAAACAATGCAACAATACAATAGTGGCAGTAAACCAAGATCACAAGAAGAATAATGATGCACAAAACACAAGAAGTTATCCTAGGAAAACCGTTCTCAAACAAGGGAAAAACCCAGCAACCCTTTACTATATTGCAAGAGAAGAAACCCTCACACAAAAAAGCCTAGCGCACATAATAGGGTGCTCTATGACCAAGAAGGACAGCGCATAGAAAAGAGTGCGCACTAAATTTCAGCTCTCCAAGTATGCGTTGTGAGAGAATGAGATGAATGATCCACAATGGCGATCATTCACTAACAAATACATGACCTAACTCATCAAATAGATGTGTCTCTTCATTGGCACAAAAGGGTCGACTCATACAACTCAAAAATACAACTATAATTACATAATATATAAATGTCTTTTTACAATGGGGTCGACTTGTACCCTTCACAATACAAATTAGGGTTTTACAATAGTCTTACTCTTTGACAATATAGCAAGGGGTCTCACACACATCCTCTAGTGCTCTGCCACTAGGGACAAGTCCACATGTGCTCAACCACAAGGGATGTCACTCTCAAACAGATCAACTCAACTAAATCCATAGGAGTACAAACTGGAGAGCCATCTCAAGTCAACTCAACTAAGTCCGTAGGAGTACGACAGGAGACCATCTCAACTTATTCCAGAGGAGCACGACAAGAGACCAACACAAGTCATCTCAACTCAGTCCAGAGGAGTACAACTCACCTATCACATAGGCGTTCTCACAGATCATCTCAACTCGGTCCAGAGGAGTACGATCTGAAAAATGTCTCATGAAGCTGCAATCATCAACACTCCCTCTCAGCTAGGGAGGCATTCTCCACCAGGCCAAGTCTCTCACGAAAGTACTCGAACTTCATCTTGGCAAGCGGTTTGGTGAAGACATCTGCAACTTGCTCGTGTGTAGAAAGGTATTGCACATGTACTGCTTTCCTCTGCAGCATATCTCTGATGTAATGGTATTTAATCTCGATGTGTTTCGATTTATTGTGAAACAAAGGATTCTCTGAGAGCTTCACACAGCTCTGGTTATCGCAATGGATAACAATGGAATCCATCTCATGTCCAAATAAGTCTTCAAGGAGCTCGCGAAGCCACACTGCTTCGCAGAATGCCACACATAATGCAATGTACTCTACTTTTGCGGTACTCAAAGCCACAAAAGTTTGTTTCCTGCTACACCAAGAAACCATGGCAGATCCCAAAGTAAAACAACAACCGAAGGTACTCTTCCAGTCCAATGCGCTCTCTGCCTAATCTGCATTGGCATATCCTTGCAATCTCATGTCTACACCAGAGGCATATCTCGGTCCATAAGCAATTGTGCCTCGTAAATATCTCAACACATCCTTCACTGCTATCCAGTGTATTTGTCTCGGCTGACTCATAAACTGACTGAGTACACTCACTACACGAGGTGCCTACTTTAGTCCATACAAGGCCTTCTTCAACCTGCACACATGAGACTCCTTCTCATGTATTACAAATCCATCTAGTTGCTCGATGTAAACTTCTTCCTCAATCTCTCTATTGAGAAAGGTTGTCTTCACATCCATCTGATGTAGTCTCCAACCCATGGATGCGGCAAGGGCAATAATCGTACAGATGGAAATGTATCGGGCAGCAGGAGCAAATGTCTCCTCATAATCTATTCCCTCCACCTGAGAGAATTCTCTAGCCACAAATCTTGCTTTGTACTTTTTGACACTTCCATCAGCTGCATATTTGATCTTATAGATCCACTTGGAAGTCACTACAGACTTCCCTTTCGGTCTCGGAACAATATCCCACACATCATTCTTCATGATGGACTGATACTCTTTGGTCATGGCATCTTACCAAACCTGTTGACTTGTTGCTTCTCCATGACAAGAAGGCTCAGTATCAAAATGATGTGGCTCATAGCTGAAACATAGCTCGAAAATCTCTATGGTCTCTTGCTCTCTCGGAATGTACCACGAGGAGCTCCATGTCCCTCTGCCTCTTCCAGAGTCTATCGATCCCATGCAAGCCTCTTCTGGCCTACTGCAATGTCTCTGGGAACATCAACTAGAGCTACGGGATCAACTGGATCAACTGGATCAATAATTGTCTCCCTCTAAACTGTTGAAGGGGGAGAAGGTATTGTCTCTTATTTCTTCTCGCTGTCAATCTCCATGTGAGATTCTCTGGATCTTCGGAAGGCTATCTCTTCCTCAAAGGTGACATCTCTGCTAACCTCGATTTGTCTCTGACCAGGGATGTATATCCGGTATGCCTTCGAAGATTCACTATACCCCACAAATGTACTCTTTCTGCCTGAAGGGTCTAGCTTGGTCCTCTTTTCCTTGGGTACATGAATGTATATTGGACACCCAAATATCCTGAAGTGTCCAACCTCAGGATTCACTCTAGTGAAAGCTTCTTCGAGAGTTATGTTCTTCAAAATCTTATGGACTCCCTCCCATTCTGAACTTACACAGTTGTCATGGATGCCTCTGCCCACAGAATCATAGGTAGATTATGATCATGTATCATCGCTTTGGTTGCCTCAACAATGGATCTGTTCTTTCTCTCTGCAACCCCATTCTGTTGAGGGTTATAAGGAACGGTGTACTCCCTCTTGATCCCTACCTCAATACAGAAATCACCGAAATCCCTGGCGGTGTACTCTCCTCCATTATCTGATCTCAGCACCTTGATCTTCCTCCCGATCAGGTTCTCAACCTGAGCTCTAAACTCTTGAAATCTCGCAAGGACTCCATCCTTGGTCTTCAATAAGTAAATCCACGTCTTCCGAGAGTGATCATCGATGAAGACCACATAGTACAAGTATCCACTCAAGGAAGCAACAGACATAGGTCCACAAACCTCTGTATGTATCAAGTCCAAGATCCCCTTAGATGTACTGTCACTGCTCGGAAAGGACCCCTTGACATTCTTGCCAAGAGCACAACCTCTGCAAACGCCATCATGCTCGATATGTATCTCCGGAAGGCCTGTCACCATCTTCCCCAGAGTGAGAAGGGCTCTATAATGTAAATGAGCAAGTCTCCTATGCCATAGCTCGCTCAAGCTAATAGTATCATGTAACAACGCCTAGATTGGTCAGACAATCAATCTGTACAAATTGTTTTCTCGAACACCAATCACCCAAGCAAAATCCATGTGTGAATTCTTGTGCCATGCAAGAACTTTTCCTTCAGAGAAAATAACCTTGTAGCCTTTATCCTCTAAGGCAGAAACAGAGACAAGGTTCCTTTTCATCCTAGGTACATATAGTACCTCACTTAATTGAAGTGGTATGTCAAGATCTAGTTGGAAGGAAGAAGTTCCAACTCCCTTCATAGTATATCTGGCATTATCACCAAGTACAACATGCAAACGAGACTCTTTCTCTACAAGATCTATAAGATGTTCTCTATATCCAGTCATGTGTCTGAAAGCACCACTGTCAATCAACCAAATATCACTATTAGTAGGAACCGTACATGAGAGTGTTGAAATGAAGAAGAACGCCTCATCCTTTACGCCTTCATCTCTTTGAGGTGGTTCTGAATCAACATCGACAGTGGAGGCATGTTGTCTTCCTTTCTTCCCGATAGGACAATTTCTCGCAATGTGTCCATATTTGTCACATCTGAAACATTGAATCTTTGATATGTCTTTTCTTTGTTCATGACCTGGAGCTGCTGAAGTTTTCTTGTCATTGAATGCTTTGCTGAAACTTCTTCTTTTTCTTCTACCTTTCTTTGCATGAGAAGCAAGGGCTTGATTGTCATCATGATGGGAGTCTTGCACGCCTCTGGATATAAGTCTGGTTTCCTCTTGAGTGCAGTCTACCCATAGACAATCAAACTGAGGTAAATTTGCTCTTCCACTGATACTTTGAATGAATGGTTCCCAATGGCTTGGAAGGCATTGAGAGTAATCATGACAAGTTCTATGTATGTTATGGTTTCTCCAATGGCACCTAACTGATCTCTGAAATCTTCATGAAGAAGGTAGCAGTGGTGTCATCTTTCGTCATCTTGAGATTTTGAAGTTGGTGTTTCAATGTAAGAGCTTTGTTAGTGTTGTTGCTCTCAAACATCTTCTTCAACGCATCATACATTAGATAAGTTATCTTAAGGGTAGAAATGTGAGGTAGTAGATGATCTCTTACTGAGTAGATGATTATCTTCCTAGCTTTGACATCATCTGTCTTCCATTCAGCGTTCTCTTCATTGGTTGTTGTTGCTAGTAGAGTTCCTTCTATTAACTTCAATAGGTCACTCTCTTCTAGAGTGATGTGTAATCTTGACTTCCAGGAGTTGAAGTTGCTTGATCCATCAACACTATCTTCCACCAAAGTTTTGTTACTTGTGGCTTGCAGATTCTTCACAAACCCTAACGGCTAGGCTAGAAACCCTTGTTGCAGAAAACCTAACGATTTTCAAGAGGAAGTCTCTAGGAGGTTCGTTGGACTTACGACTGCCAACAAGAAGCCCTAGAGAGTCAAAACAACCCCAGAAAGCTGCAAAAATACCCCAACAACTTGCAGAAACCCTAGAAACTGAAATCTGCAGAAACCCTAGAAACCCTAGGGTCGAAAATCCAAACTTCTTCAATTTTCAATCAGAAAGTTGCAGGTGATGCGTTGGACTAGGTCGTACCTGTCTATGAAGAATTTAGGCCCAACGCTAAAGGGAAAGTGCTAAAACTAGCTTGACAAGGAAAAGGGTAAGGGTCGTTTTTGCAGTTGCAGCAAGAAGGTGATGGCTAGCTTGGAAAGGTGTTAGAGTAGCTTGTGCAATGGTTCTTTCAAAAACACTGATCTGATACCATGTTGAATTTTTAATGGTGGCTCAAACACATGTAGTTTCTTTTCAATTTAGCATGAACTTGAACCATAAACAATGCAGGAATACAATAGTTGCAGTAAACCAAGATCACAAGAAGAATAACCATGCACAAGACACAAGAAGTTATCCTGGGAAAACCCTTCTCAAACAAGGGAAAAACCCAGCAACCCTTTACTATATTGCCAAGAGAAGAAACCCTCACACAGAAAATCCTAGCGCACATAATAGGGTGCTCTATGACCAAGAAGGATAGCGCATAGAAAAGAGTGCGCACTAAATTTCATCTCTCCAAGTATGCGTTGTGAGAGAATGAGATGAGTGATCCATAATGGGGATCATTCACTAATAAATACATGACCTAACTCATCAAATAGATGTGTCTCTTCATTGGCACAATAGGGCCTACTCGTACAACTCAAAAATACAATTATAGTTACATAATATATAAATGTCTTTTTACAGTGGGGCCGACTTGTACCCTTCACAATACAAATTAGGGTTTTACAATAGTCTTACTCTTTGACAATATAGCAAGGGGTCTCACACACATCCTCTAGTGCTCTGCCACTAGGGACAAGTCCACATGTGCTCAACCACATGGGACGTCACTCTCAAACAGATCAACTCAACTAAATCCATAGGAGTACAAACTGGAGAGCCATCTCAAGTCAACTCAACTAAGTCCATAGGAGTACGACAAGAGACCATCTCAAGTCATCTCAACTCAGTCTAGAGGAGCACGACAAGAGACCAACACAAGTCAGCTCAACTCAGTCCAAAGGAGTACGACTCACCTATCACATAGGCGTTCTCACAGATCATCTCAACTTAGTCCAGAGGAGTATGATCTGGAGAATGTCTCATGAAGCTGCAATCATCAACAATATGCTTTAACAAACTCAAGATGAATGATAACAAGGGAAGGAAGCACAATTACAAGCCTTCCTAGGGCTTCAAGACAAAGCTTATCCAAGGAAAACAAGATACCAAGCAAATTATCACCAATTTGATAAAGCATTTACTTAAAATACCAATAATAAACCATCAATTACTTAGAAAGAACACTTACTAACCAAGTCGTTGGGCATGAAGAAACCCTAGAACACGAGTCATCCATCAAAATAAGAAGAAACATCCACAAGACCACTCTCCAAGAGGTACGCATAAGTACTCCATGATGAGAAAGAAGTAAAAGAAGACAAGAGAAGCGATTCTCCACAAGTGTGAGTTATGATTTACAAATGAGGGTAGTGCTAGACTTTTATATGAGGAAAACCTAGTGCTTTACCTCTCAAAAGCCCCTAAAAATGTAATTAATCTATGATACAAGATGTATAGGCCTAGGCCGACCCCCAAAATAGCCTCCAACATAAAAAAAATCATGCTAATACATCAAACATCCCCCTAAAAATGACACGTGTGAGTGTAGGATGCCAAAGTGAAGGTGACATCATCTCCTCTTAGGGTCCAAGGGCCTCTAAAGGCCACGTCTCATCCAAAAAGTGCAAAGCATCATCAAGGGTCACATCCCCTCATCCCAAAGGTCATGTCTCATCATCAACCAATGCCAACTCATCACCATCAAAGCTAGGTCGGCCCAAGCAAGCATCAAATCACATCAGGCATGACGTCATCATGAATATGTGCAACGTCCAAGGGTTATGGTATGACGTCATGAGGGAAGAGAGCTCCATAGCCCCTCCAAAAATGTGTGCTATCATCATCAAGGTTCATGTCATCAATCCCATGCTCAAATCCTCAAAGGGCACAATGTCCATGGTGAGGGGCTTCATGCCCCCCTAAGTAGCCCATTTGGCCATATCTACAAAGCTTGAGCTCACTTGTCCAACATCCAAGGTCTAGGAGGTGTGGGAAGGTGCCTCAGGGCATACCAAATTATCAAAGGACAAACGCTCTGCATCAAGGGCCGAACATCCTTGGTATAGTGCACAACGTCATGGGCATCATCATGAAAATGCCCTCCAAAGGACCATGTCAAGGGTGCATCATAATCAAACAAGGTCCACAAAAACACGTAAGACCAACAAATACAAGATACAAGATCCATTGGAAGCATACAAAGTAAGCCACCACTTAATACAAGAGCCACATAAGCAATTCACATTAGGTATCTTCTTCAAACTTCACACTAGAAAATATATACTATATATATAGAATGTAAAAAGGAAAATTTAAGAAAATAATAACAATATTAATTACTATATATGTACATATGCATTTATACACACAATAGCATAGCTTCATTTTAATTTGGGATAATTTAGGTACAGAGAGATTTGCATCTCAATTTTGTTTTAATCTCTCTCAATGTTTAATAGATCAACATCTGTGCTTGTAAAATCAAAATATTATATATATATATATATATAGAGAGAGAGAGAGAGAGAGAATGTAAAAAGGAAAATTTAAGAAAAGAATAACAACATTAATTAATATTACACACACACAGTAGCGTAGATTGATTTTAATTTGGGATCTCTAAAGTACAAAGAGATTTGCATCTCAATTTGTTTTGATCTCTCTCAATGTTTAATAGATCTGGAGTTAAGATGGACTCTAGTTTCAGTTTATTAGTGTTACATTATGTTACATATCTCATCTATGTTGAGTTGTAGAATGCATATGTTGAAATTTTCAGCACATGGTAACAGTCCTAGTTTAATTTCTAACCTACCAACTTAGGAGAACCGAAAACTGAAATCTCTATCAAAACTGCAATCTGATTTTTACTAGGAACTTAAACACATCAAATTGAAGAAAGTAGCAGAAAGTACACAGATCTGAAACTCCAATCACGTCACTGTTTAATATTCTTGAAAACAGGAAATACACAAAAACCTCCAAACTCTACCCTTCACCCACTACTTCCTACTCTAAAAAACTAAATGAATAAACCTATACCCCTGCCTTATACTTTATAGACTGGGAGGTAGAATGAATGTGGACACATGCACAATAGTGCCTTCACTGAAATCACCTAAACCCTAAATCTATTCATAGCCTTGGGATTAGCACCCTCAACCTGCATGAAATAACTATTCCTAAGAAGGTGGACCCACTAAAGGAGAGTACAAGTATGCATGCATGCATCTCTCTCTTCTAAGGACCTATGCCCCATATATTCTTGGAAACTTTCCACATGCAAAGCACCCTAACTAACTATGTATGCAACTACTAAAGCAAACTCAGAAATAGAATTGAAATGATAAATATGAAAAAGCATCTAAACTGGAACTAAACTAATGATAAAAGCATGCATGCATCCTCTATCTCTTTATCCTCCATGAATGCCCCTGTACTCGCATTCACTGTTGTATCAATTGCTGAAGGAGGGCCTACTGCTGCTGTCATTTAAGGCTGTTGTACGGAATGCTATATGAAATCCCTGCTGGAGTACCTTCTTTGTAAGTGCCCAGATATTCTCTGCTTGTTGCTACCACTAAATGTGCTATGTTGGACACTTTACAACATACTAAAAATACAGCACTCCCTCTTCCTAAGGAAAGTGTTCTCTGCCAAACAAAAGATACTCCCTCTGCATCTGGAATCTCCCCTCTACTAGGGGCTTGATAAAATAGTTAACCATCAACAACCTGATGAAACATGAATTTGGATGACCACTCCTTTTGTACTATGAACTATTTTCAAAATCTTTAAGGTGAAAACCTTATGTACAAGGAACAGTGCATCAGCAACCTGCCAACCTCCTTTGTTCTCTGTGCCATCTTCACTAGTCAAAATCTTCTCACACCACATCATGAATTGTTCAAGACTTCTGCAATAATGAACTCATCGATATACAAGGCCAAGACAAGTGTATTAGATATGTCAAATAATAAATTGAAATCTGCACTAAACTCTGAACAACAAAACATGAGTGCAATCTCATTGATACTGAAATCCAAAACTGGTGATGCATGCATCAGCCCATCCAGGGAAACTCCCTCTTCCTGGAAGAATTCTACTGCAACTTGAGAAAGATTCTCATCAAGGTCAACTACCTATTGCCAAGAGAATCCTTCTATAACAACATTATCCCAATACTCTTCCATACATCCAAAACTAGCGGTGCATGCATCAACCCACCCAAGGCAACTGCCTCTTCCTAGGAGAATCCTCCGACAACTTGAGTAACAGTCTCATCAAGTTCAACAAACTATTGCTAAGAAAATCCTTCTATAACAAACTTATCCTAGTACTCTTCCATACCCCCATCAACTGCAATCAAGAAATCAATCACTAAAACCACAGTTAGTTCTATAATCGTCTCCTCAAGGCTGGAGAACCCTCCATCATCGCATCCTACCATACTTGCTCAAGTGGATTTGCAAGTAGCTTGTAAACACAACTTTCTCACACTCATTTAGCCAAAACTCAACCAGATCCATGGTTGTTGTCTTTGATGGTGGCTTGTTGACCATCAAACTCAGCGAAACACTGTAAATCTATCAAGCAAGAAATTGAAATCAAACTCTTCATTAAGTTAGGAACATACAAGACAAAATATAAATTAAGAACATCACCTGAAAGCATCTAGAAAGATACAAAGCACAATCCCTTCACATGATATGTGGCATCATCATCCAACTCCACAAACATTCCTCCCTCTTGCACTTAAAACCAGTTGAAGATCTTTTTGTCATAAGTCATATGTCTCGAAGCTCCATTGTCCACATACCATCCAACCACTACAACTGTCTACGTGGAAAGACTAGACAACATGGTAAAGTGGGTATCTAGCTTAGAAGTCAAATCATCCACACCAGAAGCATCTGCATATGTCTCGAAGCTCCATTGTCCACATACCATCTAATTGTTGAAACTATCTACGTGGAAAGACTAGACAACACAGTAAAGTGGGTATCTAGCTTGGAAGTCAAATCGTCCACACCAAAAGCATCTTTGCTTCTTACAAACTCATGTTGTTGTTATTGTCGCTTACCCTTTCCCTTCTTCCTCTCAAGAAATTGAGGCATAGTGACCATGCTTGCCGCACTTGAAGAACTTGATATGACACAAGTCTTTCTTCCCCTGACATAAAGAATCTAATTCTTCCTCCTTGCCCTTCTGACCCCTCCCAAGTCCTCCTTTCCTACCTCCTCTCCTAACCTTATCTATGAGGGCTAGGTCTGGTCCATCATCCTCATCCTTGTAACTAGTTGAGATTTCCCAGTCTCATCTCCTCTCTAATAAAAGCATTGCATAACTTCTCAAAGCCAAGTAGCTTCTCCCAACCACAAATAACATGGAAAAAGTTGTGCCAAGATGAACTAAAGCCATTTAAAGCAATCCAAACTAGCTCATCATCTTTGACTTCATCACCAACTACACCAATTTGATCTCTCAACTCTGCTAGCTTCATCAAATAGCTCACACTCTGTTACAGGGTTCCCAAGGCATCATACATTTCCTTGGTAGTGATCTCCGTATCAACATAAGGGATCAAATGATCCTTCACCAAATCCAATAGGAATCACTTCGTGTTCACTACATTCTTATAGTACTCTACCAGATCTTTGGGATCTATAAGAGGTTTGACCTCCTTCTCCACAAGGTACCAATGCTTCACTGCTGCCAAGAGGTTATGCACTCTACACTTCCACGACACAAAATTAGAGGCACCCTCCAATAGGTGACTCTCTCGCATAATATTGGGAGTGGCCATTACTGCAACTCCATAGAACAAACTTCAATCTCCACTCATTGGATCAACTAGGGTTTCACACCCTACAACCCTTCCCAGGTCCACGTGTCGATCATTGACATAGATCTACTTCAATGACTAAAGCCTAGACATACCACCCACTAAAACCCTCCAACAACTCTCTTTCGTTCAAGGGTAATCTCGCCATACATGGAATTCTAGAAAGTTTCAAATACACCACTCTGATATCATGTTGAAATTCTTCTACACATGGTAACAATCCTAGTCTGATTTCTAACCTACCTACTTAAGAAAACAGAAAATTGAAATCTCTATTAAAACTACAATCTGCCTTTTACTAGGAGTTGAAACGTATCAAATTGAAGAAAGTAGTACCAAGCACATAGATCTAAACTCACTCTAAGGACTCCCTCACTATCATGAGCTTCCTTTCTTAGTGGGTTAGGGCCTTCTTGATTGAATACCGGACTACTTACATGAATAAGCGTACAGTTAGAGCTAGCCTTCTGCCTACCAAATGACATCCTTCTCCCTTATAAACTAGGAGGTACAATGAACATGGACACATGAAAAACTTTACCTTAACTGAAATAAACCTTAACCCTAGATCTATTTCTGGCCTTGAGATTGACACCCTCGACCTGCATGAAAGAACTATTCTTAGGAAGGTGTGCCCACTAAAGGAGTGTGCAAGTATGCATGCACACACCTCCCTCTTCTAGGGATCTGTACCCCATCTACTCCTGGAAACTTTCCACATGCAAAGCTCCCTAACTAGTTGTGCATGCAACTACTAACTACAGCAAACTCAGAAATAGAACTAAATTGATAAATATGAAACAGCATCTATACGGGAACTGAACCGATGATGGCGCATGTGCACCCTCTATCTCTCTCTCCTCCATAAATGCTTGGCATGCATGCACCCTCTATCTCTCTCCCCTCCATAAATACCCCTGCACGCTCATTCACTACTATATGGATCTACTGAAGGAAGGCGTGCCACTGCCACTGTCATGAAGGCTATTGTACAAACTGTTGTACGAAATCTCTACTGGAGTACCTTCCTTGCATGCACCTATATCGTCTCTACTTGTTGTTGCCATTAATGGCACTTTGCTAGACACTTTACAAGGTACTAAAACTCCATCAGCATCTCATTGCTTTGAATGTACTTAAACCCACGTCCTCATCTCAACTGACCTTAAAAAAACATATTACAATATTTGAATAAATGTAGAGGTAATTGATGCTTACAATTCAAGTTTTGTCAAAGCACACAGACCTACAACCATCCTTCCTTCAAAGCTATTCAAGGTTAAATTCTTTTTGACATTTGGCTTAGGCTAATTAAATGAGAATTACTACAATGTTTGTGTCTCATCTCGATATATACATGGAAAAAACATAGCGTTTACCAATAAACTCTCTTTGCAAGCTGCTTAGACATGAATGTCGTACCATAAGGACTCTTGTATTCGTGGATGCTTAATACATAGTCTCCTTGGTGAAGGCCAATTGGTTCTGGCTTGAGTTACAGTGAGCTTAGGTCTATGGCTCAAAGCTTAGAGAGGCCAATAAAGAGCATGTCACCCCGTTATTCTAGGGTATGGGGGTAGAATAGTCCCAAGCCCTCAAAGATGCCACCAATGTAAAAAGAAAATCAATGATGCTTAATCCACACAATCAGACAAATCATATGGTTACAAAATTTACACTGTCAAAGTGAAAGTTCATACAAAAAATTTATGTGAATTATTAATTTCTAGATAATGCAATTTTGCAAGAAAATCGTGCCAAAAGCAATAGGCAGGTTGCACACATAAAATTCAAAGCAATGTTTATTCACACAGCTTTTTTTTTCATAATTTAACTGTTCTTGGTTTGCATAACTTCACTATTATAAATAAACTCGCAACATGTGCCATATGATGCACTATTAACGTGGTTGTTGAGCTCAAAGCATTACTGGATGGTAGTGGTGATGGAGGATGTTGGTGAGAAGAAGCGATTGTATTCCCAGCAACCATCATCATAGCTTGAGTCTGTCCATCAAAACCAAGAATGGTATAAGACCAGTGTAGATCCATGTTAACTCTGGATCTATCAACTGCCTAAAGGAATCGAATCCCTTTGAGACACAAACCCTTTTGATAGTAAAAAACTTGAGGAAAGGTTTGCACTTGGAGGGATTTGATCCTTCAACTACACTTAATAGATCAGGAGTTAAGATAAATCCACGGTTGGTTTATATGTGTGTGTGTGGGTGAATTAGTTAATATTTTACTATTTTCTTTTCTTTTCTATTAAACTTAAACAGATGTAAAAATACATTTTATTTGTTTTTTAATTTTTTGGCCGCAAGAATTACGGACAGGACAGATGTCAAGGAAAGTCACTTCATCAATCAGTGAATCACCTCTAGACTCCACTTACAAGTTAAAACCTACAGGTATGTAAACTTCAAAGTTCAAAATTCACTGTTTGAGTTTCACAGTTCTGTTGCTGTTCATCGTTTCACTGTCCAGATTCTCATAGGCTGTAGTGTTGTTTCACTGTTCAGATTACTATAGACCTTTTATTGTTTTAAATTATTTTTGTTCTCATACACATCAATGACCACATACCTCTAGGTTATTTCCCATCATTGGTTCTCACTTGTTATTCTTATTACCCTAGGAGCTGGTGTTTTAACATGTGGATTCAACTGTAAAGTCTTATACCAAGAATACAGCCCTCTAATCATCCAAGTCTATCATACTGCTGAAACTGCATAGGCCATTTTGGAAGTAGGTAATCTAGGAATTCAAATATTTCTATAATATCACATCTCGTGACAGGTAATAGCCTACAGGTATATGAATCCAAATAACAGTAGGCCTTAATTTCTAATCAGGACCATGGTAAATCTAAAAGCATAGATCCCCGGATGGGGTGACATCTGGCCAAAGAGCGAAAGGTGGCGCGCTGGCAGCTACGGGAATTATTACCCCCAGCCACCGCCCTCTCCCCCACGCCATTTGAATGACGGCCCTTAACACTGCACTTGTGGCACTTATGGTAGTGCGTTGCTCTACCTCTGAGAATTTAATGGCTATGCATGCAAACCAGCTCTGGAGCTCTGAAGCGGGTACTTGTCCTCGGGCTAATGTCACTTCGGCTTTCATGGCATCCCCCACTAGCATTCAACCGGCTACTATGAAGGTAAGAGCTCCTCGGCATTCTGTCATTTACCAAGTTCAGTTGGCTCTCTGGTTCTCTTTGTCTCTTGTGTTTTCCTGCGCTGGACCTTCTCCCGTCGCCTCCTTACCTCTGTTGGTCACCTTTCTCAGCCTCCTTTTCACCAGCGCAACTCTTCTAGCTTGGTCTCCGCATCCACTGCCCCATATTTGTTGTTATCCTTCAATCATGCCTAGAGAGCGTGGCAAACCCAAAAGGGGGCCACTGTATTACAGCTTCGTCGCGAGGCGCAGCCGCCCTAACCCTTCGCAGCCCCTTCCTCCAACCAGCTCCCCAGGAAGAGGCCAAAATTGGACCGAGATGCCCCCTCCCTCCCCTCATGCCCAGAACTTGCCTCCACCTTCTGAAATTATGTATGACACGGGAAGCTAACCGGTGGAAGAAGAGATTCCTCCTCTTGCGCAGCAGCCCCTAGAAGCCCCGCACGAGCCTAGCTTCATCACCAAACCCCAAGGCCGACCTATGGAGCAAGGAAGCTGCTTGGTGGAGGAAGAAATTCCCCCCAACTGGCTGGCAGAATGGATTGCCAAGAACTCTAGCCCGAAGTTGGACGAGGAAGACACACCACTAGCGGATTTCCACATGGATACAACTCCTCCCGCGGAAGCGGATGGGAAAATTGAGCATCCTATGCCCAATCCCCATCACTTCTCGGACAACCACTTGCAACTAATCTTTGATATGCGGCGGCGAAGTCTGGAGGATCAAACTCAAAATCAATGCACTCTCAGCCAACGCATGGACCTCCTATTCGACGCCTTGTCTGATGTTCCGGGAAAACTCGTTGCCCGACCTGCAGACAAAAGTTTGTCTTTACCTACGGCACCGATGGATGCCTGGGTTTGCCAAATTTCTAGCTTCTCTCTCAGCTTACATTTCAGGATTTGGCTTTTTTCAGTTTTGTTAAGTTTTATGATCTATAGCTACAGCCATGGTGGCCATGTTCTCAGGCGCATGGCACCAGACACATCTTTTGTAAGAAATATGACAAATGACAAGTTGAACTTTGGAAAAAACCGTTATGATTTTCATGTTTCTGCAAGCCACAAGTTCTGGTTTCCCCGATGTGGCGGAACAGGTGGCAAGCAAAGATCAATGTACTTTTTTGAAGTTTTTTAGGTAATATATAGTCCCTCTTTTATTTACGAAAAAAAAAAAAAAAATCTAAAATCATAGAGGCATTGCTTACACTTATTGTCATAGTCTCATAGATAAATTAAAATCTACGATAATCATGAACTGGTCCTTGGTGCAAAATCTCTAAGGTGGGTAATGCGTCTGCTACATAGGTATATTAATGATCTGAACCAAAGAAGCACCATCTATACTAAAGGAACTGACAGCATAGAACTCTAGAAACAAAGAATTTGCTTGTTTGTCCCATTCATAGAGAACTATTTAATATTAAATTCTAAAATACAAGTTATGCATAAAATTCAGACCATACTTTGATACACCTGGAAGGACAGATTCTAATCATCGAAAAATGTCATAGTGTTGCAATACAGTAGACATATTTTTGAGTAGGCAAAACCATGCAAGCCAAAATTCAAAACATTACCATAATTAAACGTTTGCCACCTGCAGACTGGTATATCAATATGAATAATAGAGCAGGCCTAACTCTGGAGCATTTCTAAACCTAAAATTATAAGATTATTATGCATACAGTAATATTTAATAAATCTATGGGTACTTAGTTGCAAGCTAAACTTTAGAAGGATTCAGGTCCACTGGGGATAGCATCTATTTTGTGAGAAAATGGTTTGCTCAATCCAGGAAGCAAAGAGAGCTATCTATTTGTTATTAGCTCGAGATTGCCCCACAACAAATATATTGTAGCAAACGAATGTTTCAACAAGGGCGATGCAAATTGGCATCATTTTGTGTGGCCAGTAACATGAGCAATGGACAAACATTAAAAAAATTGGAGAACAATATGGCTCACCAGTTGAAAATGATTTATCATGTGGCATGGGTAATTTGTGTAATAGAAACATGCTTTTATTGGTGGAAGAGCAGTCTGAAGAGAATCCATTACATGTGTTGCAAAGAGGACGAGGATGCATGAAGCAAATGCATATTGAGATATTTGGATGTTGCTTAAATAATGAAGCATGTGTTATATTAACCTTGCATTTTTTTGGAAAAGCTCAATTGTTTAATGTGCAGATATATTATATTTCATAGGTTGTTGGGCATTTGGCTAGTTTCGTGCCAGCAGGTGCCCAGTACGAACCCCCTTAGGTTAAGCACACACACCAACGAGATTACTAAGAATGTCATCCATATTCCCCATGAATATGGGGAGGCATCCCTTGGGTTTCCCACGAAGTTTTCCGGGGAAAAAATATATATTTCAAATTTTAATTGCATATATTAATGACAGACGGCTCCAATTACTGTTTGTAATAGTTTGATTAACTGAAGAGGCAGTTGTTTAACTTGAAAGTTACCAAATCACTTTACCTTTCCGCTCTGCCTCAGAACATATAGAAATTAAAATTATAAAAACACTGGAAAGAAAAGAGTTGGGGGAGATTGGCCCACAAGGGTACAGAAAGAGATAAAAACAACCACGGATCGTTGAAGGCCCAGAGGAATTGAAAGGGATGAGGCTAGGAGCAAATTCTCAGTTGTATTCCTAAGAACATTGGAAGCAAAAAATCTGTAAGACATTTTTTAATTGCATATAGAAAGTAATATTTCTTGTATTTGCAACAAAAATTGTTCATCAAATCTCTGTTTATGTTATTATTTTTATGATACATTAAATTTGCACTGATGTAATGCCTTTAAATCTTGAATACAATTTCCATTGATGATGAGATTTTGAACTATATATGTTGAAATCCTATATTGAGTAGAGTGCACATGCTTAAGATAAATCTAGATTGGATTTAGAGCCTAAGGTGCAATATTTCAGAATATGGAACTACTGAGAAATGGATCACTGGATCAATTGAAATTATTGAATAGGGTACAACTTGAGTGGGCCTAACAGTTAAGAACATGAGTTTTCTCCTTGGAGATGACAAGCTCAAATCTGGAGGGGAGTAGAATACATATACCTTCACAGACTAAGCAGTCAAATTGCTGCACAGAGGGGATCCTTTGTCCCATAAACAAGAAGACCTCATACATCAATTTGGTGTCTAGTTAGGCCATGACCTTAAAAATTGATTATTATTATTTTATTTTCTTATTATTATTATTATTATTGTCAATGACTAGATTATTTTGTCACTAGGTTTCTTTGACACTAGGCTTAATTTCAATTAGTTGAGAACCTTTTGGAACTTACATGATCAAACATACATTCCTTGTCTTAATCAAACTTAAATTTAGCAATTAAAGACATGACATCTAGAGGCACATCACCGAGTCAATTAGGGTTATTGTGTCAATTACTCGAATTTTTGTCACTAGACCCTTTGGGCACTAGGTGTGTAGTTAGATTAATGGGTTCATTGCATTGCATATATAACATCATGGTAATCTAATTGGAATTGTGTTCTTATAAATCATTCCCCTTGAGTCAATTGGGTTTAGCTCAAGTGGTTGGAAGGAATGATTGTTATCCTCTCCACCGAGGTTCAATTCCCGCAAGTGACATATTGAGCTCTTAACAAGTATATTGCTTTAATGGCTTTGAGCCATGTTGTTGACTGCCCTTGTGCCCTGAAGATTCTAGGGATTACCCTAGGTACCATCCTCAAAATGAGGGGAAGTACTCGGGGGTTTTCCTCGGCAGTGTAACCTAGAAAAAAAACATTCCCCTTGAACTATAATCAATATTTTTCTAAGTTAGACATTAGTAGATCAATTAGATTAATCATCTCTTGTTCTTAGGTGTTTAGCTTAGGAAAATCACCATTTTATTAATGTTACACTTACAGACCCCCAACCTAGTTACTAGGTCAATTTGGGTTACTGAACGAATACCTACAAGTTTTCCTCTATACTTGTTTGGCCTTAGGCTAGTTAAATATCTGCAAGATTGTTGATCGTTGCACTCCCATGGTCTAAATTTAGACCTTGGGGGAACCCTAAACAATTTAGGCCATGGGCAAGCCCTAATCAACAAGCTCTTACAGGAGACCTTCAAGAAAAGAGATGTGCAACTCATTGGGATTAGGTAACTTCCACTCTAATTATTCCAAGTGTTTTGACAAATGAGCAAGTGTGCACTGACAAGCATGTACTGCAGGCTTGATCATTGCACTCCCCTAGTCTAAATTTAGACTATGCGAGGACCCCAAACAAATTTAGACCATGAAAAACCCTAGTCAACAAGCTTTTACAAGAGGCCTTAGGAAAAGAGATGTGTAAATCATTGGGATTTAGGTAACTTCCACTCTAATTATTCTAAAGGCTTTGACAAATGAGCAAATGCACACTAATAGGGTATACTGTAGGCCCATTTTGACTAGTGTAAACAAAGAATTGGAAAAGAAAGTGAAAGGGATGCAAGCAAGGTAACCAACTGTTTTAGTACAGCTGAGGCCCATTTTGACTAGCGTATCGAAGAATTGGAAAAGAAAGTGGAGGGGCTGCAAGCAAGGTAACCAACTGTTTTAGTGCACTTGAGGCCCATTTAGTGTATCAAAGAATTTAAAAAGAATGTGGAAGGGTGCAAGCAAAGTAACCTACTGTTTTAATACACTTCAGAAAACGTTTATAGACCTACCTCGGCCAAATCAGGACACGTCACGTATGGATGAAATGGGCAAATAATTTGTCCTGTCAACAATTCAAGTAAGCAATTTTCGGAGACAACTCCATTTTGACAAAAGATACAAAATTTAGCTAAGTGTAGGGATTGACCAGCCTTAGTCAAGGAACAACAAAACTTGTTGGAGACAAAGGCCCAAATAATTAAGGGAACATAAAAGGTGTATGTGGATGAAAATCGCTTGTTCAAAAAAGAGAATTTTATGGACAAAATATCAAATACATAGTGTCGATTTGATCCTGAACCTGTTGCCGATGGATGTGGACCAACCCCCTAGGACCATCATGATCCACCGTCTGATGTTCCTATGAACTGCTGTTTGATGATAACGGAATTATGTTTTCTTTGCTGAGGACCATCTGATTGTGCGTGCTGTTATATTTTGTTGTGGACTTATCATATGACTACCACATGCCCAAGGAACCCATTTTAGTTTAGAGGGCTTTTTTCGAATTAATGCTGCATATTAAACCCATCCAACTCAACCAATCCAGTGCATTTTTGGTTTGCAACGAGCCCAGTTTTGGTTTTAGCTAATGCTTGTAGTGGCTGTGTTTATAGTTGTTTGTTTTTATAAAATACCTAAGTAAATCACTCGCTTATATTAATAATCAAAGGAAGCATTTTATCCCAAAAAAAAAATTTATCATACCAATTGTGTAAATAGTATTGTGTAAATAACAGGCATATATCAAACATGGCTGCAATTGTGTAAATAACAGGCATATATCAAACATGGTTGTAATTGATTGCAAAATGATAAAGTATCTTATTAATATCCACTAAAATATAATACTAATGTCCACTTAGATCAATTTGGCTTGTCAAACATGTGTTAAGCTCCTATGATGACAAAGGGAAACCAACTCCATTGAAATAGAGTTGCTATTATGGGTTGGATGTTTGTAAAGAGAAAGTCATTGACTTAAGAAACAAGATCGAATGTTGCAGAAAGCAAGTAAGCCTAATGATTAAGAACATGTGTTTTTTCCTTGGAGATCACAGGTTCAAATCTGAAGGAGGTTGGGTATGAACACATCCCTAGACTAACTAGTCAAATCAGAGGTCCTTATCCCACAAACAAAAAAATCTCATACATCAATTTGATCTGACTAAACAGTAACCTTAAAATTAGATTATTATTATTATTAACTACCAAGAAAAACACACATTAACTCTATTATTAACTCTACTTTAACAATAAGTGGAATACCACTAAATAAAACTACATAATACTTGATAAATTGCCTATAATAGAATTAACTCTACTTTAGCAATAAGTGGAATACCACTAAATAAAACTACATAATACTTTATAAATTGCCTATAAGAGAATTTGTGAGACAATTTTATCCGAATCCATTGAGCAATTTGGTGTGAGGGTACCTGAGTGCAAACGGAATCAGCAGATGGAACGAGGCGAAGCTCGAGGAGGAGAGACCGCATTGTGTGAATGTGGACGGCTCCTTGAGGCATTATCTGCTCCAGCATTTGAGAATTGACAACCCTTCCATCTCCAATGGCTTCATGGGGGGACTCTATCTCGAAGGCGCCAGGGGAATATGAAGGAAGCTCGGCCTCCTCGTTTCTTCCAATGACGGAACCGATATCTTCACCTCCCTTGGACATTTGGATCCTCTCGGGATGCATGACCAATCTCCGTGCTTCGCAAATTGAGGTATGTAGGGTTTCACTGTAGGCGCAGCTCAAGGACCCGCCCTTGGCTTCTTCGGTCGAATTCCCGTTCTTGAGTTTTCTGTTATGGGGATCTTCGCCATGGAGGAGGCGGAAAGGGCGAGTAAAGCCATTTCCAAAGTAGGCTTCGCAGGTCCCCGCTGCCAGTTTCGGATTCGGATGCCAAGGGAGGTAGGACGGGAGATCTGGCCATGGCTTCCCAGTCAAAGACAATCTGTTGGTTTTAGCTTTTGGGGTTTTTTTGGGAAGGAAGGCTGCTGCTTTTCTTCCACCATCGTTGTTAGAAGGGGGTAAATAAAGAAAATAGTAACAGAGAATGATGAGATTAAGTATTATTATAAGGAGAAGAATCCCCTTCATCTTCATCAGAATTAGATGAAGATGAATGCACGCACTCTGCACACTTCGTGGATTTCTATCGTGTTAGATCAGCCAAAGTCTCCTTTATCGCTTGAATTTGGATTCTAAAGACTTGGTGGGTTCCGACCGTATGGCATCGGCGAAGTCTGCAATTTATGAATTAAATTTGGATTTTTCTAAATCTTTCAAGCTGTACGTACGTATTGTTCTTTATATTTGGCTTTTTAGTTTTTAAATTATATTGTCGTATGGAGTCTTGTTTTCTCTGTACCTTCCATTAAGTCGATGTTCGCCATTGGTATAGTGTATAACCTGGTAGCGTTTAAATTTTAGTGAGAGTTTTAGCAGTTAACTGCTTTCATCTATAAAACAAATTACGCATATTACTAAATTAAATTGAAATACAAAAATTAAGTTAATCAAATGGAAAATTATAAAAACGTTGATGATAATAATAAAATAAATTGATTAAGCATATTTGAGGGTGGGGGTACTCGCAATTCTCCTTCCGCCTTCGTGTATCCTTGTGACCCCGATCATTGTAGTGAATATTTGTGTTCACTTTTTGCTGAGTTTGTGGTGAGTTTGGGCTGCTTATCACCGTATATGGAGGTTCTTTTTGGGAGAGTAATGATTTTATTTCTTTTTATTTCTTGAGATTGGGTGCTTGTTGTGGGTGACTCAATAACTTTGAGTTTGTGGTGAGTTTGGGCTGCTTATCACCGTATATGGAGGTTCTTTTTGGGAGAGTAATGATTTTATGTCTTTTTATTTCTTGAGATTGGGTGCTTGTTGTGGGTGACTCAATAACTTTATGCAACTTTAGGGTTTTTCTTTGATTAAAGGGTTAGTTAAAATTTTAGTGGTTTCTTTTGATTTTCTTTAGATTCAAGGGTTAGTTTACGTTGGTGGCTTTTGTTTATGGTGGTTATTGGTGGGTTTTGCTTTGGCTTTTTATTGGTTCTTGCTTCTTTTTTTGGTGGTGTCTTCTTCATGGAGGGGTATCTTTTGGTTCACAATCCTTGGAATTGCTTGGTTCACTAGTGGATAAGGGCTTTGATCATGCCCCGAATGGGATGTTTTTGGGATCAAAATGTGGACAGACTAAGGGGAGGTCATCTGGCCAGACGTCCAGCCACTTGGCATTGGCTCAAACTCGTCCCCCCTCGACCATCACCTCATGGGAATAAATCCCTTGTCGCCATTCCTCAGAAGTCACTCGAGGCCAGCTTGTCGCACGCTCATGACGCTCATCTTCGTGGGAGATTTCATGTTGATGGGCAGGACACCTCCACAGTCCCATTAGCAACTCAACAATGAAGCTCATAAGTCAGTGCCAAGGCACGCTAAAACTCATTTGCTCCCTCGGCCTCTGCATTTTCCGCTCTCCCTGGTTTCTAATTTCTTCTTTTCTGCCTGGTGCGACCTCTACTCGACCTCCTAGACTTCTAGTTCGCGCTTCTCTATTCGGGTTTTGTTGGTCTGGTCCATCTTCTTGCATTTTCTCTGCGCTCTCCTTTCCAGGTTGCCTGGAGCCAACTCCATGCCTCATCTTAGGGGCAAATCCAAACGAGGGGCGGCCTGGTACGTAGCCAGCGGAAGGGTTGCGCCCGACGGTGGTGCGCCCAACTGTGGTTCTCCCCTTGACGTCGATGGCATCCCCATCTTGACTCCCGTCGAAGCTCCCACCCCTACTCGCCCTTTACGTGAGACCACCCCGAAGCTCTCCCCGCTCTTGAATCCATATGTCTGCCGACTTGAATGGTTTGACAACTTCGGCAATTCGCTTGGCTACGCGCCTCCTCCCCCCTCCCCTCCTCCTTGTCCACCACCTCCGCCTTCTCCCCCTCGCCACCCTCCTCCTCCACCTCCAGTCACTTCCCCTGCTCCCTTCGTTTGTCCCTCCTCCTCCTTTGACTCTCCACTGTCCCCCTCGTTCCCTTCAACTTGTGATAGGTGTGCAGACAAAGCAGAGCTCGTGGACTCTTTGGACGACCTCAAGAGGGGTCTAGGGGATGTCAAGACCGTCTTACTCGTGCTGCAAATCAAGGAATCACAGCGTTAGAGTCGTGTGGACCTCATGATGTCCTTCATACAAGACCTCTGACAAGCCATCTCAGACCGAGAAAGGCTCAACATAGGCAACTTACAGGTGCACCAAGCCTTTGTTGGGCCAAGGTTCGATCTCGGAATTAGTTAATCATGCTTCAAGTTTATGTTTTTTGTTTTATCTTTGAATCCATGGGAGGCCGCCAACCTCTGGGGAGTTTGGTCTTAGTTTTTTCTTCTTAGTTTAGCACTCATAATTATGCCCTGCGTGGCACCGTAGTTTTATTTTTTTGCATGTTTTACACATCTATTTTGGACAAGTGGCAGTTGTGGTTTCCCACCAGGGCACTGCTGCCACGTTTGAACAGGCGAGATAGACAGATGTAATCTCTTTCTTTTACAGGGTCTAATACAATTTTCTAACTTACAAAAAAGAAAGGGCCTTCGATCATGGTTTAATCCTTACTACCAAATGCTATATGCAAGGCTTCCTAGGTTTTTGACCTCTTCGGATTTCTAAGTGCCTAATTTATGATGATTTTTGGACTAGGTCTTATTTTGGAACCCTTTTCTGAGTTTAGATAAAGTTTGTCGGTAGCTCGATGGTTGCACTCATTTCCTTTGTCAGGATCCATGCGTGGGTTTTGGTGCTTAGGTTTTGAGCATTTTGTTTGGTTTTAGTGAAGGTTGAATCATTTATGCTTGACCCTTTGAAAGCTTCTTAGTGGTGCTAAAGGTTCTTTAAGTGGTCTTGCATTTTCAGGTTTGGGATTTTACTGCTTACATTTCAATGTTTCGTTGTTTTAGTTAAGTTGCTTGTAAAGTCCATTTTGGTCTAATGTCTCCTTACACTTATTAAATGTAATGTCACCATTCTTCTTGAAATAAAGAGATGATCACCTTTATATATATATATATATATATATATATATATAAACTAACATAAATTCATTTTAACTTCTTGAAACCATCATTAACAACTTTAAAAAAAAAGTCACCATAATCATAAAATAAATTAGCATATATCCATTTTAAGCATTTCTGAGTAAGTTAAATCTATGTTAATTATATCAAACATTAATTCATCGTTATTAAGAAAATTTTCAACAAATTAATGTTAATAAATTAGCATATATCCATTTTAAGCATTTGTGCTTAACTTAAATCTATGTTAATTATATCAAACATTAATTCATCATTATTAAGAAATTTTTCAACAAATTAATGTTAATAGATTCTCTAACATACAAAACATTTTAAAATATATATAGTACTTAAATTACTTTAACTTTTATTATTTTTTACATTAAAATATTTTATTTTTTATGTGTGGATTTTTTATTTTTTTAAATCAAATAATATAATAGAGTAAAACCTAATTTTTTTAAGACATAAGGTTAGGTCAATAATTCATAACACATCTTATGAGTAAACATCTCACTTACTTAGCACTACAAATTGATTAATTTAATTTTAGATTTATTAAATTAATTATGTTTTCTTTGTTGAGGGTCATTTGATTGTGCGTGTTGTTATGTTTTGTGCATTTTTCGTTTTGGTTTGCAAGTAGCCCGATTTTGGTTTTAGCTAATGCCTGTAGTGGGTGTGTTTGTCGTAGTTTGTTTTTTTTTTCACAAAGGAAAATTTTTTATATTAGATATATAAAATAAACTTTACAAAAATCTTCCCAAAGATTAGTAACCTTGATGTCCTTTTACAATTCAAACTTTTTTGTCTTTAACTGTCTTATCACATAAGCTTCTTACAAAAAAAGCAAAAAGCCAAAAAATTATTGTTCTAATACATTTGTCGATCATCACTTAATCATGTATTTTCAATTTAAAATTCAGACATTTTTTCAAAACTTTCAACGTGTTCTCCCAATCCTTTGGCAAAATATAAATAGCCTTCCTCCATAAGAAAAGCCTGCTTTGATAGTTGATCTGCTTCCCTATTGAATTCCCTGTATATGTGTTGAATTTTTAAATTCTGGAAGCTTCCACTCATCTGTCGGATTCTGGTTATCCAAGGCTGTAAAGAAATCCCCTGCAAATTATTTTTATATAAAAACCAGTCAACAATTACTTTGGAATCTTCAATCAACTATAGACAAGTAACTTGCTTATGTAGAGCAAAAAACAAAAGACTCCACAGTGTCATGAGTTCCCCTCTAGTATTTCTTCCCGTACCACAATTCATTTTAATACTATAAATACCCCCCTCTGGACATTTTAGCAATGCTCCTGCACCACATTTTTCACCTTCATTTTGAGAAGCACCATCAAAGAAACCAACAGCCAAATTTCCTTCCAGCAGAGGAGGATGAACTACTCTTTGTGTATGGACAGCAAAAGTTTTGTTATATTCACCCAAATTTTGCAAAACTCGATTAACTACCTTCAGAATAGATAATGGTTTATTCTAAAAATCAATCAAGTTTCTCTACCTCCAAATTTCCCAACAGATATAACAAAGTAATTCCAGCCAATTGTCCTTTGTCTTATTCCAAGTCTGAAAACTTTCACTAAGTTGTCTGCAATCCCACATTTTTTTAAACTTAAGAGCTTTTAAAAGATAATTCCATACATCTCTTGTGAAGGGGCATTTTACCATTAAATGACTTATTGTTTCCTCTTCCTCACCACAAAGAAAACATCTACTAGGACCAGCAAACCCTCTTTTTATCAGATTATCCGAGGTTAGAATTCTATTTTCTATCATCAGCCAACAAAATAATTTAATCCCCAAAAGAATCTTCCATTTCCAAATATCAATCATCCATTCATTTAGATCAGCATCCATTTTCTCTAGAAATTGCACCTCATAAGCTTGTTTTGTAGACACTTTCCCTAATTTATTATCCCAGGTCCAAACAATTTTATCTATTTCATCAGATAAGACAAAACCAGAGTGTTTTAGACCCCTCACATAATTCTCCCATTCTAGTTTTTGTTCACCTATAAGATCTAGAGAATCTGCATTTTTCCAATTAAAACCGTGTGCAAATCCAAAGCCAATAGAAGATGCCTGATCTAGATTGAAAATACCTTTTGAGTGTAGTGTGGAAACCAGACTCTCGAACAATTTGTAGTAATAATGAGATCCTGTCATCGGATCCGAACCAACCCTTATTTCCTTTCCATTTCCAGGCTTCCAGGCTAACCAGTCAATGACAATAGGCAAAGAATCAGTAAGTGCTTTCCAACAATTTGACATACCTTTCACATTTAAACTCCCTTTTCTAAGCCATTCAATCACAGAATATCTTTTTAAATATTTTTTAAGAATCACTTCGTGCCACAGCCCAGTACCAAACAGAATCCTCCACAGGATTTTTGCAGCCAACGCTTTACCAAAACTGAAAATATTTTTAAAACCCCATCCTCCAATCTTCTTAGGTTTTGCAATCCTGTCCCAATTTACCAAATGGAAACTTTCTATTTCTTTGTTTCCCGACCACAGGAAACTAAACATCTGCCTTCTAATCCTATTCAAAATACTTTTGGGAATCTTTGCCAAAGACAACCAGCACACTGAAATGCTTTCCAATACTGAATTCACCAAAATATACCTACCTCCCAATGTAAGCCATCTATGACACCAACTAGATATTTTTTTCCACTTTTTTAATTAGCCACTTCCAATCATTAATAAGATAGCAATTTTGTTTTAGAAAAAACCCCAAGTATTTAAAACCATCATCTAATGGTTTTACCTCATAGGGTAGTAATTCTTTCAAACGTATTAACTCCTCTCTAGACCATCCTGCTTCCAAAAATTGTGACTTGTGAGCATTGTAAGCCATTCCAGTTGCATTGCTAAACAAGTCAAGTGCCTCCTTAAACATTCCCCATTCTGTTAAAGATCCTCTACCAAAAAGAATAATATCATCTACAAAAAGTAAATGAGTAATTCTAATCCCTTTCGCTACTGCAACTCTTTGTATTTTGCCTTCTTCAACAAGCTTCTTTAGTATTCTGCTAAGCCCTTCCACTATAATTAAAAACAATAAAGGAGAAAGGGGACAACCTTGTATGAGTCCTCTTAAATTTCTAAAAAATCCAGAAGGGCTTCCATTGATTAACACTGAGAAATTCGTTGAACTGACACACCCCATTATCTAGTCAGTGGCTTCCAAACTGATCCCAATTTGCAGAAGGACAAGTCTTAAAAACTCCAATCAACTCTATCATATGCTTTTATCATATCTAGTTTTAAGATTAGAGATTTAGATTTCTTTGTCTTTACATTATGTAGAGCCTCTTGAGCTATCCAATAGCCTCATTGATCTGTGTATTTTCCAGGAATCCAAACTACTCCTTATTTATACCTTTTGAAAGAAAAGCTTTGATTCTGACTACAATAATTTTTTAAATTACCTTATACACCAAGTTACACAAAGAGATGGGTCTAAACCCATCAAAAGATTCAGGTTTATCACTTTTAGGGATAAGTGCTACAAAAGTGGTAATTAGTGCCCCTATTATCTTCCCCTAAATTCTTGATTCCTCCACTGCATCCAGAATATTCTGTCCCGTAATATCATAAAATTCCAAGAAAAATTCAACTGTCCATCCATCAGGTCCATGACTTTTTGAAACAACAAATCCTTTCAAAGTGGACAATACCTCGGGTAATAAGACTGGTGCAACAATATTGTTCCCTTCTTCCACTGAAAAGAGTCTAGGGTAAGTCTGGATCACTTCCAATTGTTTTATAATAGAAGGATTATGTTGATCTTTAAACATTTTTTCAAAGTATGAAACAACTTCCTTTTCCAAGTCTTTTTGCTCAGATGTCACTGAACCATCCTCCTTTCTAATCTCCCAAATTGTATTTGTCTGCTTTCTGAAATTGGTGTAGGCATGGAAGAACTTAGTATTTTTATCACCAGAATTTAGCCAAGTAATTCTGCTTTTCTGTCTCCAAGTCTCCTCTTCTTGTTTTAAAAGCTCCAATTTCCTCCCTTCTTTCTCTGTCACAAGTTCCCTTTCATCATCTCCCACAATACCCTCGGGAAAGGTAGAGTAAAGGATATCCAGGTCTACTTCAAGTTGTACTAGTTCTTCTTTAGATTTTAATTTCTTGTTTTTTTCCCATTTTATGATCAAAGATTTCAAGGATTTAAGCTTTGAGACTAGGTTTACCATTGGAGAAGTAGAAACAGACTCCTCCATCTTATGACAATTGGATCACACTAATGAAGCAAAATCCAGATCTTTTAACCACATTGAATTAAATTTGAATGGGATCTTTTGCTTTTGTTGGGTTTGTTCCAATTGGAAGACCACTGGCATATGATCTGATATCTTAACATTAACCACCCAGTTTATAAAATTGAGCCCTGAATCCACCAAGGATTCACTAGTTAAAAAACGGTCCAATCTTTTTGCTACACAATCTTGATTTCCCCTACCATTCCTCCAAGTAGGCAAAATATTTACAGGTTCTACATCTATTAAACCTTCTCCCTGAATCCTCTGATTGAAGTAAGAATCCAATGGATCGCTTCTAGCAGTATTTCCCCAAATTTCTCTTGCAAAAATTGTGAAGTTCAAATCGCCACCCAAAATAAGATTGGACTCTTTTAGTAATCCATCCTTTTTTATAATATTCCAGAAGCTTTGTCTATCAGCATATGACCCATAACAATTTATCAGCTTCAATTTCTTATTAATCTTCTTTACAAACCCCTCTAGTAAGATTCCTGCAGGAGTCAAAAAGGCATTGAAATTAGCTTTTTTGGGATTCTATGCAAACAATAGCCCCTCGAACAAACCTTAAGAATCCACCGCACAGAAATCACACGCAAGAAAAAAAATTGAGAACACCTCACTCGCCTTATTTCCATCAACCATAGTTTCTTGTATCTTTACTATATCCGGTTTAACCAAATCAAACAGTCTTTTGAGGGCTAATGTTTTTGGAGCACCCCCCACTCCTCTAACATTTTGAGAGATCACTATCATTTAATGTCTTTCGCTAGGGCTTTATGTGATCTAAGTGCCCTTGGACCCTCTGAAACCTACAAGACTAAATTCCCCACTTGTTCTTTCTCATTAATGATCTTCCTTGCACTTCTAGTTTTGATTGGAGAGAATTCTTTCTCTAAACCCCCAAAAACAGACCCTTTCTTCTTCGATAACTCCTTATTCCCCCATCCAATAGCTTCAACAGTCGGGTTTTCAGGCTTTGTCTTCGAGCAGGATCCAGTGAGAGTTTTCCCTCCGGAGAAAATCTATAAAGGGGTTTGACCTAATACTTCTTTATAAGAAGGTATTAAATCGGTTAAAGAGTCCTCAACAATTTGGTTAACAGACTGCTCTAAAAGGACAGAGTCCCCAAGCCCAGCCGAAACCCCAGGTTCCTTAGAAAAAGAAAAAGGTTCTTCCAAAACTACCTCTTCTAGCACAACAAGGTTTTCCAACTCTTTGGAATCCTCCTTAACTGCCTCCAAATTTGTATTGTTGGTAGAAACACCTCCCCCTGCACTTGAAGCCCCTAACTCCACAGAGTCCAATTCCCCCTCAAAGTCAGTCTTCCCCTCCAATCCCCCTCCCCCTTTTTCAGCCGGTGTACAACCCTCAGCGTAACCTTCCCCCGGAACCAACCCTTCACCTAGGAACCCCGAGCCAAAGACCCTTTGTTTAACAATTCCCTACTTCCTAAAGTTAACAGAGGGTTTAGACCTAAAACTAATATCCGATAAAAGTCTTTGTAACCATTCCATTTCCTTCAAAGATAGGGACGAAAAAAGAGCAAGGGAGAATTTTTTTAACTTACCTATGAATGTAGCAGAGTTCATTGAGTTGATAAGTGAGTCCCCATCCAATACAGTAGGTCCCTTCTCATCAAAAATTTCCAGAACTAGGTCGTGCTCCGACCACTCTTCCATCCACACCGACTGTTTTTCTGATTTCCCGGGACATTTTTCTTCAAATTTCCCACCTCCTTGCAGACCATACATCGGAATGGGATCCCCCAGTAATCCAGTTTATGTATGTGAAGAATCCCTCTCCACTCAATTTCCAAGAACTCTGGTAAACCCTTTTGAAGATCGATTTCAACCATTATTTTTCCTATTCTACGATCTTGTCCAGACAACAAAGTCGGATCGACATGTAGAAATTTACCCAATGCATCTCCCATAGCTTTGAAAGCTTCCAGGTTCCAAAAATCCAGTGGACAACCCGACATTAAAACCCAAAGATGTCGAAACCTGAAAAGTTCTTTCTCTGGATTAAAAAGGTGTGTCCACCTTTTAATCATTAAGCTCTCATTCCCACAAAGCCAAACCTCGTTCAAGATCCTTTCCACATCTTCTGCTTTCCTAAAGAGGAAATAGAACTAGCCTCGGACCAGCACCAGAGTTTCAGGAGTGTTAATTCATCTATGTACTCATCGTCAGTCTTAAAGAGCCCTTCTTGGCTCCACACGTCTTCCTCAAGTGGTTTTGATAACCATGACATCTGTACTACCTACTACCTACCTACCAGGGCTCATTACCTCCTACCTACTACCAGGGCCTATTGCCAAAAACCACGTCATTTGTACTACCTACTACCTACCTACTAGGGCTCATTACCTCCTACCTGCTACCAGGGCTTCCATAGTCGTCCCTGGTGTATTCATAGTGGGCTCTCGTGACTCAACTTTTCTGGAAGGTTAGGTCCTCCGCACTATGTGCTCCCACTCAGTTGTCGTTTGTTTTTGTAAAATACTTAAGTAAATTACTTATTTATATTAATAGTGAAAGAAAATATTTTATTTCAAAAAATTGTATATATACAATACTCATTGTGCAAAGAATAGACATATATGAGATACACTTGCAAATTGATTGCAAATTGACTGCAAAATGATAAAGTATTTTATTAACATCCACTAAAGTATCCTATTAATATCCAGTTAAACCAATTTAGCCTGTGAAACATGTGTTAAGTCACTGTGATGACAAAGGGAAATAAACTCCATTAAAATAAGGTTGCAAGCACAGGTCGAAGGTTTTTAAAGACAAAGTCATTCGCTTAAGAAATAAGATCAAATGTTGCAAAGAGGGAAATAAACTCCATTGAAATAGAGTTGCAAGCATAGGTCGAAGGTTTTTAAAGACAAAGTCGTTCGCATAAGAAACAAGATCAAAGACAAAGTCGTTCGCATAAGAAACAAGATCAAATGTTGCAAAAAACAAGTAAGCTTAATGGTTAAGAACACGTGTTTCCTTCTTAAAAATCATGGATCCAAATCGGAAGGAGGTTAGGTATTTAAACATCCCAAAATTAACCAGTGGATTTATAGGTCCCTTGTCCTATAAACATGTTAAATATTTACACATCCCTAGATTAACCAATGAAATCATAAGTCTCTTGTCCCATAAACAAGGGGTCTCCAATTACCTTACCTTAAAATTAAATTATTATTATTATTATAATAAATAAAATAAAAAACCACACTAACTACAATATCACTAACTATAATACTAACTACTTTATCAGTGACTAGAATATCACTAAGTATACTTTATCATGACAGGAATAGCACTAAACTTAATACACTGCTTCTAAGAGAATTTGTGAAACAATTTTATCCGAACCCATTGAGCAATTTGGTGCGAGGGTACCTGAGTGCAGACGGAATCAGCAGATAGAACGAGGCGGAGCTCGAGGAGGAGAGACCGCATTGTGTGAGTGTGGACGGCTCCTTGAGGCATTATCTGCTCCAGCATTTGAGGATTGACAACCCTTCCATCTCCAATGGCTTCATAGGGGGACTCTATCTCGAAGGCGCCAGGGGAATATGAAGGAAGCTCGGCCTCCTCGTTTCTTCCAATGACGGAACCGATATCTTCACCTCCCCTGGACATTTGGATCCTCTCGGGATGCATGACCAGTCTCCGGGCTTCGCAAATTGAGGTCTGTAGGGTTTCACTGTAGGCGCAGCTCAAGGACCCGCCCTTGGCTTCTTCGGCCGAATTCCCGTTCTTGAGTTTTCTGTTAGGGGGGTCTTCGCCATGGAGGAGGCGGAAAGGGCGAGTAAAACCATTTCCAAAATAGCCTTCGCAGGACCCCGCTGCTAGCTTCGGATTGGGATGCCAAGGGAGGTAGGACGGCAGATCTGGCCATGGCTTTCCATTCAAAGACAATCTGCTGGTTTCAGCTTTTGGGGTTTTGCGGGGAAGGAAGGCTGCTGATTTTCCTCCACCATCGTTCTTTGAAGGGGGGAAAGAAAGAAAATAGGAACAGAGAATGATGAGATTGAGTGCTATTATCAGGAGAAGAATCTCCTTCATCTTCATCAGAATTGGTTGAATCCCAATGCACACACTCTGCATACTTCGTGGATTTCTATCGTGTTAGATCAGCCAAAGTCTGCTTCAATTTGGATTCTGAAGACTTGGTCGGTTCGGACCGTATGGCGTTGGTGAAGTCCATAATTTATGAATTAAATTTGGAATTTTGAAAATCTTTCAATCCGTACGTCCGGATTGTTCTTCTTATTTGGACTTTTGGTTTTTTAATTATTAAGTCGATGTTCGCCATCTAATATAGTGTTAGTGATTAACTGCTTTCATCGGCAAAACAAATTACCGGCATTATTAAATTAAATTCAAATGTAAAATTAAGTTATAAAATGAATAATTAGAAAAACGATTATCATAATAATAAAATAAATTGATTAAGCATATTTGAGAATGGGGTAGTCGCAATTCTCCTTTCGCCTTCAT
>SNQJ01S0001742.1:417332-430971 GCA_010110895.2 Picea sitchensis
TTAACACATATCCATTTTAAACACTTATAGATTTGTGCTCCAATCTTATTCATCCCTCACATTATTTAATAAATTAAGTATACTAAATTAAGTTAAATTTATGTTGATTATATTCTTTTGTCATAAAGATATTTTTCAATTAATTAATGTTAATAGTAAATGCCTTAAAATATCAAACATTAAAAAAAAAACATATTTAATATTTGAATATTCTAATTTTTTTAGTTTTATATATTCAAGTATTTTAATTTTTATTATTTTTTAATGTGTTAATTTTTAATTTTAATGATTTTAAATCAAATAACATATTTCAAGGAAACCATTTGGACATTTCTTTTCATTATGAAGATGGTATCCATGGTAAAAGCTAGATTATTTAGGGCATAAGTTTAGATCAATAACACCCGGATGGGGTGACACTTGGCAAGAGGAGGGGGACAGGTGGTAGGGATAGATGGCGGGGGGAGTTAATGTCCCAAGCCTCCACCCCCGAAGTATTAACTCCCCATGGCGCTCACCATAAGGGAAGTTAACTCAGTGTGCCTGGAGGAGCTCTCGGGCGAGCGATCCAGCGAGGCCACTTATACCAGGCGCCTGAACTAGTGTTGTCAGCCTTCAATGGCAATGGGAGGGGAATCAATGGCTCTCAACGATGATAAAAACGACCAAAGCGCCCATTTTTTCCTGTCTATTGCATGCTACCACCTCTGCACAGTGCTACTCGGCCCTCATGGCTTCTTCGCTTGCATTATGTGCGACATCTGAGCCTCCCCCGACCACCATCGCCCCCCACGACCCCCTTGCATCTCCCCCACCCCTTGGTTCTCACCACCATGCCCCAGGATCGAGGCAAGCCCAGGCGGGTCACCAGGAACAAGAATGCCATCACCCGAGACAACCGGCTTACAGCCTCTCAACGAGCTTTGATTGCCCATTTCAGCCGCCCCCACAGACCCACCAGAAGCAATCAGTCCACCCTACGCACTCCAAAAATGGAGATTTCGCCTACCTTGCTCCAGACTCAGACTCAGACTTCCCTGAGCATACCAAAAATGGAGACCCCGTCCCCCATAATGCAATCTCCACCGCTGCCCCAACACTTTTCGGCTAGCACTTTGAAGGAAGAGGCACCTCAGTGCCTCAACATGGTCAAAGAGGAGGCACCACCTCCAATTCAACACCCTGGCCTCGAAGTTGGTTGATGCAGGGCCACCTTCAGCTTCGCAACCAGGCCCGAGCTTGGTGAACACGATAGGGTCACCCTCCAAGGCATGCCTCCCAAGTCTTTCTGCCCCCAACCATCAGCCTCACTGGTGGGAAGGAGGATGCATTGTGGAGGAGGAAATCCCTCCAAGCTGGCAACTGACAAAAGGAGGGGAGAACCCAATTACAACGGAAGACATGGGCACAGACGATGGAGAGGAGGGCTCACACTACACCTATCATATGGCAGTGGAGCATTTAGAGCTCCTCTTTGACATCCGACAGCGGCAGGACGAGCAGGTGCATGGCCAAAGGACAATCCACTAGCGACTGGATCTGTTGTTTGAGGCATTCTCAGACGCCCCAATACAAGCACACTGCCCCACTTGCAAGCATAAGTTTGTCTCGGTCTACACCTCTCATGGACATCTAGGTTCTCCAATGGCTTGACGCGGCCCACCCCCGACTCTGGTTCTTGTCAATTACAGTTTTTAGAATGAATAGTGATTATACTCTCACTCTTTTTTACAGTAGTGTAACCATCTTAATAATGACAGATCTGAATGAAGCCTGCCCTTGGCTAGTTAGTGGGAACAAAGTTCATGTTGAATTTTTTAGCTTTTTGCTCAATTTTTGTAAACTGCATCTCAGCCATGATAGACATATCATCGCTTGGAGCCATCTGTTCTGGTTTCCCTTATGTGGCGGAATAGGTGGCTGCCAAACGAAACACAGTTGTACACTCGTGGTATAATATAAGGTTCTTCTTTTATTTACAAAAAAAAGTTTAGATCAATAACTCACTCATCAACACCAGGATCAAGAGGGAAACAACTTTTCTTCACAACCACTCAAACTACACCTAATTGACTTGCTCTATGTGTTAATTACTTAACACCGTAAATTAATATTAAATTTATTAAATACAGTGAAGGATCAAAAAGTAATCAAAGCTCAAATTTATCAGTGCTTAAAATATCATTGTTAACATAAATCTACACCAAATTATTTTACTATTATTTTATTTTATATTATTATAGTAAATTCTTTTTTTCTCACTTTTACATTAGAGACATTAATAATAATAATAATAATAAAATAATAATCTATGTTTAAGGTTACCCAAACACCAAATTGGTGTATGAGACCCCCTCTCCACCCCTCCCTCTAGGCATTCAACTGGTAAAGTTTACGGAGATATACATACCCTACCCTCTCTGGATTTGAACTTGTGACCTCTTAGGAGGAAACACATGTTCTTAACCTTTACATATAGCTCTTAATTTTTTCTATTACATCAATAGAAGTTAAATGTATACAATGTGTGGGAGATGTACAACCTCCATACTCAAAGCTCAAAGTTTACGAAGTAGTATAAATTGTCCAATAAATTACTTTAAAAAAATAAAAACGAGATGACCTCTATAACATCCATAAAAACGAGATGACCTCTATAACATCCATTTGTATGTATGTAATACCAACATTAATTAAAATTTATCAAAAACATATTATTTATAAATACAAAAAAACATTTTTTGAATTTCAATTTTCTATACAATATTTACTATATATATATATATCTTAATATTTAAAATATACTTAATTTGATTTGAATGTAAATATTGTTATTTTAAGTGTGAAAAAATAGTGTAATGGTATTTTTTTCATTTTTAGACTTTTAGGGGAGGTTCAAGTTCAAATTCGTCTTATTATCACTACAATCTTTAGGCTAATGTTAACAACCTTAACAACCTGCAAATCAGCATCTATTAAGAAACTTATAATTTCGTAAAGACTAAAATATCTAAAACACACCAAAATAAACTTCTATCTAAAAAATATTTATCCTTTTAATTTTATCACAATAAACCAACATATCATTTAAAAAAATAACAATCATATTACTCTACCATCCAAACTAACCTATCTAAAAGTAGTTTATATACTTAAAATTCAAGTTAAAGGTAAAACCATCATTCCTTTCCTTACAAGCTAATTTGTTTTTTGACATTTGGCTTTTCATAAAAAACTATCTTTTTTAATTTCTAGACACCGCATTTTTCAAGAAAAGTTTTATTTGAATTGGAATTTGGTGAAATTGCATTTTTCAAAAAAATTCTATTTCATTTGGAATTTGGTGAAATTGTATCTTTCAAAAAAGTTCTATTTCAATTGGAATTTGGTGGAATTCGAATAAGGTATAGTTTTATAAGGTGTTTTTCAAAAAAGTTCTATTTCAATTGGAATATAGGGAAATTGCATTTTTCAAAAAATTCTATTTCAATTGAAATTTGGTGAAATTCGAATAAGGTATAATTTTACAAGGTATAGTTTTATAAGGTGTTTATAGATTTTTTTTTAAGATTTGAGGTTTACTCAGAATCTATGGGCCAATACATGAAACCTAAAATAACTATATCTTTAAACTTTAATTTATTAAACTATATTTAACATGTTAAATTTAATATTTAAAAGTGAAACTATATTGAACATGTTAAATTTAATATTGAAAAGTATATAATTTTAAATTTAATATTTAAAGTGAAACTATATATTGAACATGTTAAATTTAATATTGAAAAGTATATAATTTTTTTATTTATTTAAACTAAAGTTATGGAGTTTATAATGTTTTTTTTTTTTTTTACCTAAGTATATATAAAGAGCAATCTCACTAAAAATAAATTCTATTGAATTATAATGTTTGATAGAAGACTTGTCGAAACTTTTTTTTTAAGAACAATCTACTTTTTTACAAGAAGCAATTTATACCATTCAATAAACAATATATAAAGTGTATACATGGACATCCCTAACAAATAACTTTTTTTTAATGCTTAAAAAGATCCACAAAGATGACCAATATCCATGAGTACATGAGGAAGTCATCTCAAATCAAAGCATCTTACTCTCTATGTTTATTGAACAAGCTCTTACATCATAAAAATATGAATTGGTGCAACTAAAACAAGCCTCTCATTTATAGCAAAATTATAATTATAGCAAATCTTTTAAATACAAAACTTTAAAACTATGTAAGAAAAATACAAATTAAAGCTTATATTTGTAAACAAAGTTGGAAAATAAACTAGGTGTAAGGCCCTTGTCTAGAGGGGTTTAGAGCACCTTTGTGGCATCGACACAAATGGATAGTTTGGACAACTAAGTTGCCTTGGTTTATTGGTGATGCACATGGTGGACAACAACATTGGCTTGTTGACAAGGTGCATGGGAAGAAGAAGACAAAGAGGGAGGTGAAATGGAAGAAAAGTTGTCTAAGAAAGCTAGTAGGAAGCCAACAAAAGAAAAGGAGAAGAGACAACCAACAAGGAGAAACTCATGGGCATTCAATCAATAATAGAAAATTCTTTAGGTTCTTAATCTAGAAATGCTAAAAATCCTAGATTCAATTCTTTGTTGCAAGGTGGGAGCCAAAAACCCTTGGTGAAATAATGATTTTAGTCTTCTGGAATTGTAGAGGGTTGGGTAGTCAACACAAAGTAGAAGAAATGAGAGACTTAATCAAATATGAAAAGACTAATATCCTCCTTTAGAAGACCAAGTTAGGGGCTTCAAAATCCATAAAAACAAGTAAGCTACAATGACAAATATGTGAAGGTACAATGGTCAATTCAAGAGGTGCCTTTGGGGGCCTTTTCACTTTACAGAACAATCCTCTTCTCCTCTTGGAATTATCATACCAAACTCAACATTGGATATTGTCAAGCTTCAACCATCATCGATCGGGAAAGTGATATAATGTCTTCAACATATATATGTCGACAACATACAGAGAAAAAGAATATCGCTAGTCCTCCCTCTTAGCCTTAAAATACTCTAAATACTTTGAAAACAACATCATTGCAAGGGATTCCTCATGCGCCATTAATCCATGGATCGCCCCTTTGGAAAATGGGAGACCCATTATTTTCTTTCAAGGTAGTTGATGGTTGAGGCAAGGTTATCCCCTCTCCCCACTTCTCTACATCATTATGGCAGAATCCTAGAGCATAAGAGTGGAAGTAGAAAGGATTTTGAGAAATATTACAGGAATTAAATTAGTCAAGGGGGTCAAGAGCATGAATCACTCATAGTTTGCAAATGATACCCTTCTCATGGGCGATGCCTCTACCACCATTGTTGAACGATTCAAATAGGTTCTATATATTTTTACAAGTGCTTCAAGTGGCAAGGTTAACAACCTCAAAAGCCAAATCTTTGGTTGAAACATAATCCCACATCTCCTACAAGTCATCTCTAGAATTATTATGTTTCCTTGTCAAGAATCCTAGACTCATTCAAATACTTGGGAATGTTTATCTCTTTGAGCAACCGAATGGCATAGTCTTGTCACAATGTCATTGGAAACATTAATTCCAAACTCCAACAATGGATATCCAAATAGTTAAACTCAACAAGTTGAGTTGTTCTAATAAAATCGCTCCTTCAACTCTTCCAATTTTCTAGTGTTCTACCATGTTAGCTCTAGTGGGAACAATTCACAAGAAGTTGGAAATTTTTTATGGCAAGGAGGGAAATCAAACACAAAAAGTTCCATTTGATAAATTGGAAAATAGTGAGAGCCCCAAAGGATCAAAGTGGTTTGGGGGTTAAAAACACTTTGCTTCTAAATCTAGCTCTGGGATCTAAACTCATTTGAAGGATGATATTAGATAAGATGGAAAGGTGGAAGAAAGTCCTTTTCAAGAAATATTTTCGTGGAGATCACAGAAGATGCATTGATGTCTCACTAGAAAACAAAAAAAGATTGCATATATGAAAGATCATTAAAGAAATAGTTCCCATAATCTAATCCAAGATAACCTGGATTCCAGGTAATGGTAAGATGATGCATATTTGGAAGGAAGGTATCATGGGAAACTAACCTTTGGAACAAAAGCATGAGTTGCTTCCTTTAAAAAAATGGATGGTAGTCAGAACTTCAACACTATGTTTGACATTTCATCATGATCAACAAGCTCATGACGTTAGATGGGATGGTCAATCGGTTTGCATCCTCCTAAATTACAAGCTATCACCTCTATTTTCTTTGCTTCTCTCAAAGGTTGCACACCATGGGATTATTCACTCCTGGTTGTAGGGGATGGGGAGCTTCAAAATATAGTGGTAAGGATGATTATCTCCATCAACTTCAATCCCTTCCTCTTCCTCTGCATTCGACTATCTGGAATCAAGTTTGGCACTTCGATGGTATACCTAAAATTGATATTTTTTTGTTGGATAATGGTCCATGATAAGCTCTTGATTGTAAAAAAACCTTCAAAAAAGGGGAATACAAGGTCCTTCTTTCTACACCTTATGCATGTCTAATGTGGAGAAGATATGTCATCTATTTTTTAACTGCATATTCACTAATAAATTTGGCAAATCACCTTGACTAGAATTAGCCACCAATCTCACAGACCTAACTCTTGAAAGAATAAACTCTCTCTTACAATAAAAACTATAAGAAGACTTGAAAAACAAACCCATATATACACATCTTAAATTTATGCTAATTTTTCTATAAAGTAAAAGCTATAAAAAAAAAAAAAAACTATAAGAAATACTTAAATTTATACTCATTTATCTTAAATGATCATTTAAGATCTTTAAATATATATGTATCTTCTATTATATTATATATTATATGTATACATATTGATTTAAATTTATCTTAATTCAAATGTATATAAAAAATTTAAATTTATACGCCTTTAATATATATATATATATATAGATGGATTTAAAAAATTCACTTTGATTTGAATGTAAACATTGTCATCCCAATTGAGAAAAAAGAATGTAAAGGTAATTTTTATACTTAAAATTCAAGTTTTCTCAATCACTCATTTCCTTCCAACCTACGGCTTTTCATAATTAAGTGAGAATAAGTAAGTGAGAATTGCTACGATGTTATGTGTTTATAGAATTATGGTGTTTATAGAATTTTCGAGGTTTTATGTTGATTTAGATACTCAAGTTTTACGCTCAAATGACACATTTTTATTTTTATTTTCACGGGAAATTTCTCTTTTATATTCAAAAAAATATAAAAAGTTTTCTTACAATTGTCCTTATGATATAGGACCTTTAATCAAGCTTTTTATTCGCAGCATACATAGCTAAACACTGAGCTCATAGCTTGAAAAAACTTATGATGTAGGAACCATCCATTACATAGCAAGAATAGGACAAACAAACAAAATAGGAGGAATTGCCCCTCATGTTTAGCATCAAACTATGACTAAAAGGACCAAAACACTATAACTAGTCTTCAAAATAATACTATCTCTGTATCAATTAAAACATCTTTAAGTATTGAGTAGGTCCTTCATGACCATCCTCAAAATGGTTATAAGCAATGCTTCCAGGCAGATTTGATAAAGCCAGCTTAGATAATCTGTCTGCCTCTTGATTCTCTTCTATGTATATATGTGCAAAGGATATATTCCTGAAATATGTGAGAGTGTCTATGATCCTTTCCTTCCAGCTTTCTAGTGCTACCGCCTGGAGAGCTCCCTTCTTATTTAGCCACTCAATAATTATCTTGGAGTCTCCTAGCAAAAGTAAATCTGGAATTGACAATCTTACAGCCAAAGTTAGAGAGTCCCAAGCCCCCAAAAGTTCATCCCTAGTGTTTGTTCCTCGACCATAGTTTAGAGTCCACAAAAAGGAAGTGTTAATACTAAGCTTTATCATACCTCCAACCCCACTTTGCTCACCAAACTGTTGCGCTACCCCGTGAAACCATCCAATGGCTCTATCTTCCGGAAGATGCACATGTACAGTTCGAGGAAGAGTGTCTTTTGCCTTTAATCCATAGTTGCTCACTGCACCAATAGCTTTGTAGACTATCTTTTGTATTGAAGGGGAACCTGCCTCAAAGATTGTCAAGTTTCTTTCAAGCCAAATATACCAGCATAAGAAGGGGGAACAGTCCGCATTACCTAGCCCACATTCACGCTTACCCCCTTTCTTTTAAAGGGATCACTACCACTTGCCAACGTGAGTATTATAAAAGATCGCTACAACTCATGGATACAACCCACATTCCACAGCATACCCGGATCAGAAAGAAAAGGTAACAAGTTTGATTACAACAAATTTCATAAATATCATCATTCTTGGACGGAAGGCACTCTCTTGATGTACAAGGGGGAGGGGCGAAGTACGAGCCGCTCGACCGTATGGGAGAGGTTTTTTGTATTAAAAAAATGCTAGGGGAGTTTGAGAATTCTCGGGCCATCCAACCAGATTTTATTCTCAATGAACTATACCCTTCCAGATAATTTCCCTTTAATTCCAAGTTCAATTCAACAGTTGATTCCGACGCTAAACAGAGGGAGGCCTAGGGAGGTAGGTTAGAACTGATAGGTCGTTAGGCCGCAGTCCCAATGTTGATCAATTGTCAATTGGTTGATGAACCGAGGATTGTTTCTCACGTGCTAGGTGTATATTTATAGAGGATATTGGGGGAGGTCACCAGACAAGAGAGAGATTATGTTTTGTTCCCATTTAGCCCAGTAAAGCCTACCCGCTCGGGGAGGCAATGGAATAGACGACAAAAAAAGTTGTTGAGCCCATTTGTATAATAACATATAATAAGAAATCAAAAAGTTGGTTGAGTTAGGTCACCGATCGAATCAACAATCAAGCCTGGCATGATTTGTGACCAATGAATGGATCACAACTTGCCACCGATTACCAGTAACAGCTTAAACCAAACATTCTCATACTCAGCCATCACCTCTCTCTCCATCCCTTGCCTTCTTAACTCACCTTGCCTTCCTACCCTTTGACCGAACCTAGCCATAATACTCAGTCATACCTCCTTGGCACCCTCCTTACACTATTCCTTGGAACCCTCTACCTCTTACCTAATAAGCCTTGGGTGGGACTATGTTAACCTCCCTACAGACTTAATTTGAGGTAGGGATTTCAATCATCTCAATCAATAACACGATTCATCATATTACATACAGGAGAATTGGTGGGTGCTCACCTTGATTCTCGGAGGTTTGTAGGTAATCAACTGGCTATGGAACTAGAACCAATCCTAAATCTCTATCGTGAAGCCCTACTGCTTAGAAGTTGTCCATCCGTTATGCCCATGTTGTATGCTTGGCTCTATATATAGCAAGATATATGCATGACTATGAAAGAAATGCCTGGTGTGAATTGCTTCAATGAGTGAGCAGCTAGCCTTCTGTCTACTTCTGTATTCCTCGTCTCTGCTCTACCCGTTGATTTCTTAAGTAGCCTTTGCTTCTTCCTTTGATGTTGGAACCTGAGAAACTACTATATTTGGATATTCACCTGGAACTGGAATAGGCAGATTGGGCAGGACCTGGAATGGATTCTTTGACTAGATCAAATGGAACCAAACTTATATAAACTTTGATAGCGATTAGATTTAAAGACTGCGTTGCTATGCTGCTTGCTGCTGAAAGTGAAGCCCATGAATGTGAGTAGAGCGAAGCTTCGCCTTGTAGGTGGATGGTAGCAGGTAAAGAGGGGAAAATTGGTGGGGGCGGGCAGCGTAGGAAAATCATAATTCTTCTTTGTCCAATTATCGAAGCATTCATTCACTGATAGTCCAGTCCATCCACTCGAGAGTTTTAGTGCAATTTTTACCCTGTTCCATACTGAAATGGTGAATGGGCAATTCACAAATAGATGCTTACTAGTCTCCCTCTTGCCTTTGCATAGGAAGCAAATCCATGGCCCCACCCAACCTCTTTTTTGAAGATTTTTCCAGGTTAGAACCTTATTTTCCACTACCAACCATGCAAATAACTTATTTTTTAAAGGATAGTCCCATTTCCACAGTTTTCACCTCCACCCACCTACTTTTAAATTCCATAGCTTTGTCGCGACTGCATTGTAAACATTTTTAACCGTTAGTTGTCTTAAATTATCACCTCTCGTCTATAATAATACATCTGGGCGATCCTGTAGATGAATTCCCGAGCTTATCAAAATCCTTTTGTACTTTTCCCATTCTAATGCTAAGTCTCCCTCGAGGTCCAAAGCTGTACAATCTAACCAGGATGAGCAAAGAGTTCCCTGCAAAAGATCACAACTTTCTTGATAAAGCATATGAACATTTTTTTGGTTTAGACTATCAACTAACTCTTTTGATAAAAAAGAGTAATTTCCCATTCCCAAGATGACATATTTCCCAATAACTATAGAATGTCCTGAGCCTGGATTCCAAACAAGCCATTGTAAAACAAGTGGTAAAGAATTGATTAAGTTTTTCCAGGTCTATTATCCATAAGTCGTAACCGCTGATGCCGATCTTAACCAAGTATGGACCGATTCATAAGGCAAGTATTTATCTTTTATCACCCGGTTCCATATTCCTTTTTTCATCAAAACTCTCCAGAGAGTATTAGATGCTAGAGCCTTGTAGAAAATGAATATGTTTCTAATCCCCTAACCTCCATAAAGTTTTGTCTTCGAGACAGACTCCCAATTACACAAATGGTAGCTTCGACTTTTCTTGTTGCCGGACCACAAAAAGGAAAAAACCAACTGTCAAATGTTTTTTAGAACAAACAATGGAATGTGTTCTAAATCCAGCCAATAAACAAGAAGAATTTCAAAAACTGCCTTTCCTAGAACATACCGGCCTCCCAAAGATAGCATCATGTTACACTAGTGATTAGTTCTGAGTTCAAATTTTTCAATAAGCCAACGCCAGTCCTCGGCTTTATAGCTATCTGGTTTTAGGTAGTACCCCAAATAGATAAAGCCTCCTGAGAGATCTTTGAAATCAAAATTAAATAAAACATGTAACTCGTCAAGAGTTTACTGCTGGACTCTAGAGTGGAGGAAGGTCAATTTTTACACATTAATTCTTAGCCCCGACACCCGACAAAAGATATTGAGTATTTTACTAATCTCGATCCATTCAGACAAATTAGCTTTTGACATAATAATCACATTGTCCACGAAAAGCATGTAAAATATTTATTATTCTAGAGACTTTAATCCCTGTTAGCACCCCCTCGACTTGACCTTTTTTTAGCATAATGCTAAGACATTCCATCACGAGTATGAAGAGGTGCTCTACCTGAGAAATTTTCTTTGCAAATATTTTTTGAAAGTGAGGACAAAACTCGAAGCTACCAAATCAGAGAAGGAGTAGATGGGAAGATCTTGAAGCACATATTGAAGGAGAATAAGGCAACTTGGAAGATTCAGAGAACAGAAAGTCCAGGGGAGAGTCTTTTTTCCACAGAGAATCAGAGATATTCCCAAGAGTTGTTCCGCAGAGCTTTATCAATGAGTGGAATGCCAAGGTATTTGGATGGAAGGGAGCTTTGGCTAAAACCAAGGAGATGGGTGATGTGAAGTTGAACCGATTGAGGGGAATTAAAGAAGAAAACTTGAGATTTATCCCTGTTTATTTCCATACCAGAGGCATCACAAAAATCCTAGAGAATATCAAGGATGCGACGGGATTCATGAACAGTGAGGGATCCCATCATCAAGGTGTCATCTACAAACTGGATGTGGGAAATTGGAGTGTTTATGCCATGAATGGAAAGCCCTGATAAGGACCTGTCGAAAATTGTTGCCTTAATGGAACGACTTAGGCCTTCTTCCATAATGATGAAAATGAAGGGAGAAATAGGACCCCCTTGGCGGATGCCCCTCGAGGGTGAGAAGGGGAAAGAAGGAACCTTGTTGATCAAGATGGAAAAAAAGGCAGAGGAAGTAAGATTAAGAATCCAATCGAACCAGGCAGAGGCAAAACCAAAAGCAAGTAGGGTGTACCTCATATAATTCCAACTTAACTTATCAAAAACTTTTGAAAGATCTAGCTTTAGAAGCATACCTGGAGTGTCAGTGGTTTGTAATGAATGGATGACTTCATGTGTTGGTTGTGGAGCCTGATTATCTTCCCAATTCATAGGTCTTTGTTTTTAGCTGTGTTTATACCCCATGAAAGCTTTACACCCCGGAAGAATGTACACTCCTCCCGACGGGGATTTGGGGGCGAAGCTTTCGAAGGAAAAATTGCCTTGTAAATGTATATTGTAATTTCATAGTAAATATGGATCGTTCATTATAAGGTTGTAGATCTAATGGCAAAAGTTATGTTAGGGTTTTTTTTTCCCTAGAAGGAAACCCTCTTTTATGAGGGAAATGTATTGCGGCTATGTATCATTGCGAATATTGTATTCTGAGTGAGGAGACTATGAGAGAAAGAAGAGGAAGTTACAGTGGGTGTGTTGTAGGTTGTATCCCTTCATTTGTTGGATAATAATAAAGGAAGGACCTAACAATTTCTCTAGTGGACGTAGCCCACACTGGGTGAACCACGTATATCTGTGTCTCTATTATATTATGTATCTTATGTGTTTTATTTCCGCATTTATTTTATTTTATTGCTCTGAGATCCTGTTTTTCTGACATCATGTGCCAGAATGATGTTGTCTATAATTTGTTGGACCTCAACATACCCTGATTGTTCATGAGAGATGATGAAAGGAAGAAGGTGCTTGAGTTTGCGGGCTATTACCTTTGTGAGTAGTTTGTGGATCATGTTGCATAAAGCAATAGGCCTGAATTACTTTAGGTGCGAAATGCATTCCTCCTTGGGGATGAGAGTTAAAAAGGTTGTGTTAAGATTCAGAAGCAAGTGAATGTTGTATATCCATATTTACAGATAAGGTTTGGAAGGTCACCAAAGGATCATTAATGATAGCAAAAGGAGAGAAGGTAGGTAGATTATATTTATGTATTGGTAATACTGACTCTTCTATCTCTTTAGCTTCTATAGGATTGGATACATCACTATGGCATAATAGGCTTGGACACATGAGTGAGAAGGGGATGTAGATACTTCACAAAAGAAATTTGTTGCCATACCTTAAACAAATTGATTTGTATTTATGTGAGCATTGCGTTTATGGAAAATAGAAGAGGGTCAGATTTCTTAGAGTCGGAAAAGAAAAGAAGAGTGAAAGGTTAGAGCTTGTGCATACAGATGTATGGGGACCAGCTCATGTATCATCTCTTGGTGGCTATTGTTATTATGTTACTTTTGATGCAACTAGAAAAACTTGGGTTTATTGCATTCGAAAAAAATCTGATGTCTTAGATACTTTTAAGAAATGGAAAGCTTTGGTTGAGAATGAGACAGGAAAAAGGTTGAAGTGTCTCAAATCAGACAATGGAGGTGAATATTGCAACAATGAGTTTGATGATTACTGTCCATACCATGGGATTTGTAGAGAGAAGATAGTTCCAGGAACACCACCAGAAAATGGTGTGTCGGAAAGGATGAATAGGACAATCAAGGAGCGTGCAAGGAGTATGAGATTGCATGTTGGTTTTCCCTTACAGTTATGGGCAGATGTTGTAGATATTGTTGTTTACTTGATAAACAAAAGACCTTCAAGCTCTTTGGATGGTA
>SNQJ01S0001743.1:9683-47130 GCA_010110895.2 Picea sitchensis
AGACAAGTAGTTGATGAGTTGGCACATACATGAGGTGTATAGTTGATGATGTTGGTACATATTGATGAGTCATAGTTGATGAGTACTTGACACATGATTGGTACATACTTGGTACATGGTTGGTTGCACTTTTTTATGGTACAAGTTGATTACAGATTGTTTGGTATAGGTTGGTTCATGGTTGATGCACTTGATTATGGCACATGTTGATTATAGGTTGAGGTACAAGTTGATGCATGGTTGATGCATGGTTTAGGTTTATTTGTACATGTTTACAATGATATATCTCACAGTGATAGTTTGACATTGGTTCCATCATTCTACTTCTACTTTAGGATGGTTGGATGGATCAAGGACAGGTGGTTGTAGCCGGAGAACATAGGGGGTTGTAGCCTCCTTATGGTTGTAGCCAGAGAATTGGGGAGTTGGAGCTTCCCTCGAGTTGTATCCTAAGAAAATAGGGGGTTGGAGCCTCCTTCCAATTGCAACTGGAAAACAAAGGAAGTTGGTGCTTCCAATGAATGTAATTTTTCAAGACATATAAGATAAAGCATTATGTGGTTTTAGCCCGATTTGGGTTTCCACGTAAAACATTGGTGTACTATGTATGTGTGTGATTGTTCATTTATTATTTCTCATTATTGGATAATAATTCTACATTGATATAACACTTGGATTATTTGGAGAAAAATGATTATAATTACACTATCACTGATTCACCCCCCTCTCAGTAATCCAACAATTGGAATCAAAGAAGGTTCCTTCAAAAATCAATTTAACCATTGAAAGGTATATCATGGAGAGTACCAACTCATATAAAAATGGAATACCAAACTTTGATGGATAGAAGTATGCTTTTTGGAGCATAAGCATGAAGACATATATACAAGCGCAGGGGTTTAAAATTTGGCAATAAATTGTAGATGGATACACAGTACCAGTAGTTCCACCAATAAATGACAAAGCAGTGAAACTTGGTTAGAATAATTCCAAAGCTACAAATGCACTTTTGAATGGTCTCAGTGAAATGATATTCACTAAAGTTTCACATTGTAAATCTGCCAAACAGATTTGGGACAAGCTTTGAAATATTTATGAAGGATATACAAAAGTCAAAGTAGCAAAACTTCAAACTTACAGAGGTCGGTTCAAAAAACTAAAAATGAAGGAAGATAAGAATATTGTAGCCTACTTCTTAAGATTTGATTAAACGATGAATGAAATCATAGGATTGGGAGAATAAATCGAAGAATTTGTAATTGTTCAAAAGGTACTAAGATCTCTTCCTATGTGATTCAACCCTAATATATCAGCACTAGAAGAAAGATCAGATCTGAACTCAATAAGCATGGATGAAATGCATGGAATCTTCACAACATATGAAATGAGAATTGAACAGGAAAATCCAGATGTAAAAGAAGAAACCTTCAAAGCATCCAAAATATCAAAGAAAAATAAAAAGGAACATGAAGAATATAGTAGCAACAGTGACGTCTCAGAAGATGATGAAGAAGTGACCAACTTCGTCAAAAGATTGAACAATGGAACCAATGGTAGGTATAGAGGTAATATTCCTTTAATTTGTTTTAATTGTGATGGTAATGGTCATTTTGCTAACAAATTTCCTCATAATAAAAAGAGAAATGATGAAGGTTACTCAAAAGGAAAACACACATATAAAGGTAGAAGAACTACAAAGAAATATTTCAAGAAAATCTTATGCATCAAAGAAGACATCTCATCATCAGATGAAGATGAAATCAATGACAGTGAGACAGGAAGAGTTCTATTCATGGTAGTAAAAGATTCTGACAAAGAAGACTCCGAAGAAGAATATGAAAAAGTCGAATAAAGATATGAAGAAGTCTAAGATGAAATTGAAGAGGCAGAATTTGACTATCGAGAAGAATTAATGTGTGTCATAGAAGTTATCAGAAGAGAAAAGAAGAAAAACAACAAACTACAAGAAGAACTAGACAAGAAAAAGGACACTTGAGAACTAGAACAAATGATCACAAGATTGAAGGTTCAAATAGAAGAAGATAAAACAATTGAAGAAGCACTCAAATAACAACTAGAATAAAAAGACAAGATCATTGGAAACTTGGAAGCAAATATTGTCACACTAAGAAAGGATATTCAAAAGAAAAATATGCAAAATAGCTCAAAAGTTCCGGATGACATTATCAGTAGTCAAAAATCTCATCTTGACAAGTATGGACTTGGATACAATCAGATAGAAAATGTATTGTTAGAACCCTATATAATAGGGAAATCAGTATTATGACCCATATCTATTTCTGGCAGAAAACTCTCAACACATCTCAGCTTTTATCGCAATAGTTCTCAGCTTTTATCGCGGTTTAACTTGTGGATTTTGTCAAAAGTTGTTTTTTATGGAATCTTTGGTCTCACAAGTTCCTTTGGGGAAAAATTTAAAAAATCATGGTGTGGAGGTAGCTCTTATGTTTAGAGCTAGTTTTATTTTATTTTATTTTTAAAATTCTGGCACAATTTTGACCCCGAAGGCCATTCTCCAGTCCACAATTGTTAAGCGCAACTACACCAACACACAACACATGTCCACGAGAATACAAATCACAACACCAAATCAATGCCCAAGAACAAACACAAGGTGCAAGGTGAAGAGCCCACGGGTCCATGTTTCTTGCACTATGCGTCGACCAACTTTGGAGGGGACAATGAATTTAAATTCTCCAGTGTTCATTATTTTCTCAAATATGGGATTGTTTTCTTCACAATGCAAAAAATGAAGCTTATAAACCCTAAGATGAGCAACTAGACCAAGGGACAAGTTGGAGGATGCATTTGAACACTTGTACGAAATAAGTGAATGGATACGTACAGGCCTATGGGTCAAGGATTGTTTTATTTATAATAACTCAACCTAGTGCTTGAAGCACTCTGTTGATGGCGAGGTAACTATCATGTGCCATTTGGATCGGCCAATGTATTTTTTAGACTATCTATCCAACCAGAGTCGAGTGTATCTAATTGATAAAGAATTCAATATGATGAGCTATACATTATTGCTTAGATTGATATAGTACAAGACTCTTGTTATGCATGGATATTTGGAAAGGGAAAATGATATTTTTCCCACAATTTCGAGGAATGTTGGATGAAGCTCTTGAAGTGGCACAGGAAATAGCAATAGAATCTAAAAGAGAATCGAAATGAAAGCAATTGGGAGAGATTTCCATGTCCTTTGGAAAATTAGATATGGAAAAGGATTTGCCTAAGCTGAGGAAACAAATCTGAGTGTATTATTGCTTCTCTATTCTTCTTTGGGAGATGCATAAGGGGTCTCCAAACTGGCATTGATGGCAGTGATCCAGGGAAGAACAATGTTTATTTCCTATGTTTATTCATGTTGGGAAAGTTAGAAGAATGCATTCAATGTTTAGTAGACAACAATCACATAACTGATGCATTTTAAATGAATGCAAATGTTGCACAGAGGGGGTCTGAGTTCTTTCACAGAAGACATTGTGGGATGATGCCCAAAAATCTAAGTTCTAGGCATAGGTTATGCTTCAGATAATGACTAAATAAGATCTCATAAAAATATGGGAACAATTGCCAAATATGGAATTTCAACTTTTCTGGAACAAATGCACCATAGAACCTAATTTGTTTTCGTGTGTCCTTCAATGGCATGTCTCCAACAAGATTGGATTGAACAAAGGAAACAAAATTTTCCCTCTATTTTAATACAGCTACTACTCTTTCCAAGTATGTGGGCAAACCATTTTTACACAGTCTTTCCAGAAAAAGGCCTAGAGGTTGAGTTAACAGGTTCTACGTCAACTCGAGATCCTCCAGAAACTCCGTCTCCAACAACTTTAGACTTGAATTGGCGATGTAACAAGGCTCAAGATGATATATGTGTTGTAAACATCATTGTCCAAATAGAGGGCTATCTTCCAATCAATTTCTCTTTGGGAGAATTATGTGAATATCAACAAACAAGGAGGAGCGATAGTACTAAAATATGGGCAACATTTGGCATACTTTGTTGCAGTCTCATAGTTTTATCGACAACATCCTGTGTGTAGCATTTTGTTACAAAATTTGGATGGAGAAATAGTATGGCATATATGTTGTGTGTGGTATGAATGTTCTAGAAGCTTGTTTTAAAGTTGCAAGTATGGGAACTAATGGTGACTACAGTCCTACTAATGGTGTGAGGAAATCCCATATCAAAACTTTTGGGAGCATGTTTTATCATTCTTTGCTATAGAAATAGGTAGAAAAATATTTTGTGAATCAATTCCAGATCTAGATTGTTAGGAATAGGATTGATAGTCAAACAAATCCTAGATTTCCAGGAAGCCAAAGCTAATCAGTGGAAATATTTGGCAGTGCTAGTAGCAGCAGCATTTGCACAGCTACTGAGAGTTCCTCACCGAGTTTTCTGTCTTCAATTCTGGTACAGAGTTTTAGCCAAGAGATCAACAGCCAATCCCAGATTTTCAGGTGTCAAATTATAATTCAAAATAATTATTCTTAACTGCTCAAGGCATGAGGGAAACTAGCCTTACAGGTGGCAGAGTATCTCTTTTTCCCAGACAGAGGACCAACAATCAAAGGGAAAAGTGGCCATTAGTTCCATAATTTGAGGGATAAGCATCAACAACCTTCCAACAAGTTTGTGACAACTAAGCAACAATTACCCAATTTAATTTTCCTTTAATTCACTGTTACAATCTATTTTGTTTATTCTAAGAGACAGTTTACTTGTGTCAATCATTGTAACCATTTTCTATGCTTAGAAAGCTGAGAGAGGACTCAGGTTTGGAGCACCAAGAGTCTCTTTACCTATATGAAGGCACATGTAAAAGATGTAAGGGGGTTCGACCTGAGAGGAAGTAGTTTTCTTTTATGGACTATGGGCTTTGCCATTCCAGAAATATTTTTTCTATAATCTCGAAATGATCGATCAGTAATAGGCAAGTTGTTGACAGGATTCTTGTGTCGAGGTGTTGGTGGCATTTCTTTTCTCTGTTATGTGTTTTTCTAGTTATCATTTCATTTGTTTTCAAATTCTTATTGTCAAAGAAAATTTAATAGAGAAGAATTTATTAGAGAAATACTTTGCATTTGGTTCTTGATAATCTTTATGTTTCTCTTCTAAAGCTCAGTTTAGGAATTCTTAAATGCTCCTTTGCTTGGCTTTTTCCTCCCCTATTTCTTCCTCAATCAACACCATTAAAACTTAATTCAATCCAACATTTCCACTACCTTGTCCTGTGTAGGAGATTTGTCTAGATCTGAGAGTGAGTAATATATTTAAGCGCAGACCCCATTTTCCCAATGGTCCTCCTTGTTGTCCCAACCCAACCATTTAAAAAACCAAAAACCCCGATCCCTCACAACTAGCCTAATATCCTATTCCAAACCAAGCTAAATCATACAGAGAGAGCTCTCTCTGAGTCTTGGAGGGCTAGATCCAAGAATCCAAGAGGCTGAAACAATTACCTCTGTCAACTTCTCCCTCAGCCTGAGAAATTACAGAGTGATAACAACGATCAATATCCAAAACAACAAAGTAAGAAACAAATCCAAAAAACTATGCAGAAACAATCAAAGGGGATAAGAATATGTATAAGGAATATTAAAGGGACAATCCTCCATCGAGAAGATTCAGATTTCATAATCAACAAGAGACAGATAGGCCTCAAGAATAAGAAGGATTCATAAGAGCACCTTCTTTCAGACGATCTTCGACTCCCAGGTATCAAACTATATTTTTTGGTTTATGTTATGCATGTAATAATTTTGGACATAAATCTATAAATTGAAGAGCTAACAACAGGAACAATAACAACTTTGAGAGTCATACACAAAGGGGTTACTCAAGAAGACCTAGTGAAACACAAAGAAGAAGTTACAACAGGTTTGAATCTTTGAGCAATGAAGTGGAATGTTACAAATGTAACCATTTTGGACACGTGGCCAAAAATTGCAGAATGATAGTCCCTCCTAAAGGACCTTAATAGAATAACAACAGTCACAGACAATAACCTCAGAAAATGACATGGATAAGAAAGAAAGATCAGTATAGCAATTAAGAATGAACAGTCACTCTACAAGCTAAGAAGGAGAAACATGGTTGGTATGTTGACAGTGGGTGTTCAAAACACATGTTGGGCCCGAGATATGATCACTTTCATGACGGTTATTATACATCTTTGCCACATGTATACATGCATTTTTCATATTTTAAAGGAGCTTTTTGAAGAATTTCATGATAAGATCGTATGATCGACATAAGGTACGTGTAATTCATGTTTAATGATTGTATCAAGTATAATTCACCATGTTTTATGATTTCCAAGAGCTAATTCATGTTTTTTGTGTTACAGGGAAAAAACGCACTATGTATCTAGTTCCGACACTTGATCAGGCACTCGTTCTGGCACTCGTTCCGACACTCTGTCCAACGCTCCGTATTGCACAGAAATGAAAGGTGAGTTGGTGATTATGGCATTGGAAGCTAGTGTTGGGAGAATCGGGAACATGGTTTTTGTTTGTACTTATCCCCTCCAACTACTAAGCTCCAGACAACTCAGTTTCAGTTGTCCAAAGAAGGCGATTATTGGCTTGCTCTGTTTTGTCAGTTAGGGCATCATTTATTGTAATTTTCCAAAATTAGAAGTGGTTCGACCCTCTTGTGGTCTACCACTTGGTCTGTAAGATTATAAATACTACTAGGATGGTCAATATATTGTTAAGCAAGTAGAAGAACCATTAGATTAGAGACAAATTCGTTTTTCTTTGTTTTAGTATTTTGCATTGCCAGAATTGTGTCAGAACTACATTTTCAAGATTTCATGGAGAATTTGCCTTGTTAAGTTTGTGGTGTGCTTATAGGAGGTATCCACAACTTGTTGGGGGGACCACCAACAGTACGGTAACTGTCTTCATGTCTGTTTTTCATTTCTTAATTTAAATTGCTCTTTTTATTTTCCTGTACATGTATATTTTTATTTAGTTAATTAATTTGTTGTAGCTTAATTGTCTTGCTTTTATTTTGTAGGTTAGATGATGATATGTGTTAGTATGTATTGATTTTGTAGATTAGGAACAGACTTGCAAGTCTCTATACTAACCCTGTGTGCAATTAGATGTAAGATTATGCTTTATTTTATGATTTTGTAGTCTAGTTTAGAATAGAGTTTAATTAGATAGAACAAAGTTTGTAATTTGGGTTTTCCTTTGACAAGGATTGATGGATGGATAGATTTAATTCCAACTTTTGATTATAGCTTGTTTACTTCAGTTTTATATAAGATCTCATTTAATTAGTTGTTGGTTAATATAGATTGTTAATTTACTTTTTAATATCATAGTTTAATTTATGTTTTTAGTCATTTCTTTATTGTTGTTTGAATGATTAGAGTAGACATAGCATAGTTTTCTTTTACGCAATTTCCTTTCATAGATTGAAATGCAATTAAATTTCTTAGTTAAATAATGATGATCTCGTTATGTTGTTGATGGTTTATACATGAATATGCAGGGTATTTAACATTATTTTTATCATGGCTAAGTTTTCATTGGATTGTTTACTCCACACCTTTCATTTTTCCATTGAGATTAGTGTTGAGCTTATACCATTGGAATTGTCCTTTGTTTTCAAGTTCCATCGATATATTATCTGACACCGAAGGCATTCACACAACCACCAACATTATATTTGAATTGTCATAGGTGAAAGAATAKTTTTCCCACATTCATAGATATAGTCTCTTGCTTTCATAGTTTAGAAAATAGTCTTATTTGTTGTTGTAGGATAGATAGACTTTGCTTTGATAGATTAGATAGTAGTTTTCTTATCATAGATCAAGAATTAGTTGTTAATATTTCTTTATTCTAATATAATAGATTTCCTTTCATGCATTGCATTGAGCATTTAGTCTAGTTGCCTCTTAGATTTCCTTTCATGCATTAGAAATAGTTTTGCATTAAGAATTTAGTCCACTTGCCTCTTAGGCTAGATAGTTGTTCAATGAGAAGTTTTACTTTGATTGCTTGCAATAGTTAGTTGCCTTTGCTTACTTGTCTTTTGCTTTAGTAGGTTAGTTAGTTGTCTTTGCTTACAGGTCTTTTCCTTTAGTAGGCTAGTTAGGTGTCTTTGCTTACTTGTCTATTTTCTTTAATAGGTTAGATAAGCGCTTTTGCTTCCTTGCTTATTTATTTGCTTTCATATAGTAGTTTCTCATTGAATGTAGGTTGGAAAGTTAAAATATGTTTCTTTTGTCATTTGCTTATTATGCTTAGTAGTTTGCTTTTGCTTATCATTAAACTAGTTTGATTTACATAGAGTTTTCATTTGCTTTCTTAGGAACTATCCATCAACCCTTGGCCCAAAAGTACTTAGGTTACCTAGTTTCATTTTTCTTAGTAGGTTTTTCTCATTAGATAGATTTTCTTAAGTAGATTATCCTTATATAGTTTCCTTCATTAGTTATATTATACTCCTACCAGCCTTCTATCTTTGGCATATATTTTGCTACAACTTTAAGTTTACTTACCCCATGTTGACAATTTAATTGAGGGTTTTTAGTGCATATACAACACCCATCAACACATGACAGGTGATAGAGACAAATTTATTACATTGCAAAAGGAAAGAAATGGATCAGTCTCCTTAGGAAATGATAATTCAGCCAAAATCATTGGAGAAGGCACAGTTTGAATTGGGAACAAGAATAAAAAGGCACAAAATGTTGTGTTGGTAGAAGATATGAATCATAATATTCTAAGTGTGAGTCAAATGGGTGACCAAGGACATAAAGATTCACAAAAGTGTGAGATAAGAAGAGAAGGTTCAGGAAAATTGGTCAGTACAATTGCAAGAACTTCAAACAACATATATGTGTTAAGTGAAATTGGAAATGAAAAGTGTTGACTAGGAAAGGAAGATGAAACTTGGCTATGGCACAGAAGAATGGGTCACATACATTTTGATAACCTTGTCAAAGTCATCAAAAGAGAAGCAGTCAGAGAAATGCCCTGGATCACGAAACCAACCAACACGTTATGTAAGCATTGTCAACAAGGAAAGGAAACAAAGGCCAGGTTCAAATCAAAGGAATATTCAACAACAAGACCACTAGAAATTGTGCATACTGATCTAGTTGGGCCAAATACAACAAAGGGATTAAAAGGTGAGAGAAACTTTATGTTATTAGTTGATGATTATACAAGAATGACTACAGTTTTCTTTCTCAAGAACAAGTCAGAAGCTTTTGAAAACTTCAAGACATACAAGGAAATGCTTGAAAATGAGATGGATTCAAGAATCAAATACTCAAGATACGATAATGGAGGAGAGTTCACTTCAAAGGAATTTATGGACTACTGCAACAGTCATGGAATAAAAAGGCAATTCGTCTTTGTTAGGACACCTCAATAGAATGGAGTTATTGAAAGAAAGAACATGACAGTACATGAAATGTCTCTAACAATGCTAATGGATTCCAAATTGATAGATATATTATGGACATAGGCAGTGCATACAACAATTAACATTCAAAAAAGAGTAATGCTCAGAAAAATAATTGATAAAACTCCCGACGAGCTATGGAAAGGAAGACCAAAAAATGTGAAGCACTTCAGAGTTTTTGGAAGAAAATGCTACATCAAAAGAGAGGATGGAAGAATGGGAAAGTTTGACTCTCATGTGGACAAAGGAGTACTTGTTGGTTACTCAAGTACAAGGAAATCATACAAGTGTTACAAACTAATATTGAACAAAGTTGTGGAAAGAATCATTGTAACAATTGATGAAACAGGCAGACTAGAATCAAAGGAAGAAGAAAACAAATCAATGGAACAAATTTTTGAAGAAGAATAAGCAGAAGATGAAGAGAATCTGACAGAAACAAAAGAAAAAGTTCAGAAAGTATCTCCAAAGACACCTAGAAAACGAGTACAAAAGAATCATCCTTCAGATTAGATTATTGGAAACAAAGATGCAGGAGTTGAGACTAGAAGAAAAATTCATTCACTAGAACAAACACACCTAGCACTCTTATCCATAATTGAACCAAATTGTTTTGAAGAAGCCAACAAGGATGAATTTTGGAATAAGGACATGAATGAAGAATTGGATCAAATAGAGAAAAATGGCACTTGGTAACTGGTTCCAAGACCAAAGAATAAGAATGTGATCGGCACAAAATGGGTTTTCAGGAATAAATTAAATGAAAATGGACAAGTTACAAGGAACAAAGCTAGATTGTTATGTAAATGATATGCATGGATTGAAGGAATGACTTTGAAGAGACATTTTCCCCAGTTTCTAGAATGGAAGCAATTCGGTTGCTTTTAGCCTATGCATGCTCCAAAAATGTTAAAGTATATTAGATGGACGTAAAATCATCTTTTATGAATGGGGTACTTGAAGAAGAATTCTACATTGAACAACTAGAAGGATTTTAGTTGTCAGAGAACACAGTTTATGTGTGTAAATTAAAGAAGGCCTTGTATGGTCTAAAATAGGCTCCTAGAGCATGGTACTCTAGACTGGATAAGTATCTGTAGCAGGCAGGGTTCAGAAAAGGAAGTGCAGAAAACAACCTCTACATCAAGGTAAGTGAAGGTAATGTTGAAAGGTCAACAAGAAAGATGTGTCTAATTTACTTTTCCCTTAAGTAAATTGGACAATAAATATTAATCTATTATCTCATAATTACTTGAAATAATTAACTGAAATGGAAAATCAGTTAACTATGGGAAATTCGATTTCAAAGGTTGGATGGTAAGACATGGAGGTGACTTGAAGTTGTAACAGAGTTATAAGTGTAGTTATGAGAGTTATGAAGTAGTTTAACTCAGTTAAGTGAGTTAATCCCAGTTGTACTAGTTGTAACTGAACTTACACTAGTGAGAGTTCTGTGAATTCACATGCAACTGAAGATTCACTACGGTTAACTACATGCATGTCAAATCCAGTGGAGACCTACCTGAGATAACAGGTGAAAGGGACATTTTGGCTATCAATTGTGATTTGAGTGAAGTGCACTCATGCAATCACACATTCAGTGGATATGCTCATGAGCATGTGCAAACTAGGCAATTCAGATTCATTGTGAGAATTCTAATTGTAGGGATTGTGCAGAGGAGGCAAGATGTCTGGAGACATAATTGGTACATGTATTTGTTGAGTTTTGTATGATAGTGTGAGATGATTGTATTGTATTGAGAGCTCTTGGATTAGATTTTTGTGTGAGATTGTTTCATGATCCATGATATACATAATATATGATAGTGGGGTTTTTATCTTTACGCTTTCTCGGAAAAACTTTTGTGTTATGTGTTCTTGATATTTCACTTTGTGATCGTGGTTTAATTTTTTGCAAGAATATTAGTAGAAGCGATTATGTATTTAACAATGGTATATAATTGTTAGATTAGGAGAATCCAAGAAATACTTAATTTGTATTGAAATTTCTACATGGTATCAGAGCCATGGAGCCACGGAAGTGAAGTGCGAAAATAATAGTATTTTCACAGGTCCCATCTCTAGCAGGGTGCGACGGCATAGTACTGAAAACTTCACACATTTCTAAGAGAAGAAATTCTCGCACCCTATTCAAAGGAGAGGTGCGAACCTCCCTTAGGATTTTCATAGGATGCTCAAAGAAGAGGTGCGAACCTCCCTCACCCCACTGTGCATTACAGTGTGAACTCCCTCAAAATTTTCACAAGATGTACATTGGTGAGGTGCGAACTTCCCTCAAGCTAGTAACTGGTCAGGTGTGAACATCCCAGGGCAAGAAGGATTGCATTAGTTGAGTTTTTGGTTGGATAAAAGTTGAATTTGCAGAAGGACTTTCTTGTTGCTACAGTTGATTCAAGATCACAATCCCTTTCAATGGTTTGAGGTTAGAGTATGCACTCGAAGGTAGATCTAACTACATTACTTGGAAGTATAGGATGGAGGCAGTACTCGAAGACAATGGCTTGAAGGATTTCATTGACAGAGAAGTTCCTAAGCCGAATGCGACATAAATTGAAAATCTTGATGCAGGGCAAAAGAAAGTGGCAAAGGCGAGGAGGATTCTGTTAGAGGGAGTACGAGACCACATTGTCTCAAGTCTCCATGGGAAAACCACACCACATGTAATGTGGAAGGTTTTGACAGATCTGTTCCAAAACAACAGCGACCATAGGAAATTGGCACTTAAAGATAAACTCAGGAAGATAAAGATGGAGAAGGGCGACTCCATTCCAAAATATCTCACGAAGTTTTTCCAATGTTGGGATGAGCTTGGAAGTATGGGAATAACAGTTGTTGTTGATGGTTTGGTGAGCTTAGATCTCCTAGGACTTCCCAAGATTTGGCACAGTTATCAAGACTCTCTCAATGGAAGGGAAAAATTGCTAGATTGGGAACGACTATGGTCAGATCTAGTGAAGGAGGATTTTAGGCGAAACACCAGAGATAGATCTTCATCAAAGTGTGATGATGAATAGGATTGTGCTTTGACTGCCAAGGCAAGGAAAGGGAAAGGGAATAAATTCCATTCAAAATCTGAGTCTAAAGTCAAGAAGCTGGATTTTTCCAAAGTGAAGTATTTTCACTGTCACGAACATGGACATCTTCTTACTAATTGTCTGTAGAAGAGGAAGAACAAGACGGTTGTTAGAGCTACAACTGGTGAGGGTTTTGTCTCATAATTTTAACTTGACTTCTCTTTGATCACATGCATGGCTTCAAGTGCATCGGGATCGATGGGGTATTTGTCTAGTGGCGCTTCCTACCACATGACGGGAGATAAAGAGTCTTTCAGTGACTTGGAGGAGAAAGATCTCAGAATGCATATAGAGATGGGGGATGATGGACAATACAGTGCAGCTGGTATTGGTACCATTACCTTCAAAGGGAGTCAGATCAACCATTTCAATTGAAAAATGTTATGCATGTTCCAGGTCTAAAGAAAAACCTGGTCTTAGTCGCAATGTTGGAGGACAGAGGCTATGACGTTGTTTTTAGTGATGGAAAATATTTCCTGCGACATAAAGAAATGAGTCAAGTCAAGAAGATAGGGATTCGAGTTAAGAATATCTACATGCTAGAGGTAGATAGCTACGTTTCTATGGTGGGAAAGGCAGAAAATGTGGTGAGCCAGGATGAGGGTGAATTATGGCATAGGCGATTGGTCCATCTTCATCATGGAGCCTTGAATATCATGCCACAAATATCTACTGGACTTCCAAGGGGAACACTTTCTCAGTTAGATCAGTTCAAAGGGTGCACCTTGGGGAGGTATGTAAAGTCCACCTTTCATGAAAAGGAGAATCGTGCTTTGGTGATCCTGGAGAGAATTCACACAAATGTGTGTGGACCATTCTCGGTTGCTTCAAAAACAAAACATAGGTATTATGGTATTTTTGTTGATGACTTTTCTCATAAATGTTGTATATTCTTCATGCAAAATAAGGATCAAACATTCTCAAAGTTCTGTGAGTTTAAAGCATTGGTGGAGAAAGAGTCGAGGAAGCAAGTGAAGGCTCTAAGGAGTGATAATGGTGAAGAATACATCCCTAAAAAATTCGAAGACTTCTTCAACAGAGAAGGAATTTGAAGAGAACTCATAACGTCTCATAACCCATAGTAAAATGGGGTCGCGTAGAGGAAGAACAGAAGGATCGTGGGTGCAACACGAGTGATGTTGCATGATCAGGGCCTACCAATGCATTTGTGGGAAGAAGCATGCAATACTACGGTTTATGTGCAAAAACATTGTCCTCATAGAATACTTGGCATGAGTACACCTAAAGAATCTTTCACTCGTAAGAAACCTGATGTTTCTCATTTTAAAATTTTTGGCTCATCTATTTTTGTGCATGTGAACAAGGATGCTGGGAAGAAGCTAGAACCAACTGCTGAAGTTGGGATATTTGTGTTAATGTTTAAGCCATTATTATAGTTCTTTGCATATTAGATAACAATAGCATAATGCAAGATCATTGAGAAATACACAATCACAAGAGACACAACATTTATTATGGGAAACCCTCTAGGGGAAGAAAACCTAGCAAAACTTCCTTATTATAGATAGCCAATACAATGCCAAGAGATATCTTAAACCAATACAGAAGATCCTCTCCTAGATATGCACCACTCTCTCTCCTTCTTCTCTAACTTCAGATCCAAAACTTGTCTCCCGAAATGAGCAAGTGAGTTGTGTGTCTAAGTGAGGTGTTAGCCTCCTTATTTATACAAGACTGGCACGTGTGAAGTGTCTCTTCATTGGCAGGGCCGAATTCTCCAACTAGGTGGTTATAACCACATTTATTATGTTCTGGAGACTTTTTAATATCTGTTGGGGCCGACTTGTTATTCTGCCTATTATAATTATCATTTGACCAATCCGCAAAAGGGGATTTGGCCCTATTACAATAACCGACATGATCAATCCACAATGGGGATTGATCCAATGAATAATATATCAAATAATAATAAGAATACTCTTTGCAGATACATTATTTCAACACTCCCCCTTAACAAGAAGGGTATTCTTCAACAACATCATGCAAGAGAGAGGACAACATCATCAATAGCATCAAGTGGGTGAGAGGACAACATCATCAATATCATCTTGGAACACTGACTGGCATATCTATAAATCATCGAAATTTTTCTTCATCGGCAGCATCGTCATTATCAAAGGAATTCCATCATCATTTGCATCAATATGTATTAGTATAAAAACTGATACATCATCATCATCACAGCACAAGGCTGGCTCATCATAATAGAAGACTAGCTTTACGTCATAGCTATCAAGATGGAAGTTCAATACTCGTCTCATCTCAATGTCTTTCTTTACATCACATCACTGAGGCTGGAAGCAAGATACTAGACTGTATTTACGTCATAGCTATCAAGCTAGAAGTATAGTACTCATCTCATCTCATCGTCTTTCTTTACGTCACAACACTCAAGATGGAAGCAAGACACTCATCTTGATTTACATCACAACCATCAAGTTGGAAGAATGATACTAGACTAGATTTACGTCACATCTATCCAGTTGGAAGCTTAGTGATAGTCTCATCATATAATATTTATTTACATCTCAACCATCAGGTCAGAAGAAAGGTACACATCCTTCTTTACGTCACAACCATCAGGTTGGAAGCAGGGAACTAGACTTGCTTTACATCACAACTATATAGCCAAAAGCATAGTATTAGTCACACATCATCTTGCTTTACATCACAACCATCAGGTCGGAAGCAAGGTACTCGTCCTGCTTTACGTCACAACTATCATGTCAGAAGAAGGATACTAGACTGGCTTTACATCACAACTATCCAGCTAGAAGCATAGTACTATTCATATCACATCATCTTGCTTTACGACACAACCATCTGGTCGAAAGCAAGAGATGTCTCATCACAAAATATACTCCCCCTTTCGAGGAGGGTCCTTTCGGACTATACCAAGCTTATCTCAAAAGTACTCAAACTTTATACAAGATAGTGGCTTGGTCAACACGTCAGAAACTTATTCATCCGTGCTAATGTACTAGAGCTTTAAGGCTCCTCTTTGCACCATGTCACAGATGTAATGATAACGGATCTCTATGTGCTTCGACCTGTCGTGGAATACATGATTCTTTGTCATCTTTATGCAGCTCTAGTTGTCACATAGAATCAATTTTTCTCTCATCTCTAAGTCAAATAGGCTGGTCAGCAACTTTCAAATCCATATAGATTTGCAGCTGGCTGAACATGAAGCAATGTATTCTGCTTCTGTTGTACTGAGAGAAATACTAGATTGCTTCCTACTCTGCCACAAGATCATAGCTGATCCCAAATTGAAACAACATCCTGAAGTTCTTTTCCTATCAGAAACACTTCCTGCCCAATCTGCATCAGTAGATCCACTCAATGTGAAATCATTATCTACATCATAGCTAAGACCACAATCTATTGTACCTTTAAGGTACCTCATCACATGTTTTGCAGCCACTCGGTGAACACGTCTGGGTTCTACTAGAAACTGACTCAAGGTGTTCACTGCAAAAAAAATGTCTGGTCTGGTGTTTGTTAGGTACATTAGCGATCCAATAATCTATCTGTACTGTGTGGCATCAATCAACTCTGACGAAGTATCGACCAACAACTTCAGCTTCGCTTCCATGGGTGTATTCATGGGCTTGCATTCCAACATGTCGAATCTCTTCAATATTTCGACCATATACTTACCTTGGTTAAGGAAGATCCTTTCAAGACTCTGCCATACCTCAAGACCTAAGAAATAATGCATCAGGCCAAGGTCTTTCATTTCAAATTCTGAGGCAAGTCTCTTTTTACATTCAGTGATGAGATTTTCTTCTCCAGTTAAGAATAAGTCATCCACATATAGCAGTAATATTATCGATTCATTGTTCATGATCTTGAAGTAGAGGTTAGAGTTTGCTTTACTCTTGGTAAAGCCTAAGCTCGTCAAGAAATTTTCTATATGGACATACCAAGCTCTAGGAGCTTGCTTCAATCCGTATAAGGATTTCTTCAATATGCATACAAGAGACTTCCTGTCTTCAACCTCAAATCCTTGAGGTTGCTCTATATACACTTCCTCTTTGATGACACCATTTAGGAAGGATGTCTTCATGTCCATCTGGTGCATCTTCCACTTCATCTTAGCTGCAAGAGCTATGATGGTTCTGATCGAAGTGTATCGAGCCAAAGGAGCGAATGTCTCTTCATAGTCAATGCCTTCCTTCTGGGAAAATCCACGAGCGACAAATATTTCTTTATACTTCTCAATACTTCCATCATCAATATTTTTTATTTTGAAGAGCCATCTGGAGCATGCCATATATTTATTCCTCGGTCTGGGAACTATTCCCCATACTTCGTTCTTCATTATGGATTGGTAATCCTCTGTCATGGCATTTTCCCATTCTTTCCTTTGAATGGATTCTTCAAAGCAGGTAGGCTCCTCTTCTAGGAGATCACACATCAAAGCCATATAATTGTAGAATGGATTTGGTCTTTTCACCTGTCTCATACTTCCTTGGGGAACACCGTACTTCTCTCCATCTTAAATAATCTCTCTAGACCAAACTAGCTTTCTTTTATGGAGGGTCCTCATATGAGGAGGTTCTTGCACTTATACTATATCATGGTATTCTAGAATTTCCTCATCAGGGGAAGTTACAACTTCCCTCACTGGTTATACAGCTTTGGGAACCTCCCTCATTACAGTACTGGGGATTACGGGTTCCTCTTCATATACTTCTTCAAGATGGCATTGTTTATATTTCTTGAGCGCTACATCTTCATCAAAGGTCACATCCCTGTTGATCTCAATGTGATGCTGACCTACTATATAGATTTTGAAGGCCTTGTAGACCTCACAGTATCCTACAAATATTCCCTTCTTTCCTGAAGGGTCCAACTTGTTTCTCTTTTCTTTAGGTATATGAATAAACACTGGACAACCAAATATTTTGAGATGGCTTACCTCTGGCTTCTTTCCATTGAACATCTCTTCCAGTGTCTTGAGCCCAAGTGCACTATGGGACAATAGGTTCTGCACATATACAACTGCCATTGTTGCTTCTACCCATAAGAACATAGGGAGATCTTGATCATGGATCATAGTCTTTACAACTTCCAGTGTGGTTCTGTTCTTTCGTTCAAGTACATCGTTTTTTTGGGGATTATAGGGAGTAGTGAGTTCCCTCTTGATCCCAACATATTTTAAGAAATTCACAAACTCTTTTGAGTTATATTATCCTCCATTATCTAACCTAAGTATCTTAATCTTCCTTTCAGAAAGGTTCTCTATCAAGGCTTTGAATTCCTTGAACTTGTTGAACACTTCATCTTTAGATTTCAAGAAATATATCCAGGTTTTATGAGATTAATCATCAATGAATGATACATAATATACATACCCACTAATTGAGGATGATGGAATTGGGCCACATACATCTGAATGAATGCGTTCTAGGACTCCTTCTGCCTTGTTGTCCCTCTTTAGAAATGGGTTCTTAATGTTCTTCCCTTGTGCACATCCTTTGCATATGCCTTCATGGTCACCTTTGAGTTCTGGTAAACCTGTGACCACTTTGCATATGTATGGTAGTGTCTTGTAGTTGATGTGGGATAACCTTCTATGAAAAAGTTCACATGAGTTTTCAACGACGTGGTTCATGGCAGCCTCTGAGTGACCCTTTAGTTTATACAATCCATTTTCTTCACTTCCAATGATGATTGCTTCATTTAAGGTTTCTCCTTTAGCCCACATAAGAACTTCTCCATCTATAAAGGAAACTCTAAAGCCTTTCTTTTATAAATTTGAAATGGAGAGTGGGTTCTTCTTCAAGCCTGGTACATATAGTATGTCCTTCATTTTTAGTGAATTTCCTGAATTCAGTTTGTGGTTTGATTGTCCCACTCCCTTGATGGGATATTGGTAATCATCTCCAAGTGTCACTTTATGAGAAAAAATCTTTTCTGAGATACAAGAGAGAATGTTTCTTTGTCATGTCATGTGCTTGGATGCACCACTATCAATGAGCCAAGTGTCCTCTCCAGGTGTTATAGATCCTGAGAGGGTTGAGATCAAGACATGGTCTTTGATCTGCTCTCTTATCATCTTTGTGGGTGGCTCTTCATCTTCGACTACATGGGCATGGAGCCTCTTATGTTTTCTCTTGTATTCTTCTCATATGGATGGACAAAACTTCGTAATGTGTCCCATCTTGTCACAATGATAGCAATGTACAGATGAGTAGTCCCTTTCCTTTCATTGTCCTTTCTTCTGAAATCTCCTTGGATGAGATTCTTTATGATTGAATTTGTTTGACTGTTGAGGCTCTTTATGAGGATCCTTTTGGAAGTAGGATTTATTCTTTCCTCCTTTGGTGTGAGTAGCTAGGGATTGATCATCATCTCTTGCTAGTAACACTTCACGATTCACTACTCTTGTTTCTTCTTGGATGTATTATTCCCATAGACTATCAAACTTCAGTTTCTCCATTCTGGCACATATCGTTTGGATGAATGCATCCCAAGGTCTTGTGAGACCATTTAGGGTCGTAATTATGATTTTTTATTCATCGATGGTATCTCCAATAGCTTCTAATTGTTCTTTGAATTATAAGATTCTCGAGAAGTATTCCTGAATCGTTTCTCCTTTCTGCATCCTTGTATTCTTTAGTTGAGTTCTTAGATTCATCTTTTGGTTTATGTTCTTTCCTTTATATAGTCTGGTCAATGTATCAAACATTTCTTTTGAGGTCTTATTATATGAAACATAAGGAATCAGGTGGTCTTTGATTGAATCTGCAATGATTCTTTTGGCCCTGATTGTGTCCTTTTGATGCTTTGCCTTTTCTACAGCGTCGACGGGTTCCGGTACTTCTTCTTTGACAAATCTTGCCATTCATTCTCTTCAATAATGAGGCCAATCCTATACTTCTAGGCACGGAAATTTTCCACTCCTTCTAGCTTGTCAACAAGCTTAATGCTTGTAGACATCTTTACCTGGAGCTAGGAATATGACCGAAAAATGAAAGTGCCCAAAATCAAAATCTAAATTTACCAGGAGGTGTGCTTGGCTGATGCGAGTAGCCTCGTGTGTTTGGATCTGAGAAAATCCAACTTTTGCTCCTCCAAATTTGATCTGCGGATTTCTGGACTGGTGCTTCTGGTTTTCTGGTGCCTCTAGTACTCTGGTACTTCTGGTACATTGGTTTTTGGTACTTCTGGTACTTTTTGAAACTAGGGTTTCACTTTCCGGGAGATCCAGCCACTGAAAAGGTGCACAGAGAGTGCCAAAGTGATCCTTAGGGGAGGGAGCACTTTTCTAGATGGTTTTGGGGCTGAAAAGATTCACCATAAAAAATCCCTAATTTTCATGTACGACAACAGTGACGTTTTTCACTCTTGTGAAAGATGCTTCCTTCAGCTTGGCTCTGATACCATGTTAATGTTTAAGCCATTAATATAGTTCTTTGCATATTAGATAACAATAGCATAATGCAAGATCACTGAGAAATACAGAATCACAAGAGACACAAAATTTATCCTGGGAAACCCTCTAGGGGAAGAAAACCCATCAAAACTTCCTTATTATAGATAGCCAATACAATGCCAAGAGATCTCTTAAACTAATATAGAAGATCCGCTCCCAGATATGTGGTACTCTCTCTCCTTCTTATCTAACTGCAAATCCAAAACTTGTCTCATGAAATGAACAAGTGAGTTATGTGTCTAAGTGAGGTGCTAGCCTCCTTATTTATACAAGACTGGAATGTGTGAAGTGTCTCTTCACTAGCAGGGTTGACTTCTCCAACTGGGTGGTTATAACCACCTTTATTATGTTATGGGGCCTCTTTAATATTTTCTAGGGATGACTTCTTATTCTGTCTATTATAATTATCATTTGACCAATCCACAAAAGGGGATTTGGCCCTATTACAATAGTCGAAATGATCAATCCACAATGGGGATTGATCCAATGAATAATATATCAAATAATGATAAAAATACTCTTTGTAGTTACATTCTTTCAACAATTTGTGGGGTACACAGAAACACCCCATAATTATCGTGTGTATTTTACGAACAATAGCATGACTGTTATGCGACGGGATATAAAATTCGATGAGGGGAAAGACATGCGGTTGTCACTTGAGAGGGAGATAGACTTGCATGCAAAAGAGGAACTGTTGGTCCCCAAAGATGATTCTCAATATGTGGATCAACCACATGAGGAGGTTCATGGAGTGGAGGAAACCGCTCATGTAGATCCATCCATCAGAAATGGCAGAAAGCACACGACGAAAGCTGACAGATTGAGACTAGATGTTGCACAGAATGTAGGAGCCCCTACTTCACAGCACAGACATAGACAGTCTCCTGATCGATTTGTTGGATACATGGCTCTCATGAGAAAATGTATTGTGATTGAACCATCTTCCTTTCAGGAAGAGGTGTAGGATCCCATTTGGGTTGATGCTATGGTAGAGGAGTATGACTCCATTTTCAAAAACAATTCATGGGAAATTGTCCCAAGACCGGTCGACAAATCAGTGGTAGGTTCGATATGGATCTACAAGGTAAAGAAAGTTTTTGATGGAAGTGTGGAGAAATACAAGGCCAGGTTTTTGGCCTGGGGCTTCTCACAAATCGAGGGGAGGAAACCACTCATGCAGATCCATCCATCAGAAATGGCAGAAAGCACACCACAAAAGCTGACAGATTGAGACTAGATGTTGCACAGAATGTAGGAGCCCCTATTTCATAGCACAGACAGAGACAGTCTCCTCATCGATTTGCTGGATACATGGCTCTCATGAAAAAATGTATTGTGACTGAACCATATTCCTTTCAGGAAGCAATGTAGGATCCCACTTGGGTTGATTCTATGGTGGAGGAGTATGACTCCATTGTCAAAAATAGTGCATGGGAAATTGTCCCAAGACCGGTCGACAAATCAGTGGTAGGTTTGAGATGGATCTACAAGGTAAAGCAAGATGCTGATGGGAGTGTGGAGAAATGAAAGGCCAGGTTTGTGGCCCGGGGATTTTCAAAGATCAAGGGGATACATTATGATGAGACCTTTGCACCTGTTTCAAGGTACTCTTCCGTAAGATCCATCCTTGCACTCTCAGCGCAGATGGGTTGGCGCATTCATCATATGGATGTAAAAGCTATGTTTATCAATGGGATCATTGAGGAAGAAGTGTACATTGAGTAGCCAAAAGGTTTTGAGACCTTTGACATGGATTCACATGTGTGTAGACTCAAGAGAGCACCGTATGGGCTGAAGAAAGCACCCCATGCTTGGTACACTCGGATAGACAACTTTTTCACCGGATTTGGCTTCACCAAAAGGGAAGCAGATGCAAACCTATACCAAATTTTGGTGGAGGGTAAGCTCTTAATCATTGTTCTTTATGTTGATGATTTAATACTGACTGGTGATGAGCAGATGATACACTCATGCAAGGATGACCTTGCAAAGGAGTTCGAGATGAAGGATTTGGGCCTCCTTCATTATTTCCTTGGATTGGAAATATGGTAGCGAGATGGTGAAATGTTTATGTCTCAAGGCAAGTATGTAAGGGAGATACTGGGTAAGTTTCACATGGAAGCCTACAAACCCATGGATACTGCTCTTCCAAGAAACTGGAGGAAGGAGGATGCTACTTCTGGAGAGGTATTGGATGCTACTATCTATTGACAATTAGCAAGTTCACTAATGTATTTAGTGAACATGAGATCAAACATTTTCTATGCGGTTAACTAGTTAATTCAAGCGACGGTTAATCCTACCAAAATATTTTGGAAGGTGGGTAAGCATGTCCTGAGATATCTGAAGGGCACATCTGAGTATGGATTATGGTATGGATAAATGGATGAGGTGAAGTTGCATGGCTTCATAGATGCAGATTGGGCGGGCAACCCAATGGACAGAAAGAGCACATCAGGGGGGATCTTTAGTATCATATCTATAGTTGTTTCTTGGTACAACAGGAAACAAAGATTCGTGGCACTTAGTTTAGCAGAAGAAGAATACATGGTAGTGAGTTAAGATGCATGTGAGGCTATCTGGATGAGAAATATCTTGGTTGGTTTGTTTGGTTCTCATTTAGATCCGACAATGATTCATTGTGATAATCCAAGTTACATTAAACTCTCGATTAATCCTGTGTTTCATGGTAGATCTAATCATATAGATATCCAGTATCTCATAGATTGTGTGCAGCGGAAGATCATGTTGATTCAATACATTCCTATGGAATATCAAGATGCAGACATTCTAATGAAGGCACTCACTAGGAGAAAATTTGAATATCATAGAGACAGGATTGGGGTGAAGGATAATCCCTTTATTATTGAGAGGGTGTGTTGAAAAGTCAACAAGAAACATGTGTCTAATTTACTTTTCCCCTAAGTAAATTGGACAATAAATATTAATCTATTATCTCATAATTACTTGAAATAATTAACTGAAATGGAAAATCAGTTAACTATGGGAAATTCGAGTTCAAAGGTTGGATGGTAATACATGGAGGTGACATGAAGTTGTAACAGAGTTATAAGTGTAGTTATGAGAGTTGTGAAGTAGTTTAACTCAGTTAAGTGAGTTAAGCCCAGTTGTACTAGTTTTAAGTGAACTTACACTAGTGAGAGTTCTGTGAATTAATTATTAATTAATTCACAATCAGTGAACTCACATGCAACTGAAGATTCACCACGGTTAACTACATGCATGGGAGATCCAATGGAGACCTAGTTGAGATAACAAGTGAAAGGGACAGTTTGGCTATCGGTTGTGATTTGAGTGAAGTGCACTCATGCAATCACACATGCAGTGGATATGCTCATGAGCATGTGAAAACTAGGAAATTCGGATTCAATGTCATAATTCTAACTACAGGGATTGTGCAGAGGAGGTAGGTTGTCTGGAGACAGAATTGGCACATGTATTTGTTGAGTTTTGTATGACAGTGTGAGATGATTGTATTGTACTGAGAGCTCTTGGATTAGAGTTTTGTATGATATTGTTTCATGATCCATGATATACATAATATATGATAGTGGGGTTTTTATCTTTACGCTTTCTCGGAAAAACATTTGTGTTATGTGTTCTTGATATTTCACTTTGATATTTAACAATGGTATATAATTGTTAGATCAAGAGAATCCAGGAAATACTTAATTTGTATTGAAATTTCTATAGGTAATATTTTATTAATTGAGGTTTATGTTGATGATGTTATTTCTGGTAGTGATGATGGCAGGTTAAGCCAGAAATTTGCAAAAGATATGCAGAATGAATTTGAAATGTCATTACTTGGAGAACTATCCTTCTTTTTGGGACTTCAAATACGTCAAAGAAACCAAGGAATCTTTATTTCTCAAACCAAGTATATCAGAGAAATGCTAAAGAGGTTCTGAATGGAAGATTGCAAACCAGTTATCAGTCCCATGCAAACCAATTGCAAGTTGAACAAAGATCATGATTCAAAGTCTACAGATCAGAGGAAATATAGATCAATGATTGGCAACCTACTATATGTGAAAACATCCAGACCAAATGTAATGTGGCATTTGGACAGGTGGCACGATTTCAAGTAGCACCAAAGGAGTCACATGTGATAGAAGGGAAAAGGATTTTCAGATATCTCAAAGGAACAAAAGATTTTGGATTATGGTATCCAAAAGGAAAGGATCTATCACTTATTGCCTACACAGATGCAGATTGGGCCAGTGTTATTGAATAAATCTGTAAGTGAGGAAACAAACCGATCTCCCTAGATCTACCTCGATCTAGAACAAAGCAAGACAGAACATGACTCTTTCCCTAGATTCTAACCATTGAATTAAATAGGAGGCAAGAACATAGAACATACCTTATTATCACTTCCTTTGGTCTTTGTTGCTCCCACTTCACTCCAGTTCTCTCGTGCAGACAAGACCAATACAACACAAACCAACCAAAGTGAAGAAAGAACAATCTATTCAACAGTCAATCTATGTATATGATCAAGGAATTATACAATAAAGTGGAATCAACTTTATGGGAAAGGGACATATTACTGTATCATATTAATGGAAAGTAAAGATTACAACCTAATCCTTGATATCGCAAACTTCCTTTCGATGGCCCTTGGCTCCGACACACACACTTGCTGACTTGCATGAAGAAGATCAACTCTTTTGGATGAACTTGCTGGAGTCTCCTAGTTGTTGTAGCATCAGTCCTTCACACAATTCTTTCACCAATTCTCCAATGAATCTTTCTTAACCTTTTCCATGAGAATTCACTCAATATATAGGAGAGAATGAATTGGTTACTTGGATAAGAATGATCCCAAAATATCAGGGAATCCAATACTAGGATAACCATTCGAATGCCATATCATCCTTCTAGAAGATTCCCCTCTAGRAGCATTGAGAATTCATCTTTTTCCTTTCTTTAGAAAGAGTTCGCACCCTAGAAGTTCAACACAGTGAGAACTTCTCACACCCTGGCTTAAGGCAGCCTGCTAGAATCATGCATTCTCGCAGGCAAATATACTAGCAGCCTGCAAATAGTCCTCAAAAATGTGATTTCTAGAAAGAGATGAAGGTAACTTTTCTCAAGAGAAAGTTATAATGAAGAGCCTGAGTACACCATCATCAATACATCATCATGATGAACAAAAGCATGGGTAACAGAATGCCCCCCAAAGTATGAGGTTGGAACCAGTGATAGTCGATATACTTTGTAAGCTGCATGTGTGTGTCGGGAACCAAGAGCACACCTAATCAGAAACCTGAGAACAACCAAGCATCTGCATAATATCATATATATCAATTCTGAGGTAGGAATTCCCATACTCAGATCATAGACTGATGAAAATTGTAGACTTGGGTCATGGCCACCAATCATACACTGTGGATCCATGCCGTCAAAATATAGCATAGCCACCACGAATACACTACGGATCTATGCAAAAAATTCAAATTGAGACGACATAGCCACGAGACATACACAGTGGATCTATGTGTCGCAGATTATACATACTCCATCGCAATCTAGAAAAAAAAATGATATCCAGGGTCTTCAATCTCGTCGCCCAAAGTACGAATCTAGACATGTGATTACATGTGTTGAAGTCAAACATGGTAGAAACCACTTGATTATCGTTCATTGATGAAATCGTTAACAAGTGTGAGGGAAATCACCATTGATGTCATTGACTCCCAAGGTACCATAGTACAGTCCATCGAGTGTGAATAAATGAGTTGAAGTTGAACATCCAATGGAATCTTTCGATCAGGGGTCAATGATGTAAACCCATTGTCGAAAGCGAGGAAACCTACCATTGAGGCATGCAAGCTCCAAGGTACCAAATAATTTCTAAGTCTTGATTCTGGACAATGAGCTGAAGTCGACGGAACAAAAATCGTCATAGGAGGGCCTTGATGTATCCCCCATCAATGGCACGAAATGAGTAATAGATTTTGAAGGTGAAACAGAGTATGATGTGAATTGGACTAGACACAGGGAAGGCCGACACAGAGAGAATGGATAACTGCCAATGGCCGACTCAATATAGGTTTCATATGGACTTCTCTTGAACATATGAATGACACGACCAAGGATTTGGCAGCATTGACTCAAACATGACACAGGAAATGACCTTGTAGCAGATCGAATGAGAGACAAATGGATTTCCCAAATCGACTTCAAATGATGAAGAGGGGGTGTCATGTTCAAGAGCGACACTTACTGCCAATCAATATGAAGATGAAAACATATCCCTTTCCCAAAATTTCCCCCACCATTTCTGGCAAGTACCTCTTTATTTTTACGCAAGCTTGAGGAGGATAACATATGCTTGTTGATGTAAGCTCATCCTTCAGACGATTCCCTCGGAGTATGTTTAACGAACCCTAAGAAGGAGTGGTTCAGTTCCATCACGGGTATGTCAATGTTTGTTTAACGAGTCCAGAGATAGAAAACTTGAAGGTTTTTCAATATTATAGAGTTTGGAAAAACACTTAAAAGAGAAATCTCTCAGTTCCTTTTTCGTAAAATAGTCTAGACGAGACCGAAAAAGAGATAAATTATCGCTCACCAGACGCTTACTTCAAATACTTTATCGAGCGTGAAAATAGCAAGGTCGCTCGATGATCTTTCCATGTTTAGAGAGTCTGAAAAGAGCTGAAAGAGGACTCCAGGGGGGTTCCTTTTTCGTATAACCTTGTTGAGCCCGAAAAAGTGATAAAATTATGCTCAATCGCGTTCTCATGTATTTACGAGCGCAAGAACGGATAAAAACGACGCTCGAGGTTTTATGTAAAAACCATAAAAAACAATAAAAAACACGCGATAACAAAGAAAAACATGTATGTATCCCTGTATTTAATCATCAAAGTCATCATGCTTGCAAGAGTTACACTCATCATAACATTAGTGATTAGGTTTTAATTAATAAATAATCATAAAAAACCAAAATGATATAGTAAAAGTAAATAAAAGGAGTAAAAACTCTTTTTACCATACCATTTTTACATTTCCACTATTGATCTCAAAAACCCCCTCTTTTACCCTCCAATTTCGGCGTTAGATTGTGGGAGGTACGAGAGACCATTCAGTGAGCCGTCTGCGACAGTTAGGTAAGCTCTTCATCCTTAACACTTTCATGGTTTAATTTTGTAATTTCATGGGTTAAATTTGTAGTTTTAAGTTGTTTTTCAAAGCCCTACATGCACACTGCCATTCTCGCAGGCAGGCTATACGGGGCCTGCGAGAATGAGGCGTTCTCACAGGTGAGCCTAAGGCCACTTGTGAGGTTCCCGCACTATGCACACAGGGCACCTGCGAGAACCGCAAAGCGCAATTTTTTTTTAAATTTTTACCCAATTAAAAAGTTTCAAATCATGAAAGAAGTTATTAATCCTCTTATTGTGTTCCTTATGCAGATAATTGTCCATCAACATGGTGCTAGAGTGGCGCGAAAGGTAACATGAAGAGGATAATGCAATGGCCGAAAATCATCCACCTACCATAGCTTCTTTGAGAGATTGTGGGCTCTTGAAATACTTTCGCATCCCAGGCATGAGGGCCCAAATCAGACTATTAGAGTACCTGGTGCGTATGTGGGACCCTGATCAGCAGGTGTTTTATGTGGGGGCTCACACACTGTCCTTAGACATTGAGGACATTTACTTTTTGACTGGATTGTCCAGGAGAAGGTACTATGTTATCCTGACCAGTAGTAGAGGTGGTGGGCTAAAGATGAGTGAGTACTGCAATTTACAATGTGTACCTGAGGCTAAGAGAAAGAAAGGAAAAGTGGCTATACGGGGGGTACGAGACTTGACCCTCCGTACTATCCTTTTCACTATAGCTTGGATGGATGGGAGTTCTACTCCTCATGTGGTGTTGCAGAGTTACTTCCAGTATTCCATCGAGTGTACTGAGCCTCGAGTGTTCAACTGGGCAGATGATGTGCTTCGCAGTATCAAAAAGCAATTGACCAAATGTAGGCGAGGTGACCTGAAGAAATTCGGGTATGGATCTTTGTTGGTGTCCTTCTTCCTTGAGAGGGTTCCCTTACTGAGGCTATAGGTGGAGTGGAATATACTGGGTCCCAGGGATCCAAGGATGTTGAGATGGTGTCAGCTCATGGCCTGGCACGTAGCAGGACCGATCATCAAGTACGATGATACTTTCTTTTACTAGCTTCAAACCCAGATGTTGATGGTTGATGACTACGCTTATGCCAGGTTGAATTTCCAAGGAGATCCAGACTTAGCATTGCCAGAGGATACTTAGTGGGGTGACCTTGGTAATAAGTACATGCGTTTTTTCTTTTCAAATGTTTTTGAATTTTTATCATATTCAAATGTTTTTGTTTTATATGTTTGTCCAAAGACTAATACAAAATTGTTTGTTGATAACACAAATGTTGGACCTTACAGACCTCCCGACACTTCTCCCATCCAGCGGCGAGGAGAGGTAGCGGCAGCACCACAGTATGCTGGAGATTATCAAATAGTGGAACAAAATCTAGAGGGCCTAACTCCAGAAATTCCAGACATGACTCTGGAAGAGGTTCCACAATGCGATTAACATCATACTGTAGGGGTATCAACATCTATGAGTCGACTGCTCTGTAGGGTTGCTAGGGCAGTCGTATGTTACCGTGAATGTCATCCATGACGTCACATTGTAGAAGCTATAAGCTTCAATTTTTGATATTTTGGTCTTCGGACAAACTTTTTGTAAAAAACTCTTTTGATCGTTATATATACAGATGGCTTCTACCAGGTTACTTTATATTGTGCGAATTTCGATGTGTTTGATTTATAAATGATTCAAATATTTGTCCAATACATAATTAGCCAATGCATCTGTTAATGTATTTAGACATCTAGGAATATGTTGATATTCAATGTGATCAAAATAACGTTCCAAGAGGCTAATTCGCAAATACACCCGTAACAAAGTAGGACTTCGAATAGAGTAGATATTTCTTAACTCTAGTACTACAAGCTACGAGTCAAGTTGCACAACCAAATGACGAATTCGGAGCGAGATAACATCAACCAATAATTCAATGATGGCACTATACTCTGTAATATTGTTGGTCGCACAGCCGAGGCACACACCTCGTAAAGATACAAGCTCGTTTGTTGAGGTATAGATTGCCCACGCAGTGGAAGAAAGGTTCCAAGTACTACGGCTAGCACCATCAGTGAAACCATTATAGGGTAGCGAAGACTCCAACATCTGGAAATCAGACACAATGTCACATAAGGGCAGAGACCAGATAACGACAAAAGAAAGCTATAGTAACACACACAAAGTATGATACATTAAAATACAAGTACTTGTGCACAGATGATTTATGCATAGTAGTTCTTCAAGTACAACCCATTCCTGGGTTCACTCAAAGGGATACCATCGTAATCTACCAACTCATATGCTCCCTTTTCCAAAACTCGACGAACAATATAAAGACCTCGCCACATGCGTTTGAATTTCCCATCTCCTAACACATCTCGATCTTGTTCTCAGAGAAGAACAAGATCACCTTTGGAGAAAACGCGAGGCTTGACATGCTTGTCATATTGGGCCTTGACACATTTTTTCTAGGATTCTATTACTAGAGTGGCCTCACATCGAGTTTTGTCTAATCACATTAGATACAATAGACGTTCTTCTTCAGCAGAAGTGTTGGGTAGGATTTCGACAACTAGCTTTAGAGAGGATATCTCACATTCTATAGGAAGAATGGCTTCCACACCATAGAATAACCGAAAAGGCGTAAACCCAGTAGCAGATTTGACAGATATCCGGTATGCCCATAATGCCGAAAACAACATTGTGTGCCAACTTTTTTTATGAATTCCTATCATCCGTCGGAGCATAGTTATGAGAAATTTGTTAATCACTTCGACTTGACCATTGCCTTGTGGATAATAGGGCATTGAGTTATCATGATGAAGACCCAACTTCTCAGTAAGTTCAGACATCATAAAATTTCTAAAGTGACTACCGTGATCAGTGACGATAGCTTGGGGAACACGGAAATGAGCTATGACGTGATTAAAAAGAAACAACGCTACAGTATTTCCAGTATTATGGAATGTCGGAATCGCCTCGGCCCATTTTGTAAAGTAATCAACAGCTACAATGATGTAGCCATGCCTCCCAGCCGAGTGAGGGTGACATGTCATGAAATCAATGCCCCATTTCGCAAAAGTACCAACTGAGACCACAGGATGAAGAGGAGCAGGATCTGACCGAATTTTATGATTGTAGGTCTGGCAGGCATGGCATTTTTGAACAGCAGTAATACAGTCGTTAAACAAAGAAGGCCAAAAATACCCTGCGCGTAAGATCTTTTGGGCAGTAGTATACCCAGACATATGACCACCACATGCTCCAGAATGGAAGTCATTCAAAGCCTTTTCGGCTTCGTCAAATGTTAGACAACGTCGAAAAACAGAGTCAATTCCCTGATGGAAAAGAGTATCCCCGAGGATAATGTATGGACGCGCTTGATAGCGTATGCGATGTCGTTCAGTACTAGACAAAGTAGGCCACAAATTCTGGGTTTGGAGATATATAATGATATCCCCATACCAAAGATCATCAGTGATAATAAGGGAAAGAGATTCATCGGGTAATGAATCTATTGCTACATTTTCCGTTGCAGAATGAGGAAAATCGCATATCAACTCAGAAAAAACTACTGACTTCTTGGACTTGGCGCGGTCGAATTCCAAGTGAAACTCCTAGAGTATCACAATCCATTTGGAGTATTTTCCCCCTAGAAATTGACGTGTCAAAATATGTTGCATAGGGTTGCAATGAGAAATCACCGTAGTCTTGTGTGAGAGGATATAGTGCCGAAAGCGTTGGATGGCTTGAACGACAGCCAAGGCTAGTTTTTCAACATGTTGATACTTGATTTCAAGTGGTGTGAGACTTCGACTCAAGTAGTAAACAACATGTTCATTGTGCGCATCATCCTCTTGGACGAGAACCATGCCAATAGTATACTCCGAGGCAGCAAGATAAAGGAAATAATCGCGACTGTAATCGGGAGGAAAGAGAAGCGGAGCGCACGTTAGGGACAACTTTAAAGCTTCAAAATAATTATTGGCAATGGTATCCCAGACGAACTCTGAATATTTTTTTAGTAGCCGCGTAAAACCACGAGTGATCTCGGCGTAATTAGGGATAAAATGATGGAGAAATTTTTCTTTCCCCTGCAAAATTTGCAACTGGCACAGTGTATAAGGAGGAGGGAGATTAAGGATCGCCTCAACCTTAATAGGATCCACCTGGATCCCTTGATGCGAAACGATAAAACCTAGAAGACGACCGAATTCTATGCAAAAAACGCATTTATGAGGATTTAAACATATACGATAGAACCGACAGTGAACGAAAATAGCCCGGAGGTGGGTTAGGTGATCAACTTTGTGCATAGAATGAGCGGGTAAATTGTCCAAATAGGGTTGAACGATATGTTTGATATCATGAAAATCATAAGACATAGCGTGTTGAAAAGTTGCACCCGCATTCTCAATTCCAAAAGGAAGTTTCCGATAGGCAAAAGTACCCCAAGGACAAATAAAAGCAGTCTTATGTTGGTCCTCGGGAGCAATGTTAATTTGATTATAGCCGGAGAAACCATCCATGAGAGAGAAGATTTCACTACCGGCGCAGTCATCGACAATCTGATCAATGAAGGGGGTAGGAAAGTTGTCGTTTGGACAAGCTTTGTTAATATCCCTATAATCAACACATACACAAATACTACCGCCTTTCTTGTCAATTGGGACAGGATTGGAAACCCATTCTGTAAGAGCCACCAGATAAATAAATCCGACTTTCAGAAGTTTCTCGACTTTGAGCTTGATAGCAGCCGCTTTTCATGGGTGAATGGGACGAAGGTATTGCCGGACAGGTTTAGCACCGGGGTATGTCTTTATCTCATGTACAACAATTGCAGGGTCAATACCTGGCATCTCTTCGTAGCTCCAGGTGAAGATGTCACAAAATTCTTTGAATAGAGACGTATAGGTGACTATTTCGTTAGCGGAACACGAAGCACCAATATGGACATTCTCAACAATCCCAGGTTTAATGGATATGTCAATGGGAATCGTGGGTGAGATATTACTTAAGTTCCCTTCAGCCAAAACACATCGTGTGTAGTCGTGGGAATTTTCAAGATGACAACAACAGTCGATGTAGTTGAAATCCGTTGGTAGTTCTCAAGAGTATGTTGCTCCAGAAAAAGTATGGAACGATGATGCCCATCATCCCAAGGGGTGTCCTCCATGATGGACATGATCATCTCGTCAGTGAGAAAAATAACACGAAAAGGATCGGGATACAACTCATCAAGAGAGGGGGTAGAAGGTGTTGCCGATTGAATGGCCTGATAGGCAGATTCAACCAGACTTAACGGCATTGCGTCGCCAAAACGAAGATGATATCCAGGGTCAGGGACAATCCAAGGATCCTCTGATGCAAGAAGTTTGTGAGGCACGGTGGAGATCATGTTGATAGAAGCAACAGAAGGGCGTGGAACATCAGGCGGTGGAATAGGAAAAGTACCCATTAATGAGGATTCCTTTAAAAGGCCTACACCGACGTTCTCATAACCCAATGGGGTTTTAGAAATAAATGGAATGTTACCAGTATGGGTATCAGAATTGAAGAAGGCAAGTTGGTCAACAGTAACAACCTTTCCTTGATGAGGGAAATGTACTACACGAAAAAGTGTTGACACAATGGCGTGCATGGAATCGATCCAGCTATGGCCAAGTAAAATATTATAATCAAGGGGAGCATCAAAGACTTCCACTTCGACTTGAATAGTTTTACTTTCTAACGTGATGGGCAATGAAGGAAGAACACCATAGGGCTTAAAACCAGAGCCATTGAAGGCTTTAAGAGTGTTTTGGGATTCATTCAAAGGAGGAGAGCCAATGGCTTTCCAACAAGCAAGAGACATAACACAAGTCGAGGCACCCTCATCAATAACGGTTCGGAAAATGTTTTTTTCGGAGACAACCACTTGTATTTGAAATGCGAGTTGAGGGGGTAACCTTAGAATGTGATATTCCAAGTCAAAGACTATCAAATTCATATCTGTCGGGTCAATTCCACCTATAGCTTTCAACAGTGCCTTCCGTTGTGTAGGACAGGACTGAAGGACTTCAAGGGCTGACATCGTTGAAGGTGCCTGGGCCAGATCTTCAACAATACTATATTTATGGGCTACACGAGCATGAGGATTGAAAGCCAATTTCCTAACGACACCTTTTGGGGGTGGTCGCAGAACTGTATCAAGGCTCGGTCGTTCGATATGAAGAGGATCGTTAGTAGGTGGAGTCGCGGGAGAAGTTTGGACCAACGAAGGAGGTAAATCATCAACCTTCTCCTTAGACGGAGAATAATATTTGGCACGAGTAGTGAGTGCAACGTTGTTCTGCTTAGAATCACTAGTACACATCAAAACATATGATGTGGTAGAAGGGGAGGTTTGGTCGTGAATGACAAACTGAGCCTGTTGCTGAGATGGGAAGGGTTGAGACAAGACTGCCGGTGTAGGTGGTTTTGGAGCTCCTTGAAGGAACTTAGTGACCTCGGCACATCGTGGACAATCCTTCGTGTAGTGATCGTCACCACAGATAAGGAAAGGGTAGTGGGGTTTGCGTTTATCCCGATCTTCAACAGGAGTGGTTTTAGTTTTCTCTGCTTGATTATTATTTTTTCCCTCCTTATTCTTGTCTCTCCCCTTTTTAGATTTGTTTTTACCGGCTGGGGTAGATTGGACAACATTTACCTCAGAAGTTTTTCCGGTGGGAGTGGTAGGAGACAGAGAATTTTGAACATTAGAAGAAGCAAATTTAGGGGTTGTGCTTGAAACAGAATGTGATTGAGCTTGGGCAGTACCAATCACACCGTCAGCTGCATGTGAGGCAGTTGGAGTAGTTGAAGTGCTGGAAGTATTAGGACGAGGTAATTCAGGTAGTAAATCGTAAAGTGTTCCTATTTGTGAATAAACGAGATCCATATATTGAGAATGACTTATAGGCTTCTCCTCCATGACAACGCCACCCATGGTGATGTCCTTACCAATTTCGTTCACAAATGATTTTGTAAACCATTCTTCCAGTAACTGATCAGGAAGCTCAAGTTTAATGAGACATCGTCTCCTTCGCCACTCATGAATATGATAAGATATATGAGTGCCTTTAGTCTGTTTGAAGGAAGTCAAAATATCAGTCCCGGTATCATAACAGATCGATAACTGGTAATGTGTAAGGAAAGCCATAGCTAAGGTGTTGAAATCAGAGAAGAAACCTCGTGGCAATTCAATATACCACTTCGCAGCAGAACCGGTAAGGGTTCGTTGAAAAATATGTAAACAAATAGAGTCATCCATCAAAGAATTGGATGAACACCATAGGTGAAAAGTCATAACGTGGTTGTTTGGGTCCTCTCCCACTTTGCCGTCGAATTTAGGAATGTCCGATGGAAGCTTGGCTGGAATAACAGGCCATTGGGGAGAGTGACGAATAGGATCATTTAAAATCCTAGACAAATCCAGCAAATCCAAAGTAGAAAGAAAATGTAACTATCGATTCACCTGCGGGTACTGGTGGCTTTGGGGTGGAAGCCCTGTCAGCAAACCAGTAGGACTTTAAGCAGTCTGTCCATAATGGGAAGACCCAGGCAGATTCGGTGGTGGTTGGAGAGGATAGTAGTTCCAGGGATTGTAACCTTGGGTTTGAGCGGGGACCTGAGTTTGAGCATTCTGACCCTGACCCCAAATAGGATTATGTATACCTGGATAAGGTTGGCCTATAGTAGGGACAAGCAACTTCTTCCCCCCAGTCGTTTGAGGAGGATTTTGTATCATCTGATTCCAATACTGGGCCAAAGAGGCAGGTATATTTTGTCCAAAATGTGGGGATTTCCCCCCTATTGTAGGTGGAGTTCCAACCGGAAGTTGTGTACCAATCGAAGGTTGTGTAGTAATTGGAATGTGTCTGGTAAGAGGAAGTTGAATCGTACCACCTTTTCCACCAATGGGAATATGCAATTTTGGTGTAACGGATGGGATAGTACCACTAGGATTAGGATTGCCAATGGAAGATAAGAAAGGTCTTCCAGAAGGAAATTGAGGGAATAAAACCAGGAATAGGGTGCCTAGGAAAAGAAGGACCACCTGGAGAACCAGATGGGGTTTGCGGAGGTGTTAGAATAGAAGCATTCAACAAAGCATTCAACGCATGATATCCGGGTGGTAGTGTCGAAGTGACATTAGGAATTCACTGTGTGTTTATAGGAGCAAGATCAGTTGCAGTGAAACCGGTTGGGAGACTTGTAGTATTCGTGAGATGGGCCATCTCGGCAGGGACAGTAAAGTGATAAATGGTATTCATCGGTACAGTCTCTATCACAGAAAACACCAGAGGGTTGATTTCGGAGACCACAGACGAACCAGGACCAAAAAGGTTCCTTTGGAAATCACCTACAGACCAAAAAGGATCTTGTCCTTCTACACCGGGAAAAGGCCCAACGGGTGATCCAGAAGTTGTAACAACTAATTATCTGGAAGAATTCAATCGCATGAATGGTCACTCAAAACCACGGTGAAGTCAAAATTCCTCTCGAGTATTGGTAATTCGGAAAGGTTCTAGAGAGTTAGTTGATTTTACTTGTGGTGTGGTGACAACTGTGGCTTCACTTTGCCGAGGAGAGCCCTTAGGTGTACCTGTAGGCAAGGGTTGTGAACCATCCAGATGATCTAGAGATAAACCCTGCATTCTACGTGAACGATGTGGGAGAGATATTGTAAATGAGTAACAAACTTCACAAAGAAAATCCTATGGTCAACTTTGAGAAACAAACAACACGCACTAGTAAACAAAATCTAGGAAGAAATCACCAAGCAAACAAGACCTTCTAATTTCGAAGCCACTAGTTGGTGATGAAATCTAACGTCGCAACAATGCGATGAGAAGGAGCGGGGCTAGGGTAGAAAAGTTATGTTGACGACCTTCTTAATGGACTTACACCCTGGTGCAAGCTCCCACACATAATCGTGGGTATACCCTCCAAGGAGCCCGAGTGAGTTTGGTCAACGTCAATTCCATGTACCGTGAAGACTTTCCCCTCCACAGTCACCTCCGGTAAGAACCTAGAGAGATAGGACACTAAGGTCACCACGAACAACAATAACTCCTGGGGGGACAGTTGACGGTCCGATCCACACGCAAGGGCAGGGTATCTAGCCCGAAATCAACTCAAAAGGCTTCCACTCAGCATTGTGGGTATACCTCCGAGTGATCCTCGTAATACGTGCAATCTCTACAATGATATCAAAAAAGCAGGGTGAGTAACTCTGCCAATATCAATGTGACCTAGTGTTTGACCCTTGTGTGAGAAGGGCTTCCCAAGACAAGATATTGCAAATGGAATTTAACACTCCCTAACACAAAATGATATTGTGTGTTTTGTGCTTCATCTCTGTTATTAACCTTTTCCATGAGAATTCACTCAATATATAGGAGAGAATGAATTGGTTACTTGGATAAGAATGATCCCAAAATATCAGGGAATCCAGTACTAGGATAACCATTCAAATGCCATCTCATCCTTATAGAAGATTCCCTTCTAGAAGCATCGAGAATTCATCTTTTTCCTTGCTTTAGAAAGAGTTCACACCCTAGCAGTTCAACACAGTGCAAAATTCTCTCACCCTGGCTTAAGGCAGCCTACGAGAATCATGCATTCTCGCAGGAAAATATACTAGTAGCCTGCAAACAGTCCTCAAAAATGTGATTTCTAGAAAGAGATGAAGGTAACTTTTCTCAGGAGAAAGTTCTAATGAAGAGCCTGAGTGCACCATCATCAATACATCATCATGATGACCAAAATCATGGGTAATAGAATTCCCCCCAAAGTATGAGGTTGGAACCAGTGACAACCGATATACTTTGTAAGCTGCATGTGTGTGTCGGGAACTAGGAGCACACCTATTCGAAAACCTGCGAACAACCAATCATCTGCATAATATCATATATATCAATTCTGAGGTAGGCATTCCCATACTCAGATCATAGAGTGATGACAATTGTAGACTTGGTTCATGGCCACCAATCATACACTGTGGATCCATGCCATCAAAATATAGCATAGCCACCAGGAATACACTGTGGATCTATGCGAAAAATTCAAATTGAGATGACATAGCCACGAGACATACTCAGTGGATCTATGTGTCGCATATTATACATACTCCATCGCAATCTGAACAAAAAAATGATATCCAGGGTCTTCAATCTCGTCGCCCAAAGTACAAATCTAACCATGTGATTACATGTGTTGAAGTCGAAC
>SNQJ01S0001743.1:73024-99023 GCA_010110895.2 Picea sitchensis
ATTAAAGGTAGAAGGGTCGAGGGGGTACGGAATGATCTGTCCACCGTAGATCTAGGCACGGTCATCTAGACCCTTGATACATGATCAGAGCATAAGTGAGGATCGGAAAACACATCCGCAGGGGAAAACTTAGGATAAATGCATTTTATGGGTTTTTCCAAGGTTTTTCAAGTAGACACCACCATGGTCTTGACCAAACTATCTTTTAAGCATATGAAACATGGTGCAATATTTACATCAAGATGGCTTTATTAAAATGAAGCAACAATGAAACTAACCTATGTTCTAACCTAGTTTCCTATGACAATTAACCCAGATTAGACTGTTAGGTTAAGAAATTACTCTACCCTGGGGCTATCTAACCAGGATTAGACAGTCTGGCCAGATTTATTCACTAATCTAACCTAGACACTTTGTCTAAGATTAAACTGTTTAGCCAAACTCATTCACTACCCTATCAACTTCAATTAAAAAAGAACTTGGCCATGCTTGAAAGGTATGGACCAAGTTACTATTATTGCATGGGGCTTTTATTGCAATTCTTCTATGCCCTCTTTTTTTCTTTCTTTATTTTTTCTTTTATTTTCTTTTCTTTTTCCTTTTTCTTTTCTTTTCTTTTCTTTTTTATTTTCAAATTATTTGCAGAATGAAAAATCATTTGTCAACAAAAACACTAGAGACAGATAATATCCCAGTCACTAGTTGATCTTATAACTTATAGGGTGATAACATAATGCTTATCTTATATGTCTTATATTTACATGATGATGCACCATAAGAGGACAATTCAGTCAGGGGGAGAAACCCTAGATGGAAAGATACATTTTCCATTGATGACAAAGGGGGAGAGATTTATCAGATGCAGAGGACATAGGTAGAGGATAAAGGCATGGTTCCAGGGGGAGCATGAGTGATATGATTTCAGTATTGCATCAGAGTGTTGCCATCAATGCCAAAGGGGGAGATTGTTGATTAAGGTTGGTTGACATTGATGTCAACCCTTGAAGAAAGCTCCGTAGCACAAAGGTTGGGTAGTGGACCCAAGATTGTTTGATGTAAATATTGTTGGCGTTACTTCACACACACCTAGGATTTATTTTTCCTAAGGTTATTCCTTGTTTATTAGTCATAATTAGTCATTATTCAGTCTCCTATATTTTAGGGGAGAATATTCTCTTTCAGTTGACACTTTAGTTTGACTAGTTGAATTGAGTTTAGATTTTTCATTTGTTTTGTCACCATGCAACATTGGGATCATCACCAACTCACTACTCTTTGTTCAGTCAGTTAATTGAAGACTAGTTGACTAGTTAACTCAGCTAGGTAGCAGTTCACTCCCGTAACTGTCTGAGAGACTAGATTAGGTGGAAGTTTACTCTTGTAACTATTGGTGTGTGTCCATATCAATCTAGACCACCACTATGGCTCATTAGTTACTCATTTATTATTGTAAATTATTCACTCTTTGAGTGTGGAATACGGTTAATGATAATTCTTTCATTCTTTCTCTCCTTCTTCTTTTTCCAATTCTCTTTTCAAATGTGTGTATTATTGTTTAGCTAGATCTATTCTATGCAAGTTCAACACATTTACATGGTATCAGATCCGGCGGACTACTAAGAAAAAGCTACACCAAATCATTTTTTGCAAGTACAAAAGATTGAAGACAACAAAAAGATGGATTATTCGCTAGAAATACTTCTCACGCCTCATAACTATTTGGAATGGAAGCCAAAAATTTTGATTTTTCTAAGAAGCAAAGGCTTATACCAAATAACCATGGCAATCAAAGTAGAGCCTGATTCTGTCGATGAGAAAAATGACTTTCTCAATAGACAAGATATGGCCATAGGAAGTATCATCATGTTTGTTTCTCCTGAACTTTTCCATCAAGTATATGAAGAATCACAAGGATTAACTCCAAATGAACTATGGACCAGATTGGAGGTTCTATTTGGGAATAAATAATATTGTGAAGATTTCATGCAGGAGGTCAAACAGATAGAGCCAGAAGAGAAGCCATCAGAAGACCAAGCCTCTTATTATGAAGAGTCTTCTACAAACGTTTTTGCATAAATTTGTATTTCATTAATTGAAGATGATGTCTACTCCATTTCAGATTTATTTTCTGAAATTCATGTGGAAGATATATGGCATGCATCTCAGGAGTCACATGTAGACACTTTTGCATGTACCATGCATGCCTCTTAGGAGTCAAAAAGGGAGCCGCACACATCAGACTCCATTCAGAAATATTTGTAGAAACAAATTGGATATTTGAATTCCTCTCGGGAAAATATCCAATTTCGAAAAAAAAATCGTCAGAAACGGAGTCCGGAAAGTGAAGTTATGATCGTTTTAAAATCAACAAAATTTCAGCATTTTTCTGGAAACGGCCGTACGGTTTTCAAAATTTCAACCAAAATTTATTTGGATATTTTTCATTACAAGAAGATAAAATGGATATGTGTGGAAATATCAATGATGCATATACTTCATCATATATGTGCAGACATCTATATCTTCAACAAAATCTTCAAAGAGCACAAACTTGCACAGTTGCAAGGTCTTCTTGGAGTGAAGGACATGTTTAGCAACTGCTTTTTGTTCCTTCTCATTTTATTTTTTTATGCATTGTAATTTGAGGGGGGGGTTCCCATGAGGTTTTCCCTCTTTCCTCGTGTAGTTTAGTGTATCCTTTGTATTTGGGTACCTAACATGGCCTCGTAGCTGGGACCCATTCTTTATTTTCACCATAGTGATGTTCAGGGGGGGTGTTGGAGTTACTTCATGCACACCTATGATTTATTTTTTCTAAGGTTATTCCTTGTTTATTAGTCATAATTAGTCATTATATAGTCTCCTATATTTTAGGGGATAATATTCTCTTTCAGTTGACACTTCAGTTTGACTAGTTAAGTTGAGTTTAGATTTTGCATTGGTTTTGTCACCATGCAGCATTGGGATCATCACCAACTCACTACTCTTTGTTCAGTCAGTTAACCAAAGACTAGTTGACTAGTTAACTTAGCTAGGTGGTAGTTCACTCCTGTAACTTCCTGAGAGACTAAACTAGGTGGCAGTTTACTCTTGTAACTGTTAGTGTGTGTCCAAATCAATCTAGACAACCACTATGGCTCATTAGTTACTCATTTATTCCATATATATTGTAAAGTATTCACTCTTTGAGTGTGGAATATGGTTAATGAGAATTCTTTTAGTCTTTCTCTCCTTCTTCTTCTTTTTCCAATTCTCTCTACAAATGTGTGTATTATTGTTTAGCTAGATCTATTATGTGCAAGTTCAACACATTTACAAACATGAATCATTATTTCCTTGTCATGGTTGATAATAAGTAGAAATGGATGAACTCCAAAGTGGTCCCCTTATGGTGAAATACCTCATGGGAATATGCTTTGCGCATTGAGTTATCCTAGAAATATGGTTAGAGAACCCATGATTATTTATGGAATAATGAGATGAACATCAGTTAATCTGTCATTGAAACTATCCTAGATGGATAGTGCTTTTCATGCCATTTCTGGTGGTATGTGGAACATCACATAACGCCTCATGGTTAGAGAGTTATGGCCATGAGAAGTTGGAGAACCCAGGTTTGGGTAATGGACCCAAGTTTGTTTGATGGATAATGATATGATTTTTGATATATTTTTAGGTAATAATATTCTCTATGGATATTAAATGTCATTCAATTTTTGGTGGTATGTGGAACGTCACATAACTCCTCACGGTTTGAGAGTTATGGACTTACGAAGTTGGAGGACCCTCATATGTCATCTAGAAGCTCCAAAAGGTCAAAGTAGTCAAAGTGGTTTAAGAGATTTTAAAAAATAAATAATAAAGTGAAGTGATGAGTGTACTATAATTCAAAGTGAATACAAAATAAATTAATTCAATAATAAATTTAATGGAGAAATTAGAAGTGGGTTAACCCTAAAATAAGGAAAGTGGGCAAAGTGACTTAGAATATGTTTTTAAGGAAGCTACTTGGAGAGTATAAATAAGAGGCAAGGCTCTCTCATTTTAGACACACGTGATCATATTGAATACCTATAGGTTTCCGAGGTAATCAAAGGATATCTAAGTAAATTTCTGAGGAAAGTGAAGAAAAGAAGGCCGAAATTCAAGGAAGGATAAATTCTTTTGATGATGCTTTCTAAGGTATGTTTTTTTCAGGTCATCTCACCATTTTCACAATAACATTTTTTCTAGAATGATTCAAACAGTGAAATTTCTATGACATTGAGGAAAAATATCCAAGTATATGTGGTAAAAATTCAGCTTGTGGGTCATTGTATTTTTGGAGTTACACTCCGTGGAAGATAGGGTTTGTGGCTAGTCCTAAAACTAGTAAAAAATAGGTGTTTCGGGTAAAAACATCATAACTTCTTCATAACAGATCCAAATTCAGTAAGACAAAAAAATTTGGTTATCATACAGTATGTAGTATGCTATGTAACCGTTTCATATCAATTCAACAAAAATTCTGTGTGGGGCACGCTCTACAAGGTCGCTCTCTAGAATAAGCCAAAATTTAGCAAGGTGTGCCATTTTTTCCATAACTCCTTTTCTGAGAGGTTCCCAGTAGTGACACCTAGAGGAATTGCATAAAACACACTGAAGAACATTGTTTATCAGTTTTAGATATTTATTCATTACAGGTACAAAGTTATGCTTATTTCAATTAGGGTTGTTGACTAATCCAAAACTAGTCTTGTGAGACTAAAGAAACGTTTGATGAAAATGCTAGTCTCTTGTTGTTAAAGTGATCCGAAATTGGATTCAGAAGGCTGTCAGGGCATGAAAAATGCTCCAAAATGAAAGTGCTCGGAATCCAACGAAACCAGCACCATTGCATCCGTCTCGTCTTCTTGATTCCGGTGGTATAATTTTTATATCAAACGGAGTCCGTATGGAGAAGTTATCGCGTTCTGACCGAAAAGTCAAACATGCAAAAAAAATGCTCACTGGGCAGGACACGTGGCACGTCCGTATAGTGACACGTGGCAGGTCCGTACAGGTGATGTGGCAGCACCAGAGCACGACACGTGGTAGGTCCGTATGATGATGTGGCAGATTTCGTACGATGACACGTGGCGGCTTCCGTACAGCACACGTGGCAGCACCAATAGGTGACACGTGTCAAGCGGATTTGGACGAATCATGAGGTGGCACGTGTCACCACTGAAAGGGTGACACGTGGCACGGATGACGTCAGCAGATGACGTGGCAGGATGATGCGTGGCAGTACGGCAGATGATGTGGACCAATCAGGTTTTGACACGTGGCCGTGTTCGGGCGAATGGAAAGGTGCCACGTGACCCAATCACAGGCTGCCACGTGGCACCCTGGGTTTTGTCAATGTTGGCTATGGAAAAATATTTTGTGGCCCGGGGGATTCGAACCCCGGACCTCCACCTCCGTCAAGGTCTTCGTACAGTCCGAGTTACCATTGGGCCACAGCGTGGTTCTTGTTATGCATTCGGCGGATATTTTATTTAATTTGGGTTATTGTTTGATTCGACGGGGGGACGGGCCGGGGCTTAGCCCCGACCCGGGTTTTATTGCACACCATAACACCGGCGCTAAAATAAATGGAGCGCGGGAGGATTAGTCCCTGGTTCAAACAGATTGGCGGGCGGTTTAAAATATTTGACCAACGGTTATATTCATATAACCGTTACCCTTTTGTGTGCGCGGTATGTATAGACCCGTGGCCTTCTGGGCAGCCCCATGTGACCGGTGCGAGCGTGAATGGGGTGGCCCGCGCTATAGCGCGTGGCCACATGGCCTTCATACGACCCAACCAAGGGGGCACGCGCCCAAGGAAAGGGGCTTAGCCCGTTTATTAACCAATTATATGGTTGAAAGTGGGTTTCTAACCACTTTTTATTTTTTTAATGTAATTAACTCATAATTGGGAGTTATTGGGCTTTTTTAGAGCCTAAATTCTTGGGAGGAAGTTGGAGATTGCAACCAACTTTCCCAACTATTTAACCAAGGCTATGTTGAGGCCATTTGGTAAGCTTTTGGAGAGCATTCAGAGCAGAGATGCTGATGCAAGGCCAAGATAAAGCCAGTTTGAGGCAGAGAAGCTGTCGAGGTAGAGATGTTGTCGGACGATTTCTGAGAGTTCGGTATATCCGTTTCAGGTGCCGTAAGTTGTGCAAGATTCTAGAGATCATGGCGAACAATACTAGATCAGTCTAGGAGCCAATAGGCAATTGTAAAGATGTACTAATAAGCTTTTGAAAATAAATCAAGAAGCCTCCCTCACAGAGAAAAGGCCCGGAGACGTAGGCAAAGTTGCCGAACTCCGTTATCAAACTTGTGCATTATGGTTTGCTGTTTTTCATTGCATTTCAGAGTTGCAATTATATTAATGGCTATATAATTCATTGATTTTCTCGCTCTTTCATTAAGTTTCCCAATGGTTAATAAATGCATGCAAATAAAAACTCAACCATAGTCATTTCGAAAAATCCTGACAGATCATAAAGTTAAGGAAGGATTGCAGGTATGTGATCATATACATCAGGTCTATTATAGAGTTACAAATCATATTTGGATGATGAAATTGATGAGGGATTTTGGTTGAGGTACAAGTTGGGTACATGGTTGAGACAAGTAGTTGATGAGTTGGCACATACATGAGGTGTATAGTTGATGATGTTGGTTCATATTGATAAGTCATAGTTTATGACTAGTTGAAACATGATTGCTACATACTTGGTACATGGTTGGTTGCACTTGTTTATGGTACAGGTTTATTACATATTGTTTGGTACAAGTTGGTTCATGCTTGATGCACTTGTTTATGGTACAGGTTGATTACAGGTTGAGGTACAGGTTGATGCATGGTTGATGCATGGTTCAGGTTTATTGGTACATGTTTATAGCGGTATATCTCACAGTGATAGTGTGACAGTGGTTCCATCATTCTACTTCTACTTCAGAGTGGTTGGACGAGGCAAGGACAGGTGGTTGTAGCCACCTTCTGATTGTAGCCGAAGAACATAGGGGGTTGTAGCCTCCTTCTTGTTGTAGCCAGAGAATTGGGGAGTTGGAGATTCCCTCAAGTTGTAGCTTGAGAAACTAGGGGGTTGGAGCATCCTTCCAGATGCAGATGGAAAACAAAGGAAGTTGGTGCTTCCAATGAATGTAATTCTTCAAGACATATAAGATAAAGCATTCTGTGGTTTTCTCCCAATTTGAGTTTCCATGTAAAACACCGGTGTACTGTGTATGTGTGTGATTGTTCATTTCTTATTGCTCATTATTGGATAATAATTCTACATTGATATAACACTTGGATTATTTGGAGAAAAAAGATTATAATTATGGTATTACTAATTCACCCCCCCTCTCAGTAATCCAACAAATACCAAGTTAGAATATGGATGAGATTTCATTTAATAATTAGTTTCCTGTGTAAATGTATATAAATTTATGTAAGTCATAGAGGCAGACAGGGGAGGATGTGAGGAGGATATGAGAGAGCTTGCAAGTCTGTTGTAATCTCCATGATATGAATAATAATACAATCGATACCTATGCTTGGTGGACATAACCCAATGTTTGGGTGAACCACATGAAATCTTTGTGTTTCTTATCTGTGTGATTGTTGATTATCATATGTGAATTTTGTTTTCCGCATTTTGCAATTCTAACAGTTACTAGCAAGGAACATTACTAAAAAAATTTATGCATTTGCAACAACAAACATTACTATATTGTTTTTTATGCAATTGGTGTTTGTATTTATGTACAACTATTTTTTTTTTTATGCAAGTATGTACCTAGTGTGCAAGTTCCTTGAGGTTTTCATCAAATATATGGAAGCATTGTTGTTAATGAGGTCATTCCTCTTTATATATGTTACCACTCATCTCCCTATTATTGCATGATAAAAAACATATGAAACTGGTGATAAGTAGAAATTGATATGAAATAACCAAGTTTCCATAAAATTATGTAAAAAATTGTTTGTAAAAAATATTAAAATATCTAAAATAAAGATATTGATATTATTTTGAAATATAAAAGATTTATTCCAATTTATATTTATGAAAAATGAATAAAAATAAATAGAAATTTAAAAATAAACTTTTTTATTTAAAAAAAGTTTAAAATTGTATATTATTTTACATTATAATACTTAAAAATATTTAAAAAAAACATTTCCACTTTTATATTATTAATTTTATTATTTTTTCATTTTCTTATAAATCTTGTATATTCATCCTACAAAACTATAAAATACCTTTTACTTTTCCAATACTATAACATATACTAACATATAACAGTGTCAAATCTTAACTTATAATGCTTTTCATTTTTCTAAAAACAATTACATGTAACTTGTTTTTTATATATCTAATTTTTTGTTTTTTTATACAAAGTAGTATTTTTGTGTTTTTTCACCAATTTATTAGCAAAGAACATTATTAATTTTTTTTATACATTTGTAATCACAAACATTACTATATGTTTTTTTTTTTATGTAATTGGTGTTTGTACTTATGTATAATTATTGTTTTTCTTTTTTATACAAGATTTTCATCAAATATGTTGCAACATTGTTGTTAATGAGGTCATTCATCTTTGTCTATTCTTGACTTCTATGTTACCACTTATCTCTATTAATGTATGATAAAGACCATATAAAATTATCTCTATTAATGTATGATAAAGACCATATAAAATTGATGATAGGTGCAAATTGAAATAAAATAACCAAGATTCCATAAAATTGTGTAAATTTTTTTTAAATAATATTTAAATATTTAATTTAAAAATATTAACATTAATCCATTTATATTTTGAATTTTTTAATAAAAATAAATAATTTTTTAAAATATAAAAAAATTATTTTAATTTTATATTTATGGAAAAATTATCAAAAATAAATAGAAATTTAAATGCAAATTTTTTGTTTAAAAAAACAAAACAAAATCATATATTATTTTATATTATAATAATTAAAAATACTTCCACTTTTATATTATTAATTTTATTATTTTTTCATTTTTTACAAATCTTATATATTCATCCTCCAAAACTGTAAAATACCTTTCACTTCTCTAATAAAATAACATATATTCATCCTCAAATCTTAGCTAAGAATGCTTTTCATTTTTCTAAAAACAATTATATGTAACTTATTTTTTATATAATTAGCTATTTTGTTTTTTTTATACATAGTAGGTTTTTATGTTTTTTCAACTAGTATTTGTATTTTTATACAAGTTTTTTTTGTTTGTTAGTTTGTCTGTGACTTGTGGGACTAACCTGTGTCTGAGAAACTGCGACTCAGGCATCTAAACCGTCAAAATCGGGCATCTAAGACGTCAGAATCACCCGAGGATCACACCCGGCCTGAGCCACACCAACCCTTAACATGGCTTGATTTTTTGTCCCCGCAGGTTTCGAACCGGTGAATTTAACATCATGGAGTGCCTTAACAACACACTCTGTCACCGACTATCCTACACCTCGGGGACATATTTTTATACAAGTTACTATCAACCAACATTACTAATTTTTTTATTGTTTTTTATGCAATTGGTGTTTGTATTTATGCACAACTCATGTTTTTTCTTTTTTATAATAATAATAATCTATTTTTAAGGTCATGACCAAGCGTAAATTCTATGGAGGTATACATACCCTACCCCCCTCTTGATTTGAACTTGTGACCTCTTAGGAGGAAACCCATATTCTTACCCATTACGCAAGTATGTACCTAGTGTTTTGTTTTTTAATGCAAGTTCACCACATGCTTTGGTTTTTCATCAAATATGGTAGCATTGTTGTTAATGAAGTCATTCCTCTTTCTCTATTCAAAGACCATATGAAACTGGTCGTAGGTGCAAATTAATATGAAATAACCAAATTTTCATAAAATTATGTAAAACTTTGCTTGTAAATAATATTAACACATTTAAAATAAATATATTTATATTATTCCATTCATATTTTGAATTTTTTTAATAATACAATAATTTTTTGAAATATAAAAGATTTATTCTAATGGAAAAATTATTAGAAATAAATAAAAATTTAAATGTAAACTTTTTTATTTAAAAAAAATAAAAAAATTATATATTATTTTATATTATAATAATTAAAAATATTTAAAAATATATATTTCCACTTTTATATTATTAATTTTATTCATTTTTTTAATAAATCTTATATATTCATCCATACAAAACTATAAAATGCATATCACTTCTCTAATAAAATAACATATAACATTCTCAAATCTTAAACCAAAATGCTCTTCATTTATAAAACTATAAAATGCATATAACTTCTCTAATAAGATAACATATAACATTCTCAAATCTTAAGCCAAAATGCTCTTCATTTTTCTAAAAACAATTACATGTAACTTGTTTTTTATATAATTAATTTTTTGTTTTTTAATACAAAGTATTCTTTTGTGTTTTTTCAACTAGTGTTTGTATTTTTATACAAGTTACTAGCAATGAACATTACTAATTTTTTTATGCATTTGCAACCACAAACATTACTATATTGTTTTTTATGCAATTGGTGTTTGTATTTATGTAGAACTATTGTTTTTGTTTTTTATGTAGGTATGTACCTAGTGCTTTTTTTTAATGCAAGCTTGTTACATGTTTTGGATTTTTATCAAGTCTATGGCAACATTGTCAATAAGTCCATTCATCTTTCTCTATTCTTGACCTCTATGTTACCATTTCTCTCTCTATTGTTATTGGATGACAAAGACCACATGGGTTAGGTGGTAGGTGAAAAATGATATGAACTAAGCAAGTTTCCATAAAATTAAGTAAAATTGTGTCCTAGTCAATTCTCACTCTATTATCCCTATTCAATTTCTCCCATTCACTCTTGCCATATTTCATAACTTTTATAATGGCGTCTTTCATAAGTTCCAAAAATATTTGCAATATCTTTCTTACATGAGGTTACTAGCAAAGAGTACTTGGTCAATAGGGTGATTTTGAATTAACTAAGTGAATTGATGTATACCTCCCAAGTTTTAATAAAACTTTTGGACTTTTATCAGGTCAATGGTAGCATTGTTAATAAGTACATTTCTGTTACTCTATCCTTTACCTATATTGATTTAGGTGGATAACGGTGGCCAACCACCTATTCTAACTGGCTCAAAACAGTCTTTTGGCAATTTACTATTTTTAGCAGTTTTTCGGTTCCTAAACTTCCAGGGCCATTTTCAGGGCCTAAATGAATTATTTTCACGATCAGGCACCTCAATGGTAGTCGAAGGATCTGATTGATACCTCAAAATTAATATCCTCATTGATACCTTTCCAATGAGCTATTGTGCACCCCAAACTGAGATCATATGCCAAAGTTACGCCCCCGAGAAGTTGATACACCAAACTACCCAAAACAGGGTCTACAAAATTGCTGGCTTTTCTTCTTCTAGGGTTAGGTTTTTGGATTTTCTTTATGTTAAAAAGGAATTTGTACTCTCATTTTAATCTTCATATTCTTGCGAATGAGCGTAGCCATCACATCTCTTCTCAGATATAAGATGCCACCATTCACTCTGTATTTTACAGTTCTATACATTTCACTCATTGATAGAAATTGTGTATTATTGTATCTTTGTGTTTATTGTTATATCTCTGCTATATCTCTGTTATATTATTGGATATTCGATATATCTTTGTACATTTCTTTATTATATCACCACTCTCATTTTGTGCCGAAAATAATATGAATCATATATGTTTACATTTTTCCATGACAAAGGTCATGTAGAATAAGTAACACGTCTAAATTGATTTGAAATAAACAAATTTCCGTAAATTTATTATGTAAAATTTTACTCTAATATGACAAATTCTCTTTGTATCATTACCTTTCAATTCTTTCCATTCATTTACCTTTCAATTCACTTTGGGCATCTTTCATGATGTCTATAAGTCCTTGTAGTATTTTTCATGACTTGTACAACATTTATAATGTCTTTCTCTCATGATATCATAGAGATAAAATAATTTATCATATTTAAATTTAAAATAAAAATAAAAAATCATGAAAAAAATAGTGATAAAAGTTGTTCCACAACTAGAGAAAGTAACTCAAGGCTATGAGATAAAGGAAAACATACAAAATTTAGCACAAAGAATACTTTTCATCTTACTACTTGAATTACTATCACTAGCATATCACAACACTTCCTCTTTCCCAACTCTTTATTCGAAAATAAGGTAGATATCACTGATGTCGCACATACTTGCCTAGAGGTAAGTAACTTTATATATTTGTATAGAAAAATGATGTGAAATGAAGTGGAAGTTATTTATGTTTAGGATCAAGTCCACGCATTTTTAACGATAGAGAAAGTTGAGTCCCATGGTGGTTATAAAAAAAAATTATTAATCGATATGTGTTTGTTTCATGGCACCACGATAAATAAGAGCTAAACCATTATTCATTAACTAGGGTATGCATCTAAGTCCAATCATGTATACTATTAGTTGTAATATTCCCACTTCTACCACAAGGAGGTAGAGGTTATTGAGCAATGCGACATAGGTGTGTAGCTTAGGGTTTACCTTCATCATAACCTGTAGTCCTAGTTTGATCGTTTACTTAGAACTTGACCAATAGGGAGAGGGAGAACCTATAGTCCAACACAAACTACAGTCAAAGTAAGCATTTATGTTCTTAAGATGGTCATTATAACCAAAAAAGAGTTAGGAATCGTGAAGTGCATCGGTCAGAGTAACCCAACATGGTAGAGAATTTTATGTATGTAGCATGTGTATCTCTTCATCTAGGTTTGCGACAAAAGACAACAAAGACTGTTATTCTCATTCATTTAAGTTAATAAGGATTTTCCTTTTTTAAACTCTAAAAATTTACTCATAGAGTGATCACTCTTGTATGAAAATGAATCTCAACCGTTGATTTGCTTCACCTTCCAAATGGTCGAAAATGAATCCAAAATGTCGATCTACTTCAAATTCCAATAAGTCGAGAATGAATCTAGATCGTCGATCTTCTTCAACAATCAATCAACCGAAAACAAATCCAAATTGTCGATCTGCTAGAGCTTGCCAACTCCAAAAACAATTATAAGTTTTTAAATCAATTGACAATGAATTTAGGCAGTTGATTTCAAAATAGAATGTGATCTCGATCATCGATCCATCAAACATCACCCAACTCTACAACGACCATTATAACATGAAATTCAACCTTCTAAATCGAATTTTAACTCTTCAACTCTACAAATTGATGCCTTTGATCACCACTAAGAGGTTTTTTAGGCAATTTCATGCTAAATGGTTTATAAATTCGGGGATTTCACGCTGAAATTCATCCTTTTTCCAAAATTTGTCACAGAACAAAACTGTAACAGTGACATTTTACCAAATGATTTTTGGTTCTTGGTGCATATGGGTCTATGTTGGCACAAGGGCAGACCCAGGGTTCAACTCTAACATTTCACCAACAAGCCCTAACTAATGGCCCTTTCGGCAACACCTGTGAAGATGCAGTCTCACCTGAAGTAGCAATAGGGGGTTGCAGGACACAGGTGTCTACAACGAGAAGAAATGAAAAGTGGATCCAGAAAATTAACACATAACTATCTAGTTATTCCTTATCTCCTTTATGCCTACTACGCAAGCTATACCAGATCTAACACAATAATGCAATAATAGAATAATCGAGGAAAAAGAACACAACATCAATCACACAGAACACAAGATATACATGGTTCACCCTCTCTCTAGGGCTACGTCCATAGAGTTGTGATTTATAAAATATTAGATGAAATCATACAGTTCTATCTGCGCTCTTAGCTTGCATATATTTCTCTCTTTCTCTCTTCTCTATCTCCCCTCCCTACGCACCCAGCTATAGGGTTGATCTTCACACCTAGATGAAGATCTTACAATATGGAATTCTCTCACACACAACACTTCCCTCTCTCTCAATAAAACAACAAAAATAGTCATGCTCAACAGCTTAAGCAAATAGTCATATCATCCAATGGCGAACCCCACCCGACTCTCTTAGACCTTTATCTATACATTACAATGTCTCTTGGACAACTCTAAGCTGAAACCTAGATGTCAAAACCCTAGATGCTAAAACCCTAGGCGTCTAAAACCCTAGGTCCACTTGACCTAGATTTTCAGGTCTTTGCCAGCTTGTCTTTTCTTGATTTTTCATGAGGTGCTCCAAAGCAATCATTGGTCTCTTCTTCTACTTGATGCATTTTCCATGATCCATATTTCTTGTTGATCTGTCTTTCTCAGTCTTCTCGTCTGACAACTCATTTTCCCTTACTTCGCTCCTTCGTTTCTTATTCTTTGATCCACTTTGACCCCATCTCGGTCATTGTTCCTTCTAATCAGTTCGTAGCTTCACCTTTCTTCTTATGTGTTCTTTTATTTCTTCATTAATCCATACCCAAGGGCCAATAGCCCCCCAACAGTCACTTGTGACTCGTCCTGAGTCACTGCAGGACTAAACTCTCTATATCACTTCGACTTGCTTTTTGTTCTATCCCTTCCCTGTCCTATGCAGACTATCTTTTCTATGTCTGGTAACCAATTTCAGCTGCACCTGGTACCTAGACCCTTCTTCTTATGTTATTACTGAAAACTGCGAGGCAACTGGTTGTCATAATACAATTTCAATCGGCTCTCATTCACTAAACCTTCATGCCATTTTCCATTTAGTGTCTTCAACTACGCAGCTCCTTCTTATTTGACAATGGAAACCTCAAATGATCCAAGCCAATGCATTATGAACTTCCCTGGATGCTTCATGAATTTGTTGTCGTATACCAATACCAAGTCTCCTTGCTTGAATGTCTTCTTCTTGATATGCCTGTCATGGTAGGTCTTCTCTCGTTCCTTCTGTACCTTCTGATGAAATCCCACAATAAATCTGTCTTCTTCAAGTTCCACCAACTGTGCAAGCCTCTCTTGAACAATGCTAGTGTCATCCATATCTGTAAATGTTGCAATCCTTAAGCTAGGAACCAAATATTCCATCGGTACAACCGCTTCTAGGCCATAAACTAACATAAATGGGGTCTGCATTTTCATATTCTTGAAAGTAGTTTGATATGCCCATAATACTATTGACACTCTCAGATCCCAATCATCTCTGTTCACACTGCAAATCTTCATCAACGTTTTTCATTTTTTCCAAGATCTTATTGAAATCTTCGACCGTACCATTTTCCTATGGGTGGTAAGGTGTGCTCTTCTGATGGTGAACTTCAAATTCTTGAGTTAAATCTTCAATAGTATTATTAATAAAATGTTTACCTTGATCGCTCATAAAGATCTTTGGGAATCCAAACTTGGTTATGATATCATCAAATATAAATCGTGCAGCAGTAGTTGCACTACAGTCCTTAACTTCTCTTGCTTTTTCCCATCTGATCAAGTACTCTGTCGCAATGATGATGTAGCGGGCTCCTGTATGCTTCCCTGGTGGGTTGATGGGTCCCATGAAATCAATGGCCCATTTCTCAAATTCCTGTAAGGTTAGCTGAGGTGCTAAGGGAATATCATCTCTTCTAGAGGGTTTCCCAACTCTCTGGCATACATCACAGGCTTTATAGTATTCCTTAGTGTCCTTATGTAAAGTAGGCCACCGGAGGCCAACTCTAAGAATCTTTTGCATTGTTTCTTTTCCTGTGTAGTGTCCTCCTGCGACGCATGCATGTTATTCTGTGAGGATAAATGGTCTCTTTGCCTCCATAACAAATCTCCTCAATATCCCATTAGGCCCCATCTTCTATAGTTGTCCAACTATAGATGAAAATTTGGCAGTGCGCACTACTAGTTGTTTCTTCTGGATAATTGTATATTCACTAGGTTTCATTCCTATAGACAGAAAATGTACTATCTTTGTGAAGTGATCATCAACTCTTCTTATGGCTAGCAACTATGCATCTAGGAGTGCATCCTTCAAGCTAGTTGGTTCCTCTCCATGTTCTAACCTAGGAAAGTGGTCAGGTCCCTTATTCATTCTCCCTGGCTTGACCACAATTTCAAAATCATATTCCTGAAATAGCAATATCCACCTGTATATTCTCTCCCCCAATAATGGCTTGTTGACTAAGTATTTCAATGTAGAGTGATTGGTAAACATCTTGAAATGTCTTCCCAACAAGTAGTGTCTAAATTTTTGTAGTGCATGCACCATAGCTATTCCTTCTCTTTCAGTAGTGGTGTAATTTATCTCAGCTGTAGAAAGCTTCCTTCTAGCAAAGGCTAACGGGTGATAAGTATCTCCTGCTCCTAGTTGTGCTAACACTGCTCCCAATGAAATGGATGAGGCATCGACATGCACATGGAATTTCTTTCTCCATTCTGGGAAAACCAAGATAGGCACAGTAACCATTTTCTGTTTTAGTGTGTCGAAGCTCTGTTGACATTCTTCTATCCATTGAAATTGATGATATTTCTTTAACAACTTTTCCATTGGTGTTGTTATCTGTGCATAGACTTTGATGAAATTCCTGTAGTATCCTGTATGTCCCAGTGCAGTGCGCAAATGTCTCACTGAAGTAGGGGGAGGTAGATCAACAATAATGGTGATCTTGGAAGGATCTACCAGCAACCCATGCTTGCATACAATATGTCCTAGAAATGCTCCAAAAGGTGATAAGAAAATGCACTTTTCAGGTTCAGGGCAATCTGGCATTACCTGCACTTATCCAACATTAGTATTAAACACTCAATATGATCTTTCAATAAGATAAAAATAGTCCAATCATCAAAATATGCCTATAAAACTTTATGTAAAAACGCCTTGAATGCTTCGTCCACCACCCTGGAAAAGATGGTTGGTGCATTCTTCAGTCTGAAGGAAATCACTGTGTACTGGAAAGATCCCCATTATGTTGCAAATGTGGTATTATGTTGATATTCCTTGGTAATACTGATTTGGTGATACCCTGAAACCCATCTGTGAAGGAGTAAACTTCCTTTCCTCCAACATTATCTAACACTTCATCAGTGAACGGTGTAGGAAAGGGATCATGTAAGCATGCATCGTTCAATTTCCTCAAGTATACACATATTCTAATATCGCTTGACTTCTTGTCTTGGACCACCATAGGGTTGATCCATTCTGATTCTTCAACAAGTTCTATGATTCCTGCTTCCAAGATTATGTCTAATTCAATTCTAACCTTCTGCTTATATTTAGAATTTAGCCTGTAGGGTCTCTGCTTGACTAGTCTTGCATCTAGTTTCGATGGAATCTTCATCTCTCCCATAGGCCCTTTAATACCGTTCATATCTGTGAACTTGATTGGAAACAAGTCCTGGTATTCATGTAGTAGTTCTGTAATTTTATCAATAGTGGCCTCATCCCAGTAATCTCCAACGTTTTCCAATTTAGGTGTTTGTTCAATTCCAATATTAACTTTCTTGATTTTAATGGGTTGTCCAATAAAAGGTAATTCAACCCTAGGCCCTTATATGTCTCTCTGTCCTTTAGTTTCTTCGATTTTCACGTTCCTAGGATCATCATATTCATCCACATTTATATTGTAAAAACCCTGTAATTTCTGAAGAGGGGCAGTCCATTCATCTTCCTCTTGCTCCAAAGGAAGGTTAGGTACTTTCTCAAAAAATTTATGCCTTATAACATGTAGAGCCTAATCTACTATAGGGTGTTGACTTTCAAACAAAAATCTAGTGATAAATTTTTGCATCATACCATCCCAATCTGAAGTGGTGAGGTGCAGTTCTACTTGTAGATACCAATTGATAGGTGTTGTAGCCAAAGTGTTAATGAAATTATGCACCCATTTTTCTCGAGGAATACTACTCCAGGATTCCTCACAACTTCTCACATGGTCTTTTGGGAAGCACTGACCTGTATACAAAACTTCACACCCTTCGATCTAGTCTAAAAAGCGCACTATTACCAAAGTGCGACATTGTACCCACTTTGCAATGTTCTTCTTATGTGTTCCCCACCATCTCGTTGGATTTTCTTTCAAGGCTTCATCCAGTGCTAGAAACCTCTGTTGTAATGGTACAATTTCTTCAAATTCCAGTAAAAATGTTTCTAAATGATTCAAACCATCAAATGGGGGTAGGTTACTTACTTTTGTGTCGATCCAACGGACTTCCCTGGTCAATCTAGCACACCTCTGCGCAGAAACTTCATACATATTGTTCTTCCAATTCTCTTGTTCTTCCTCTGAATCTGATGAGCATGCACTTTCACTTCACCATCTCAAATTCCCATATGTTGTAGGATTAAAGTAATCCTGTTGTCTTGCTGTCAATTTGAAAATATCTTCTAGTTCATATGCATGGTCTTCTTCTCTTATGGGCTCTGTGTATATGCGACCTTCGTCAGCTTCAAGAGGTGCAATGAACCGAAGGCCATTGCCATCGAATGCCATTCTCATATTCTTTAGATCAACAACAGTCAAAGTTTTGAAGGCCCAATCAACACCCAACAATGCAGGATAAGGACAACTCTCATCCACAATCTCAATGACTTCAAAACATACAAACATCCTTACCCCGTCGATGTCCATAGGGACATGTTACAATATTCCAAAAGGGATCACTACCTGTTGATTAGCCATTCTGAGTCTAATAGGGGAGTAAATCAACTTTGGTTTCCCCATCAGTGCCCAGGTATGCTTCATCATCACATTGACTTATGATCCCAAGTCGAGGACCACATAATCTATATCATAGTCTCCAATATGAACATTAAGGTGTAGCTCCTTATTTGTCCTTCTCTTTCTTGAAACTTGGTTCACATCCCTATTCAGCATAGGGTCTACCCTTCTTATCTCATACTAACTTATGAGGTGTTTTAGTTCTTGTACAACGTTCTCATCCTTAATTAAATCAATAAATGTATACAAGAATCCTACAAGCTTACTTACCTCTTTTCCTTCGCCAGGTGATGCAAACTGATCAAGTTCCATAGGCATGCCACATTCCTTCACTTATGTTTTTGTTTTTGATGAAGAGGCCCATTCTCCTCCAAATTACCTTCTAGCCTTCTCAAATGTCTGCTTCTCTCTCCTTGGATCAAACAATTGTGTCTTCTCTGCAGCTCTTCTGACCTCTGATCCTTCTATATTTTTCTCTGGGGTCACCCTGTCTTATCCTGTAGAAGTGCCTCCTCTCATGATAATAGCTAATATAGGATCCTCTCCATGAGGTTCAAAAGATATCAATTGCACTTGTGGGTTCCCAACCCATCTTTCTTGAAGCTTAGCCAGCAATGCTAGCCATTCCTCAATAACATGTTCGAATGAGTTGGAGTAGTTGCAAGTGGTAAAAGGGTTCTGACAGTCCCTTTCAAAGTGACTCAGCTAGGTGCAGTTATAACAAATGATCTGTCCTCGACCTCGACCCATGCCTCCTCCTCATCGTCTTCCTATGAATCCACCATGAGGGTTGAATTTTCCTCTTCCTGGGGAATTAAACTGCACAATGTTTCCTTCTTGTTGTACTTCTCCTTGAATTTTGTATATATCCCTTGACCTTTCATGAAAGAGTTCATAAGCTCTACAATCCTTCTCATCATGCCCCAAAGACTTACAGAATGTGCAATACAAGTTTGTGGGGGTCTGGACATATTTTTGCATGTAGTATCATTCACCAGGGTGATGTCAATTTCTACATACCTCGCACCAGAGTAGAGTGACCTGCTTCAATGGGTTCAGATCTCCAGAGGCCAAGTAATCATTAAATAAAGGAAAAATCTCCTTATCACGGCCCTCTAATTTGCATCTGATACACCAGATGTCTTCTCTTTTATCTTTTCCCTTTTCTTTCTTCATATCTTCGACCTGCAATGATAAGCTAGTTAGATGACTCAAAATTTGACTCATACCTTAGTTGGATTCTCCCATATGGGTTGATTCTAGTTTCATGGTGATCTCCAATGCCTCATCCTGTGAAGAAATCTTCTGTTGCATCAGAGGAACTTTGATGTGTGGAAAGAGGGAAGAAATGAACCATTCCTTGCTCTATTTGTCAGGGATCCGAAAACTTAAATGGCCTGTCAAGTTCTTAAACCTCTTATCAAACTCCCAAATAGATTTAGCTACTCTGTTCTTGATTTGTTTCATCTATTTAATTCATTGTGACTCCAACTTAGGTTTGTTGAATTCGGCAATCAAGGCAGTCTTGATGTCATTCAACGGTTTAGGTTGTGCAATTCCTTGGGAAAATTTCATGTACCAGCTCAGTGCACAGTCTCTTAGGGTAGTACTAAACTGAGATATCTTAACAAATTCATTGGTGATGTTGTTAATACTCCATACAGATTTGTACAACAACCAATGTTGATCAGGATCTTCAGATCCATCTCCTCTAAAAATGGGTAACCTCATCTCATCTGCCATAGATCTTCCTAGATTTCTTGATTGAGTATGCACTGAACCACTTGTGCTAGTGCTTTGAGTTATCTAATGATTTAGGTTACTCTGGTTACTTAATGATGCTAAAAATATAGGAGGAGTGATAGTACTTACTTCGATGGTAGGCACAGTCCTTGAAGTCTCTGATTCTTCTCAGCGAGGTTCTTTAGTCTTCCCTTCCTCTTCCCTAGCGGACTCTAAATACTCCTCGTTCAATAGCTCTTCTTCTTCTCCACTATAGAACCCCTCATCATGTACCAGTGGCTCATGATTCTCCTCAAACAGGTTTACCAAAGGAACTTCTCTAAATGATCTCCCATTGCACGTATTTCCAACCTCTGTGTCGTTGTCACTGTCCGAATTCTTGAACATTAGCTTTTCAATCCGACCAACTACCGTATCTTCAATATGTTCTTCTCATGCAATAGCATCTTGATATTCAAATTCAAAAAGTGTAAAAATTTTCCTCAAGGTCCCTTAAAGAAATATCTCTCTGCTTGGTTATATGACTCTACTTTGTCAACAACAAACTCAGTAATATACACTCCAATAGTGCTATCAAACCAACAATCTACTGCTCTTGACACTGTTGTCAAATCTCTTAACCTTCTTGACCAACAATGTTGTCCAAACCATAGTTGGTCTGAGTCTGATCTCAAATTGGGTATCTTCTAATCTAGCTAACCACTCGTATAGCTCCTGATGGATTCCTCCAAAGAAAGTCTCGTGTATATCAATAAAGATATATCTTCCCAACCAATCCTCTGTATTATTATTGGGGTTCTTATTTTGAGATTCGGTGAAGTCTCTCTCTTGTTATTCTATCCACTTCTAAATCTCTGTCTTCGATGGAAACCACCTTGACATTCCCTCAAAAAGATCTTGGTCTCGACAACAGAACCATTTGTTGGCACAGGGGTAGACCCAGGGTTCATCTCTAATAATGCACCAACAAGCCCTAACTAATGGCCCTTTCAGAAACACCTGCGAAGAAGATGTAGTCTCACCCGAATTAGCAATAGGGGGTTGCAGGACATAGGTGTCTACAACCAAAAGAAATGAAAAGTGGATTCAGAACAGTATCACACAACTATCTAGTTATTCTGTATCTCCTTTAGGCCTACTATGTGAGCTATACCAGATCTAACACAATAATGCAAAAACAAAATAACAGAAGAAAAAGAACACAACATCAATCACACAAAACACAAGATATACATGGTTCACCCTCTCTCTAGGGCTACGTCCACAGAACTATGATTTATAATACATTAGATGAAAGCATACAATTCTATCTGCGCTCTTAGCTTGCAGATCGTTTTCTCTTTCTCTCTTCTCTATCTCCCCTCCTTGTGCACCCAGCTGCAAGGTTGATCTTCGCATCCATTTGAAGATATTACAATATGGAATTCTCTCACACACATCGCTTCCCACTCTCTCAATACAACAACAAAAATAGTCGTGCTCAATAGCTTAAGAAAACAGTCATATCATCCAACGACGAACCCCACCTGAATCTCTTAAACCTTTATTTATACATTACAATGTCTCTTCGACAACTCTAGGTTGAAACCTAGATGTCAAAACCCTAGATGCTAAGACCCTAGGCATCTAAAACCCTAGGTCCACTTGACCTGGATTTCCAAGGCTTCGCCAGCCTATCTTTTCCTACTTTTCCATGAGGTTCTCCAAAGCACTCTTTGGTCTCTTCTTCTTCTTGCTGAGTTTTCCACGATCCATATTCCTTGTTGATCTGTCTTCCATGATCTTCTCATCTAACAACTCATTTTCCCTTACTTCACTCCTTCGTTTCTGCTTCTTTGACCCACTTCGACCCCATCTCGGTCACTGTGCCTTCCACGCAGTTCGTAGCTTCACCTTTCTTCTTCCTTATTATTCTCTTTCTTCCTTAATCCATACCTAAGGAAAATTAGTCTAGTGTTGAATCAAAATCTCTAATACCAATCTGTAACATTCCTCGGCCCATCTAAGGTCTATTACATGCGAAAAAAACCCATAAAATTAAAATTTTCTACTAACTAATCTTGTAGCTTACCAGCTACAGCAAAACATGCAGTTTTAACCATTTTCTAATACCATGAACTAGATTCACCTACAATATTCTAAAATAAACATAAAATGCAACTAATAAATTCAAATATAACAACATATAAATAGTTCTCAAACACAGAGCTAATGCAAAGAAATTAAACTCATAATGAAACACAAAAACACGATAAAACACTTATCTTTTAAAAATGGTTCTGCAACCAGCTACTTGGGATGAACTGTAACATCCCCATCCTTCTAGGATGGGCCATGGTACTCTATAATATTCTCTTACTAAGCTCTGATTCCAATTTGTAACATCCCCAGCCTTTTGTTAATATTATGGTAGTTGTGGGAGGTATTTACCTCCACGTGTGAACTTGATGAGAATAGAAGACATCGGGAAGCAAGAGAAACCCTAATGAGTTGGCTAATAACCCTAGAAGCCTTGTCGGCTCAAGAAGATAATTTATAGTAGGGTATTAGCCTCCAAGAGAAGAAGTCGGCCAGAAATAACAATAATATACTGAACAGACACTTATCCAGAAGGAGAAGTTGGCCCCAACAAATCTGGCAGAACCAGTATAAATACAGGGCACCAGTTCTCATTTTCAGAATCTCAGAATTGCAGTTCTGTAGTTTGGTGCACACTGCAGTTGCAGTCTTGTGTGCAGGTTTGGAGGAAGAGCTGGTGAAACTGCAACAACAACAAGTTTTCAATATTGGCTTGAATATCTCTTGGCTAGGGTTTGGGACTATCTGATCAGTCTTTTTTGTTGCGCTATTCTTGGAGAGAGGTGCGCTACCCTTTGTTTGGCTATCTAGCCTAGGGTTTACTTCTGGAGGAATTCTCATTCAAGATTAAGGTTCTCGGAGGGAGGCTTCGGCCTATGGTTGGGTGACGAAGGTATCATCAATGGTAAAACAAGCACACCATATTCTATATTCTAACAGGTTATGGGCCCACACCCCTTCAGTCAGCCTAAAACGCTGGAAGGAAACATAGCTTCTAGACATTGAGATCGTTGACGAACTGTCGCTAGGGTTATTAGTAGGAATAGTTTCCAAAAGAACTGCAGCTAGGGTTACTAGAAAAAGCAGTTGCAGAAACCCTAAACCTCTTGTCGAGGCACCTTAAGTGAGGATATTGACCTAATCTCTGGATAGATCAGTGCACCCTAGCCCAACGCATCTCCTGGTACTCTCAGAAGGCTAAGACGTGAAGTTTGGATTCCTGGTCAAATCTAGGGTTTGACCAAGTCAAGCAAGCCATGAAGAACTCTATGAAGTCTGAGAATAATTTATATGGAGCCTCTAACTTCAAAGCGTGGAAGACAAGGATTGACCTCATCCTTGCTAAGAATAAAGTACTGGATATTTTGAAAGGAAAGATCGTGAAGCTAGAGTTTAAAGAAGGAGAAGAGAAGGAACCATAGAATGTTGCAGCTATGGAGAAGTTCAAAGATGTTGACATCAATTCCATGAGTATCATATTGGATTCCATAAAAGACCACTTGATACCCTACATCTCCCATCTTGACTCATCGAAGAAGATGTATGATGTCCTAACAAATCTCTTCTCAATCATAAACATTGGACAAGTTATGAGTCTAAATAATGAGCTCCATGACATGAAGATGAATGATGAAAACAACATAACATCATACTTTATAAGTATCTCCCAGCTAAGAGATCAACTACAAGCTATTGAAGAGATCAGTTTAGAAAATGAATTGGTGAACATAGTACTCAATGGTCTTCCCAAGACATGGGATGCATTTGCCACAAGTATGATCACAAGGAAGGAGTACCTGACATTTGAAGAACTTTGGACTTGTTGTGCTCAAGAAGAATCGAGGATCAATGCAAAAGAGAAACCTCAAAAGAAGTACGATGATCAAGCCTTCACAACAAGATTCAAGAACTTTAGGGACAAAAGAAAGTTCGATTCAAGAAGGAAGCCAAAACAAAGAAAAGACATTTCAGAAATACATTGCTTCAACGGTCAGAAGTATGGTAAATATAGGAATCATTGTCCCGAGATAAAGAAAAGGAAGGAGAAACACAAAGCATCGATTTCTGAAGAAAAGGAACCTACAAAGAAGACTAAGCAGGATGGAAGAGACTTCTTCTACTAAAAGGTAACAACACTCTTCTTATTTCTTGTACATATCTTGCTTGCATCGTCTCTGTACATATCTTGTATGTTTATCTCTTGGAAGATAATGTGTTCCAAGAATAACTATACCTATGAAAGAACAAACAAGATGAAAAGAGTTATCATTAGATATTACACATGAAAGAATGAAATATATCATGTGAAAGCTATTACAAGATAAGCTGAAATCAGAATCAATCTTGAAGAGACTTAGAAGTCAGACATCAAGAGAAATTGGAGAAAGACTTATGACGACAACTAAGACGGAAGTGTGGACTCTATTAGACAGAGAGAGCCAATTATATATTGTAGAAGACAATAAGGATGCAGATGGAAGTATGGACTCTATCAGATGGAGGAAACCGATTATATGCACTCTTACATGAAGCAAGGATTAGGAGGGAGATAATACTATGATCCATTGAAGATGATGAAAGATATATATCCATGGTAGCATCCATGAAAGACAATACGTGTTCATCTCAATTGCATAAAAAGACCTCTTCGAAGAAAATCCTTAAAGCTTTCCTGGTTGTCCATCCAGATCCATGATCCTATGATGAAATGAAGAAATGGAATCTCTAGGGCATGGAATCTATAAGAAACTCCATGGACCCAAAAGTAAAAGAAAATCATGAAGATTCCAAGAAAGAAAAAGAAACTAGAACAACCTATCATTGTATCAAAGAATCACAAGATTACCAGCCTGATATGAACTCACGAAAAGAAATCAAGTAGAAGAACTGAAAGTCATGATGAAGAACAATGTTTGGAAGAATTATGAATGAAAGCATTGCAAGACCCAAAACTAGAAGTTCTCCCATATGGAGGGAGAAGACTATGATGATTACTTGTTCCATTACACCAGACGTATCTCTACATAAGTCATTATATCATCCACAACATCCATGAGTTGGAATTCTACATCAGATAAATGCAAAGAATGTTCTCCAAATAAATTGAATAAAGAGCGTATGAAGAGCAATCTCAAGACCTTGAGGCATACCAGAAAGAGACTCATGTATGCAGATAGAAGAAGATAACTTGGAGGATAACCTCCAGTGCACAACAGAAGCGTGGTGAAGATTTCCTATAAAGATGACTACTCAGAGATCAGATCTCATGATGACAGAAGAAGTGCCACATAGATATGTTCCAGTTCTCCAACTATGATATACTCTATTGTTCAGATATACATGAAGCCTTCACAGTATTCCAGACTAAATTACATTTGAAATCAATCATTACATTATCCATGATGAAGTCCAGAAAGGAGAGGTAAAGCTCGAGTATATTCCCACTGATGACTAGACAACAAATATCCTGACAAAACCTCTATCCAGAATCAAGTTTGTATATTT
>SNQJ01S0001743.1:99073-132907 GCA_010110895.2 Picea sitchensis
ATTACACATGAAAGAATGAAATATATCATGTGAAAGCTATTACAAGATAAGCTGAAATCAGAATCAATCTTGAAGAGACTTAGAAGTCAGACATCAAGAGAAATTGGAGAAAGAATTATGACGACAACTAAGACGGAAGTGTGGACTCTTTTAGACAGAGAGAGCCAATTATATATTGTAGAAGACAATAAGGATGCAGATGGAAGTATGGACTCTATCAGATGAAGGGAGCCAATTATATGCACTCTTACATGAAGCAAGGATTAGGAGGGAGATAATCCTATGATCCATTGAAGATGATGAAATGTATATATCCATGGTAGCAGCCATGAAAATAGTACATGTTTAGCTCAACCGTGGAAGAAAACCTCTTCGAAGAGAAACCTTAAAGTATTCTTGGTTGTCCATCCAGATCCGTGATCCTATGGTGAAAGGAAGAAGTGGAATCTCTAGAACATGGAATCTACAAGAAACTCCATGGACCCAAGAGCTAAAGAAAAACATGAAGATTCCAAGAAAGAAAAACAAAGCCAGAACAACCAGTCATTACATCAATAATCACAAGATTACCAAAGCCTGATATGAAAGCAATCAAGCAAAAGAACTGAAATTCATGATGAAAAATAGTGTATGGAAAACCTATGAATGAAAGCATTGCAAGATCCAGAACCAGAGGTTCTCCCAGATGGAGGGAGAAGAATATGATGATTGATTATTCCAGTACACCAGAATTATCTCTATATAAGTCATTATATCATCCGCAACATCCATGAGTTGGAATCCTACATCAGATAAATGCAAAGAATGTTCTCCAGATAAATTGAATAAAGTACGTATGAAGAGAAATCTCAAGACTTTGAGGCATACCAGAAAGAGACTCCTGTATGCAGATAAAAAGAATACAACTTGGTGTAGAACCTCCAAGTGCACAACAGAAGTGTGGTGAATATTTCCTATAATATCAAGATGACTACTCAGTGGATCAGATCTCATGATGATAGAAGAAGTACCACAAAGATATGTTCTAGTTCTCCAAATATGATATACTCTATTGTTCAGATATACATGAAGCCTTAACAAGTGTTCCAGACTAAAGTACAAGCATTACATTATCCATGATGAAGTCCAGGAAGGAGAAGTAAAGCTCGAGTATATTCCCACTGATGAGAAAACAACATATATCCTGACAAAACCTCTATCCAAAATCAAGTTTATATATTTTCGAGAGAAGACGGGGATCGAAAGATTCTCCAAACTACGAGAAGGTATGGAAAAATATTTTTGAAAAACATTTATTTTGTGATTTAAATAACTCTCTAGTTAGGAGGGAGCATTTATCTTTGTAATTGAAAAATAGTCCAGATTGGACAGATGCTTTCCTGTTCAGAAAGTGGATTGAGATTTCTGATGAACAGTGACTTCCCATTGTAGTTAACATGGGAGGCAAACTGAATGTTGATGTATCATAAAAAACAACTTCCCATTGTGGTTAACATGGGGAGTGGTCTAGGAAAGTCATTCTTCTTGGTAGTCACTCTGATTAGTGGTCAAGTAGAATGGTTTGCCTCGTCGAACAGTCATTCTTTCGAAGTTCACAGTTGTGAGCAGTTTCTAAGAATGGTCCATTTTGGAGGTTGATGCAGGACATACATTCCTCGGGTTATACATTCTCTCCAGGTTACACTTTGTTTAGTGTCGGAGGAATGGCACAGGGTGGGAAATGGTACGGACAGTTATTCCTTAGGGAAGACTCATTCTCTCTAGGTTACACTTTGTTTAGTGTTGGAGGAATGGTCCAGGGTGGGGAATAGTCCATCTCAGCAATCAGGGATAGTCATTCCTTAGGTAAGACTCATTCTCTCCAGGTTACACTTTGTTTAGTGTCAGAGGAATGGCCGAGGGTGAGGAATGGTCCAAACATTTCTTAGGGTTTATACATTATGTCCAGGGTGCACTTTAATTAGTGTAGGAAGAATGGTCCAGGGTGAGAAATGGTCCAAGCTCAGAAATAAGAAATAATCCTTCTTCCTTGTTTGTGAAGAATAGGGCAGATAGCCCATTGTTGATGAGGGTGTATATTCTTTTAGATCTCACAAACATGAGTGAAAGATCTCCCCAGAGGATTTAGTTTATCTTTAATAGTATTTTTCTATGCAGGATGGCATCAGATGATTGTTATGGAGACTACCTGTCTCCAAATAACAGAGATATACTACTATGGTGGATATGTTACACTGTTCGTGAGGTAGATATTATTTTAGAGCTCACAGATGTGAGTGAAAGATTGGCCCAGATAATTCAATCTATATCATAACATTATTTCTGTACAGATTGCTATCAGATGTTTGTTTTGAAGATCATATGACAGTAGATGAGGACTACTATGGTGAATATGTTTCACTGTTCGCAACCATACATTGTTGATCAAGTACTTGTGTGTTACTTGATGTGGTAGTGAACCACTAGATTGTAGTTATGTACTACTATGAATAGACACAGTTTTTCTCTATCCTTGTTCTAATTGCCTTGAAGACTATCAGCAGTTTATTAGAGATAATGATCATTCAGATGAATGATGAACAAAGATTTTCCAAATGGAAAACAGTTCAGAGATTTTACTCCTCTTGTATCACTCTATGGTGAGAGTGAATTATCCAACATCATGTCTAATTACTCAGATGAAGTATGGTTTCGAGAGATGATGTAGTTGATGGTGATGGTGATGCTCATGATCTAGTCATGAAATAGTCTAGATGACTATATTGATGCTACTAGGTAAATGGTATGTTTTGTGCTCAAGTCCATTACCTGTAAATACCTCTCTAGCTAGGAGGGAGTATTAATATTATGGTAGCTGTGGGAGGTATTTACCTCCACATGTGAACCTAACGAGAATAGAAGACTCCGGGAAGCAAGAGAAACCCTAGTGAGTTGGCTAATAACCCTAGAAGCCTTGTTGGCTCAAGAAGATATTTTATATTAGGTTATTAGCCTCCAAGAGAAAAATTCATCCATAAATAACAATAATATATTGAACATACACTTATCCAGAAGGAGAAGTCGGCCCCAACAAATCTGGCAGAACCAGTATAAATACAGGGCACCAATTCTCATTTGTAGAATATCAGAATTGCAATTCTGCAGTTTGCTTCACACTACAGTTGCAGTCTTGTGCGCAGGTTTGGAGGAAGAGTTGGTACAGCTGCAGTAGCAACAAGTTTTCAGTATTGGCTTGAATATCTCTTGGTTAGGGTTTGGGACTATCTGATCAGTCTTTTTTGTTGCGTTATTCTTGGAGAGAGGTGCGCTACCCTTTGTTTGGCTATCTAGCCTAGGGTTTTCTTCTGGAGGAATTCTCAGTCAAGGTTAAGGTGCTCAGAGGGAGGCTTCGGCCTATGGTTGGGTGACGAAGGTATCGTCAATGGTAAAATGAGCACACCATCTTCTATATTCTAACACCTTCCAGGTCGAGCCATCCTACACCATTAAAATTCTTCATTTCTATTGTGTATATTTATACAAATTTAAAATAGACAGACACATTCTAATAATGAATAGATTCATGTGGAATAAAAGTAAGACTATACATACATCATATAGAAGAAATACTCTTAATTATAAATACATGTACAAATAAACAACAAGCAATTGAATACATAATTAATACTTATAGTTTTATAGAAGACCACCAACTACGTGCATACCTTCCACAAACCTCCCAGCCTTAGACCACGCTGCTCAAAGCTCTCAAGAGTGGGTCACCCCCAAGCTAGGACTAAACTCCACCCGGGTAAAGGGATTCCTAGCTAGGCTAATACAATACAGACAACAAGAAGGATTTCATCCTAGGAGCCAACTCAAACTACCAGCCTAATTCCTCTCATTCCCCACATACCTGTCCCACCCCAAGAAGTGTGCCCCTTCTCTTTTCAATAGTGCTTCGGTTGCCCCACTTCCCTTCCAGAGATTTAGCAACAAGCTAGACAAGAATTCTCAGAGCACTGTAACTGCAGTTTGGATCCTTTAGGAATTCAATTCCCCATCAATTCTCTCACCTGGAGATATTTTCTCACAGGTCATACAACCTACCTCTTCAATTCCACAAGCCTAACAACCCGCTTCTTCAATCCAGTTCTCTAGTCAACTAGGTATCAACTCAAGTGAATGCAGCAACATAAAATGGATTATGGAATAGGTGTTGGAAGAAACCATGCTCGAGAAATGAACATGGTGTTGCACATAACTAGAAAGGTACGGTTGATGCTCAATAGTAAAGTTTGAGTAAGGAACGGGTAATGGAAATAGTGACAACCTTCATATAAGGCACAGTACGGGTTCAGATAAAGTACGAGTGCACTTTGTATAATAGGAAATGTACAGGGTAGTTACAAAGTGCGTGCAAGCTCCAGGGGTGCATGAATGATGCCAAGGTTCAATGATGGAGAGAATGGCTGAGTGTGTGTGTGAATGGGGGAAGATGGAAAAACAAACTATTTTCCCCACATATATTTTCATGCACCTCGATTGACACATGGCTCTCGAGGATTCGCTTTATCTTCACTTGTGATTCATTCCCTCTTCAATGAGACTTAAAATAAAATAATTATCCTCACCACAGTATTTAGAAAATAATAATATAATAATCTCTTGGAGTTAATATCTCAAGCTTAGCCCTTTTTCCTAGTCTCATAGCCCCTCCATTTCCCTTCCTAGTGGAGTTTAGTCCCTCATACTCTTTTATTGTGGTTGGTATACATGCAACGATGTATTATATTAATGATATGAGTGTTTACATATACAAAAATGGGCCCACTGTCCTTTAGCATCTAGGCTCTCCGGCCTAATCATCGTATAAGCCTCCTGACTTATAATAAATTGGCTCACCGGCCTACAAAACATATTCACATTTACAATTGGGGCTCGGTCTTGGGGTGTTAAATCCCCCTCCCCTTATTTTATGCATTGTCCTCAGTCGATTATATATACACATATATAATCAAAAGTTCAAAAACCTTCAAAACGATGCAGATATTCTTCCCACGTAGCATCTTCTTACTCCCAAGTTGCATCCTTAGGACCATACTAGGTCCATTTGACCCTTACTATCTCTATGGATCAATTTTGGCGCTGCTTGATATTCCGGTCCAAATTGCACACCAGATGTATCTTAAAAGAGTCTTCTTGCTCCACTTGAATCACATTCCAATCAATAACATGATTAGCATCAGGTATATACTTTTTGCGCAATGATACATGGAATAAATTTTGAATAGACATGGATGTAGACAATGCAAGGATATATTTCATAGGCCCTATCCTCTCTAGGATTTCAAATGGCCCACAAAAACGAGCTTCCAACTTTGAACAATTTCCCAACTTTAAGGAACTTATCTTGGCCTTCACTTTCAAGAATACATGATCACCCACTTTAAAATCCTTGTGGGTTCTACCTTTGTCAAAATATATTTTCTTCCTGTCTTGAGAAACCTTTAAATTATGTTTAATTTTTAACATCTTCTCTTCCATTTCCCTGAGCAATTTTGTCCCAACTATTTCTCTATCTATCAGGTTGTCCCAACTTAATGGTGTGTTTCACTTTCTTCCATAAAGTACCTCAAATGGGCTCATCTTCAGAGATGCTTGGTAACCATTGTTATAAGAAAACTCTACCAAGTGTAGGTATTCTTCCCATTTTAATGGTTTATCCATCACATACATCCTCAACATATCCTTGATCACTTGATTCACCCTCTCTATTTTCCCATCAGATTTTAGATGATAAGTTGTGCTAAAATTCAAATTTGTTTCAAATCCTTTAAATAATTGTTTCCATAATTTTGATGTAAACTTTGGATCTCTTTCAGACACAATTGTCTTGGGTATACCATGAAATCAAGCAATTTCCTTCATATAAATATCAACAACATTAGTTTCCTTATGCGTGAGCTTCACTAGAATGAAATGGGCAGATTTGGTAAGCTTGTCCACCACTACCATGATAGAATCATTCTGCTTGTTTGTTTTGGGCAGTTTGGTGATGAAATCCATTGTTACAACTTCCCATTTCCACTCAAGAATGGGTATTGGATGTAGCAATCCAGTTGGGTGTCTATGTTCATCCTTGACCTTTTGAAACTCCAAACATTTGGCAATAAAATCTGCAACCTCTTTCTTCATTCCTGGCCAATAATATTGGCTCTTGACAGCAACAATAGTTTTCTGATACCCTGGGTGCCCAACATAAGGTACATTATGAATTTCTTTCAATATCAGACTCTTTAATTCCTAGGAATTTGGCACATAAATTCTTCCTTTGTACATGAGAACTTCATCCTCTCCCAGCTTGTAATCTTTAACTTCCTACTGCAAAATAACTTGTTCTAATTTTGTTACCATTTCCATGTAATGAAAATCTGATTTTATAGCCTCCAAGATTTTGTCCTTCAAATATGTTTGGTACATTCTAATGGTTGTAGCATGCAACTTATGCACTCTCCTACTAAGTGCATCAACTACCTTGTTCTCTTTCCCATTGATATGATTTATATCAAAGTCATACTCATTAAGAAGCTCTAACCACCTACTTTCTCTAGCATTTATAATTGGTTGTCCAAATAAATTTTTTAAACCATTATGATTTGTCATCAAATTGAACCTTTTCCCCATGAGGTAATGTCTCCACATATTCAAGGCATGAACTAGGTTTCCAACTCCAAATCATGAGTATCATAGTGGCTTTCATTCTCCTTCAACTTCATTGACTCATAACATATAACATAACCATTCTGACTGAGGACTCCACCAAGTCCTTCTTTACATGCATCTGTACATACAATGAAGTCTTCATTTGGACCTGCAATCCTTAGTATTGGAGCACTGGTTAATAGATGCTTCAAGTGCTAGAAACTCTTTTCACATTCGATTGTCCACTGAAACTTCACTCCCTTAGTTTGCAAGGAAGTGAATGGGTGTGTGATATTTGAGAATCCTTCAATAAATATTATGTAGTGTCCATCAAGGCCCATGAATGATCCGACCTCTGTCACATTATTAAGTGTTGACCATCCTATAATGGCCTCAATAATTTCTAGATCCACTGATATCCCTTCTTTTGAAATTATATGTCCCAAATAATGGATTTTGTTCTAGAAAAATGAGCATTTTCTCAATTTGGAATACAACTGATGCTCCCTTAATACGTGTAGTACCAACCTGAAGTTTTGTTCATTCTCTTCCTCTGACTTGGAATATATAAGAATTTCATCCAAAAATACAATGACAAACATATCCAAGTATTCTATGAAAATGCCATTCATCAAACACATAAAAATAGTTGGTGCATTTTATAACCCAAATGACACCACTATGAATTCATAATGGCCATACCTTGTCTGGAAGGCAGTCTTGTTGATGTCTTGTTTTTTAATTATTACTTTATGATAACCTGACCTGAGATCAATCTTGGAGAATATTTTTTCCTTCTTCAACTAATCAAAGAGGTCATCAATCCTTGGAAAAGGATACTTATTCTTCACAGTTACCTTGTTCAACTTTATGAAGTCCATGTAGAGCCTCAAAGTTTCATCCTTCTTCTTCACAAAAAACACTAGGGCACCCCAAGGTGACAAACTTGGGTGTATATACCCCTTCCTTAGAATCTCTTCAAGATGTATTTGCAACTCCTTGAGTTCGGGTGTACTCATTTTGTAGGGAGTCTTGGATATTGTAGTTTCTCCAACCATCGGATTTATGGAGAAATCAATGTCTCTTTTAGGGGGTAATCCTGGTATTTCTTTAAATACATCCCAAAAATCCTTTAGGACTGCATGATCTTCAATATTTGACACATTTTCTCTTGATGTCTCTTCCATATGAGTTGCAAATAATTGACATCCTTTCGTGTAAATTTTCTTCAGTTGCATTGCAGAGATTTATTTGACAGTTATTTCCCTGAGAATTCCTTGTACTATGCTTAGGTTCTCTTCTATATACAGGAAAGTAAATGCCTTGTTATGACAGTCTATTATAGCATGGTGTTGGTCCAAACAATCCATGCCAATTAAACATTCATAGGAACCTAAAGGCAATATGTTCAAATTTTCCCTAGTTTTCAATCCATTCATGTCCATAGGACATGACTTAACCATCTCATTAACTTTTCTTTTGGCTTCGATAGCCAGTTGCATCAACCAAGATTTTCCATGCTTGTTTCTTGGAAAATTTAATATTTCCACCATATTCGGATCTATATAACTATGAATAGCTCCTGAATCAATTAAAATAGCAACGACATGGTTGTTTATCATACCTTCCACGTCAATCATATGTTACTGAAATTATGCTTGCTTGTTGTCCAGGGCTGCATAGATTCTTGGTATGCTTCTTCCCATGTCCTACACTATTTTGTCTTTCTATACATTGTGAAAATTCCTCACTTTTTCACCCATGTGGGGACAATATTTGAACATATGATATCATTTACAACCCCAACATTGAATAGGTGGTTGCCTTGGCCTTTTCCCCCCTATCTCTATTGTTCTGGGTTCTCTAAAAGTCAGTTGTCTCTGAGGATTGTTTCTGAAGAATGGTGACTTCATCCCCTTATTCCTCTTATCCATCTTGAATTTATTCTTGTCTTCCCAAGATTTTTGTAAATTTGTCCTTGATCTATGTTGATCATATAGGAATTTATCTTGCCTTAAGGTCTCCTCCAATGTTTTGGGATCATCATATTGTATCTTGTCACTGATGAATGGTGGCAGCCCACTCAAGTACCTTTGAATCTTAACAGTATCATCCTTGATGAAAGAAACATACTTTAACAGTTCCAAAAACCTTCTTTCATATTCATCAATGGTCATACTCCCAAGCTTGAGTTCAAAGAACTCCTTCATTTTCTTGTCGTAGTTTCTCTTAGTCAAGTATTTATTTTCAAAATACTCATTGAATTCCTTCCAAGTAACATTGTTCTCCTTAATGTGTTCCACCTGCACAAGTTGATCCCACCACATGGATGTTTTTCCTTTGAGTTGGTAGATACCAATTATTCCTTATGAATATGAAGAATAATTATGTAATTAAAAGTACTTTCTCATGACCAACAACCATGTCTTGGAATCTTAATCCTTCTTGTGCTCACCATCAAATATAGGAGGTTTTATTTTGTTCATTTCTCCTCATAGATCATCCAGCCCAAACCTCTTCTGACACTTCCTAACAGGGGATGGACTTCAGATGTTGTGTTCTCTTCTATTGGAATACCTCGGGGAGTAATGGTGATGTCTACTAACACTCCTTGTTATTCTTTTATCATCAAGAGACTTTTGACTTCCTGATTTTCTTGAGCCACTCTTCTTATCCAATTTATTATATATTGTGTTCAAGCTATGTATTAAATTCATGTTGAAGTCCTCCTACTGCTCCTTATATTTCATAAGCCTTTCATTATCATCCTTGTGTCTTTGGACATCCTTTTGCAAATTTTTAATTGTCCCCGCCAAGTTCAATATTTCTTCCTTTCCTTCTCCCTGTCCAATTGATTTTCACCTTCATTACCCAAATGGAAATCCATCACTCTGATCTCACCTTCCTTTTTGTATGCCCCTTGTGTATCTTCCATCCTCCTACACTTTGTGTTGATTCCTGACCTGATCTAGTTGTTGTTAACTCTGCAAAATGTGTAGCCAATAAGACATTTTCAGGCTAATGGATTCAACAATCTCATGAAATTACTAACGTTCCTCGTTCAATAATACATCAGAATTATTTATTCTGATTTTTTGAGAAATTGATTTTTCAACTCAATTTTCTGGGTGAACAGTTATATTCTACTATTAAAGACCTTTCCAACGACTTCTCCCTTAATCAATTCCGAGTCTTGAGAAGAAATTTATGGATATTTGAAAATTGTCTTTTCTATGAAGCTGATCCTGGTACAAGTGATCTTCTTCTGGAGATAAATTAGCTCTCGGACTCATGATGAATCCTCTATTTAGGCTTATAGGTTTTTTTTGTACTTTCCCTTAATTGTAGGTCTGTACAATTTAGTAATCCGTGGTTTCCTTCTCTAATCCCTTTTCTTTAATCAAAATCATTTTCAGACATTAGCCCCCTTTATTTTGGCCCGCAACCGCATATGACCAAGGGCTATGACCAAGCTCTAAATGATAGGCGCTTATCCGGAGTTTTGGGACTATGGTGCTTTGTAAATTCAAGCTTCATAGGCTTCTCCTTCAACATACTTTACTTCCTCCGAATGTTGAATCAGAGAACTACTGAACAGGTGCTTCTTGGGGGCTTCGGGGCTCCATAAATTTATAACTTCAAGCTTCGAAGGTCCTGTCTAAACCACACAACCTTTCGTACTAATGACGAAGTGGAACCCCCCCCAAAAAACAATGGTGCTTCCCTAAGTTTCAGAACTCTTGCATGTCAATAATATGGTGGTGACATGTGGAAGGTGTAAATTGGGTCCACGTCACCTTAGGTGACATCATCATGCCACGTCACATCCCGCGCTTCAGAACTTTGTAACTATTATCATTGAAATTTCGTCCGCAAATGGTTACAAGAATCCAACATCGTCAAATAGTTATGAGGTCACCCATGGACCAAAATTACCAAAAAAGCATTTCAGGAAGGTCCCAAACTATACAACCAGTGATAAAATTAAGGTGCTCTATGACTACAGGGCGCGCGAGAACATGTGCAAACCAGAAACGCAAGAAAAGTGCACATGTGCCCAATGCGTGACTATGGTCACTAAAAGTCGTGCACATCTAAGAATGATGCATTTATGAGATTGGTTGGCTTCCCACCCAGTTCTGGTTCAGCTTCCAAGTTGATTTGAAACCCAAATCTCAACTGGATCCGACTGGGTGGTTGGTCAAAGACCTAAAAATGCCCTAATTAGCCTCTTTCCACACTACAAGCTAGTTGCACAATACCTCAAAGAGGTGCTATAAAACAAGGCCATGGGTGCACTTCATTTTCAAGGAATTCAATAGCAAAGTTATGATGCTACTATTCTCTTGAGGAATCCTCTATTCTCATCAAGAGTATACTAGCACCATTACATTGGGAAATCCATCTCACCTCTTGAGTGGAATAGCTTGGAATTCTTTCACCATTTCATTCAAAGTTGTAAGAAGAACTTATTTGTGGGGGTCCAAGAGCCCTCCCTTAGAGGAAGAAGGGACCCATAGTCCTCTTTCTTCTTGGTGTTTTCTTTCACTAATATAATCCTTGCCATTGGTGACATGAGTCTTATTGGTTTTTTGTTCTTATGTCCTTATGCTCACTAGTTTAGTTGTTATTTTATTTCTCAGTTTATTTCTTAGTTGTTCTGTTATGTTTCTTTCTCTAACCCTTTTCCCTTATAGTTGTCCTGCTTATCTAACCCAACTAAGCTTGTAAGCATCTCTGTTTTGCTCATCTAGGTGGCAAAAGAGGCTCAACAGATTTGCAACTCCACCGGGGAAAGGTATCAATTTCCTACCCCATTTGGGTTTTTATAGCTCTTCTTTTGGTTTATTTAACCTATAGGTGCATTAATCGGCCTAAGCCGACCTACAAAGCATCCAATTGAAGGTTGAATTGAGATAATTCCATCCAGAATTTTTTTCACGGCCGTGTGTCAGTTGTGCATGTGTTTATTGGCCCACAGTCGCACATTGTGCGCACATGCGACAAAATCACAGTGTTGTTCTGCACACCTGCACCCAAAATCCCGTTTTGGTCTACACATAGGCACTCAATGCACCTCTGTGTACACTGAGACCCGTGCACCTGTGAAGAAAAATACACATTGTAAGGTTTTTTTTTATTTGGGGAAGTCCCCTAGCCTTCTTAAAAGTGATTTCATGCATGTTGTAAGCTACACCACACTTAGTTCCCTCTTCATATAAAGGGATTAGTCAAAACACATAGGCACTTAGTGGGTATAAAATCATTATTTCCTCTCTTTCTTTCATTTTTCCACATGGATGGCTTGCTGATCAGGGGATCAAATTTTGCTCAAAAATTCAAAGTGCTCGGAACCGCTTCAAAATAGACAAGAGCGTATAACTCATCATTGTGAACCCAATGCAACTCGTTTCATCTCAAACGAACATCAAGAGTGAGAGATATTGCAATCTTTTCATAATGTCAAACAGGCAAAAAAGGGGACGCTGATTGTACAGTCCGTACAGTCTGTACAGGCTAACGTGGCAGGGTTTCACGTCTGTATGCTGACGTGGCAGAGGTGATGTGGCTGACAGTTGGTCGAATTGGAATGTGACACATGGCATCGTTTGGATAAGTGATTGGGTGCCATGTGGCCTAGTCATGGGTTGCCACGTGGCACCCCGGTATTAGCTATTGGTTTGTTTGTTAAAATATATTGGAATTCGTGGGGTTCGATCCCCGGACCTCCCCACCATATAAAGCCTTCACAAAGTCCGCTCGACCAACGGACCACCAGTTATGCCTTGTTATGTATATGAGATTTATTGTATTTGAATTTGCATATTGTTTTAAATGGCGGGGGGTCGGACCGGGGCTTAGCCCCGACCCCTGGCTTTATGTTTTAAATACATACGACCATGCCTCTGTTAAATGGCGTGCAGAGTAATTCATATGTATGAGCCCGTGGTTCTACCGTTCACATGTGACCACATATCACATGGGGCGCGGAGTTGTATAGACCTGCGATCATATTCTTTTATGTATATGTGACCATATTGTATCGCACGGGAATTTTAAAACCATATCCAAAGCCGTGGTCGTATGAATGCCAATCATATGACCCTGTTGTATGTGCTTTGGTTTAAAAGTTTTCAACGGTCCGCGTGCCTGGTCTCATGGCGCCTTCCCATGTGACTTGGGTTTTAACCCCTAGCCTTTTATATGTATATGTGCCCGATTGTATGGACGACTCACGTGCCCAGGTGCTAGGCGGTTAGGGGATGGCGTGCCCATAACCGTCCTACAGTTTGCACCATTGGCGCAATTGCGCCCAGTGCCGAGTTTTCACGCTTTAAATTGCGTGTGTGCCAGGTTCATGACACAAGGGTGCGTTTTGTAGATGCAGAGACAACAAGCTTGAAGGGGGGGCTTCCAGGAGGCCTAACTTCTTCGTTTTTTGACCGATTGAGGTGTTGAAAAAGCCCAACTAGGGGTTTTTGGACGCTCTGAAGCCATTGGAGCAGTCTGTTGGTCAGTTTGAGCATTGTAAGGAACGTTTTTGAGCACTTTGAGAAATTAATAATAATGATCCATTGGAAGTTGGACCAGGAGATGTAGCCCAAGAGAGGGGTGAACTCCTTTATCGATTGATGTGTTTATGTGCTTATGTTCATTGATTATGCTGCTGTTTATTTGTATCTTGAATGAGTAATCCTTTAATTAATGTGTTGCAAAGTTGATCTATTTGCTTTTAACACATAAAATTTACTTGCAAATAATTTCAAGATTTCAAGTCTTCTTCATTTTTAGATCAAGTTGGTATCAGAGATTTGAACAAAATTACAGTTAAGAATCGTTATCCTCTTCCTAGAATTGATGATTTGTTTGATCAATTAAAAGATGCTAAATATTTCACTAAGTTAGATTTGAGAAGTGGATATCATCAGATCTGGATTGTCGAGGGAGACACATGGAAGACATCTTTTAAAACTAAGCAAGGTTTGTTTGAATGGATGGTAATGCCTTTTGGACTTTGCAATCCACCTGCTACTTTCATGAGAGTTATGAATGATGTCTTAAGGCCTTTTCTGGATGATTGTGTTATTTTCTACTTAGATGATGTTTTGATCTTTAGCAAATCTCATGAAGGGCATATTACACATGTGAAATACGTTTTGGATGTTTTGAGAAAGGAACAGTTGTTTTTGAAGTTGTCCAAATGTGAATTTGGCAAAACTTCACTTATTTACGTAGGGTATATTTTTGGTGGAGGTGAATTAAAAATTGATCCCTCCAAGGTCAAAGTCATTTTGGAATGGTCCAGGCCCAGCAATGTGACACAAGTAAGAATTTTTTTGGGAGCATCCCAATATTGGAGGAAGTTTATTGCTAACTTTTCTTCCATTGCAGCTCCATTACATGCTGTGACAAGTGTCAAGCAATTTTTTCAATGGGGAGGCAAGCAAAAATAGGCTTTTGATACTTTGAAAGAAAAGATCAGTTCAGCGCCAGTTCTTGCACTTCCAAATTTAAGACAACCTTTTGAAATCCAGACAGATGCAAGTAATTATGCAATGGGAGTAGTTTTGCTACAGTATGGTAAGCCCATTTGTTTTCATTCTGAGACGTTTAATGGTGTCGTGATCAATTATCCTTCTTATGATAAAGAATTGTATGCATTGGTTCAAAGTGTTAAAAAATGGAAGCATTATTTGTTGGGAAAAGATTGGTTCAAAGCTAAAAAATGGAAACATTATTTATTGGGAAAGAAACCATTATTCACACCTCAACCACTGCAATACTTACAATGACAAACAAAGCTACAACGTTGTAGGCACTTCAGATGGATGGGTTTCTCCAACAATTTCACTTGGTTATCGTGCATATTAGCTGAAATTTTAACAAAGTCGCCGATATGATTTCAAGGCCTATTATTAGTGCTTCATTTATTCTAAGCATAGTCCTATCATGGCTTTCTTTCGAAAGTTATGTGGAGCAATATGTTTTAGATACTCTAATTTTAAAGAAGTGTATGAAACTTTGTGCCACTCTAACCATGTTGAAGAATTGGATTATCATGTGCATAATACCCTTTTATCTTTGGCAAGTTGTATTCCTTGTGGAAAGAATCAACATTATAAGAGTAGTCGAGATTTTCTCAGAGGTATTGTCGGTCATTTTGGTGTAGGCAAGGCAAGCATTAATTTGCAAAGATATTGCTACCGGCCTAAAATGAATGAAAGTGTTTCAGATATGTTCGAGGATGTTCGGCATGTGGTGCCACAAGTAAAACCTAGCAATCAAAAGTTGGGTTTGTATACTCCATCTCCAATTCCTTCTCATCTTGGGAAAGTATCACGGATTTGTAGGTGGTTTGACGGCGTCGGAGACGGTCATGACATTCTTATGTTGTGGTTGACCGATTTAGAAAATGTGTATTTTTGATGCCTTGTACAAAGCATGTTACGAGGAACAAACGGCACAATTGTTCTTCAAAATGTTTGGTGCATTTTGGATTGCCTAAAACCATTATTTCTGATCAGGATTCTTCGGCTTGTTGAATTTTTGGTCGAAGTTTATGGGTACTCATGGACACCAAATTGAAAAAAAAACACATCTTTTCATCCACAAACGATGGTCGTGAAAGAGGCAGTAAATCGTATTGCTATTCATCTTCGCGGCTTATTGCGCCACGATCCTAAACTTTGGGATGAGCATTTACACTACATTCAATATGCTTACAACCAAGCTAAGCACTCTTCAATTCAAACGTCACCATTTGTGCTTACGTTTTGGCTATTTTGCCCAAGTCTCCTTTTAGATTTTTATCTTTGGGAAAGATATTGTTGTTGGATGGTCAATATGATATTGATAGAGCGTAAAAGTTCATTGAACAAATTCACCTGATGTATCATGGTGCAAGAGCAGCTTGGAAAAGAGTCGTGCCAAGTATAAGACGACATGACAAGCACCGTAAGTTGATCACGCTTCCGTGTTTGAGACAGTTTTACTTACATCAAGAAGGAGGCTAAAAGGATACGTGTAAAAGTTGAAACCAATTCGATATGGTCCTTTCAAGATTATCGACAAGATTGGTAACAATGCCTTTCGCTTTTAGATTTGCCTCCTTATATGCAGATGTATGAAGTTGTTAATGTTGGAGAATTTGAAATTGTATGAGCATCCATTGATCGATGATAAAGGAGAGAATGTTCTATTCTTCTATAGACGATTTTTCCTGTATATCTACGTAACTCCCATTGAAGATACAATCCTTGATAGGAGAATGCTAACTTCAAAACGAAAAGAGGAAATGTGGAGTACTTTCGAAGTTGGTCTTAAAGGATGAACGAAAAACAAGTGATTGAGGTTGAAGGGTGATGGAACTATACCCTCATATTCAAATAGACTAAAATAGTGTTTTGGAGGTCAAAAAGCTTCCCAATGAGGAGGTGTGATCGGGGATCAAATTTTGCTCAAAAATTCAAAGTGATCGAAATCGATTCAAACCGTGATGAGTAGAACTCGCTGTTAGAATCCAACACAACTCATTTTCGTCTCAAACGGACGTTGTGAGCGAGAGATATTGTAATATGTTCGGAATGTCAAACAGACAAAAGGGGACGCTGATCAGACAACCATATAGTTTGTACAGTCGACGGTAGGGCCATACGTCCATATGATGATGTGGTAGATGTATCGGACAGCTATTCAATCGAATGCAAACACATGGTACTGCTTGTAAATAAGATTGGGTGCCAGCAAGTGCCTGGGCCATGGGACGCCAATGGCAACTCTAGATAGCTATTGGTTGTTTTGTTAAAATATATTGGTCTATGGGGTTCGACCCCGACCTCCCCAACATAGAGTCTTCACAAATTCCACCAACAATGCACCAATCAAGTTACACCTTGTTGTATACTTTGTTTTATTGTATTTGAATTTGCATATTGTTTTAAACAGCGAGGGGTCGGGCCAGGGCTAAGCCCTAATTCCCGCCTTTATGTATGAGCCCGGTTCACTCATTACATGTGACCACATATCACATGGGGCATGGAGTTGTATAGACCTGCGGTCATATTGTTTTATGTATATGTGACCATATTGTATTGCGCAGGAATTTAAAACCATATCCAAAGTCGTGGTCATATGGACGCCAATCATATGACCATGTTGTATGTGCGTTGGTTTAAAAGTTTTCAACGGTCCAGACGCCTAGTCCCATGGCGCCTTCCCATGTGACTTGGGTTTTAACCCCTGGCCTTTATATATATATATGTGTGCGTGCGTGCGTACTGGGACGACTCATGTGCCCGTGATAGGCGGTTAGGGTTGGTGCAGTCCATAACCGCCCCACAAGCCTTCACTCTGCTGGCTGCTTGCTCCTAAGTGTCGGTTTTTTCACGCTTTAATCAAGATGTGTGCTGTGTCTCCATGACACAAGGGTGTGTTTTGTAGATGCAGCAGACAACAAGCTTGGAAGGGGGACTTCCAGGAGGCCTAACTTCTTCAAGTTTTTGACCCATTGAGGTGGCCGAAAAAGCCCAAATTAGGGTTTTGGACGCCTGGCCATTGGAGTAGAAGTCCTGGTCATTGAGCAATTAGAGGCATGTTTTTGAGCACTTTGAGAAATTAATAATAATGATCCATTGAAGTCGGACCAGAGATGTAGCCCAAGAGGAGGTGAACTCCTTTATCAATTGTTGTGTTTATGTGCTTATGTTCATTGATTATGTCGCTATTTATTTGTATCTGCATGAGTAATACTTAATTAATGTGTTGCAAAGTTGATCCATTTTGCTTTAACACATAAAATTTAATGCAAATAATTTCAAGATTTCAAGTCTTCTTCATTTTAGATCACGGTTTTGACTAAAAGTATAAGTTGGAATAATTTAGAACACATAAAACTGCATTGGGACTAGAAGTTGGATAACAATTGCTTAGTATGATCTTCTCTCACACTTCCAAGTGACCTTTGAGAATCAGAAAGATGTTGTAGGATAATTTCATCTCCCTTCAAAAGACTAAAACCTTAGGAGAGGACAACAACCCCTCTCTGACTCCTCTTAGTTTATTTTTCAAACATCTTAAAATTGTAACGTCTACATGCCCACATGCTACAAAGATAGGATAGTGTTGAAATTACTTTCTTAGATTAAATCACTAGGTAAGTTTAAAGCATTTGTAACGGGCCCATAAGGATGCCTCACATGATCACAATTCAGGGAGCAGTTTCAAAGATTTTCTTAGATTAAATTAAAATAGGGAGTTAAAGGAATAGTAAAGGACCCACATGTCCACATGCTACTTCCTAGGGCTTGAATTACTTAGTTGTAACAAAGGCATTTAGTTAATTAGGGTAATCAACACTTGTAAGGACCAAAATGAAGTCCACATGCAACAAGGTGACACCAATTCATTAAAACATTAGCACACTTTCACTCATTCACACACAAAATCACTTATCACTCACACGCTTTCTTTTCCTCGAATGTGGAGGTCATCAAGCTTCCTCCAAAGGATTCAAACACCCCACCCTTTCTTGATGAAACTATCCACTCCCATTTACATTCAACGAGGTTGGTTCACACCCCCACCCTCAAACAACCACATATAAACTTTTTCTAAAACTCATCAAGTTTTCCTCCACAAGAGGTGCCAAAAGAAAATTTTTTAGTCTAGGTAGGACTTTGGGGATAGGCATCCAAATAACTCCCCATTATCCTGCTCTCACATTGTCAAAACAATAGAAGTTGTCAACAGGGAACTTTTAAATCCCTCCAAGTCAAGTGTTCTAACACCATAAGGTAGGAGATACCCATGAAGGTTGAAGGCCAAGGTCCGGGCCCACTGGTAGACCCCCTTGAGGCACTCCACCTTCAGACTTTAGATCCATCCCAGGACCCATTTCTTAGGCCAAAATATAAATCCCAAGACTTTGACCGAGGTACCTAGTGACCAAATTTAGACATCTACCCAGGTGACAATTGTGGGCTCCAATTGTAATCCCTTGATTGGATTTTGTGGCTATTGGGAAATATCACTCTTTTAGATATGCCCTTTTACCTCCTCATTATAATCGACATTTCATCCTTCACTGCTTTCTTTCTATGACTTTAGACCCCAATCACGAAAGTACTAGTGCAAGGTCCATATTTGAGGAGGAAGGACGTTACATCTTTAGGACACGGCATTTGTTTTCTTTTCCCCACGCGGGACAAAATCCACTTATCCACATATATGCTTCTTTTCAACATTATGTATGATCTACTTCATTACATTTTTGATTTAGATATATATCGTTAGTTCAAATTTGCAACAAAGGATCTTGTTTATTTTCTCTCATCATCTCTCACACACATCCACTCCTCGCCTAGTTGGACAGAAATCCCATAGAACTCCCATTGTTCCGTGACGCTGCTAAACCTCCCTCCTATTTTAGGGGAGTTCCTAGTCTTTCCAACTCATCGGCCCCACCTTCACACACTCCAAAGGAGTGCCACCGTCCTAGGATCAACTTTGATTGGTTCACTACTTGTGTCCACTTCCCAAGTCCCACCATCCACTCACTCTCCTCTCTTACATGGAAGTAGCCACCTCTCAAGGAAGAAGTACCAATCCACCTAGCCCCTCATGGGTTAGGTTCAAAGAACACTCACACCATGGCTGGAAATAATCCTCCCCCACCACAGATGTCATATTTGGCATCTCTTAACATACCAAATTTAAGAAAATTCACAAATGATCCTATATTTCCTAACCCTACATGGCATGTAATGCCTACCAAGCTACCTTCATACATCCCCAAATTTGAAGGAAAGGCACTTAGATGACCAACCATGTCATGACTTTCCAATTATGGTGTTATTCCAACAACATTATGGATGATTCCACTAGACTAATATTATTTCACGGACCACCCATCATCCAAATGGTATGTAGATCAAAAAATAGTCCCATGTAATTTTCAAGTCCTTGGCCAAATCATTTTTTACCTTCTTCCACTTACCAACCCGCCACAACAATGGTCTTGAACTACTTTATAACTTCAAATAAACTCACACATATCACCGATCACATTCATGAGTGGCAAAGAAGACGACGTTTGGTAAAAGCCGTCCACCAAACAATAATGTCTTGATTAGTTTCTCATATCACTTGTTCCTCTCCTCGATAAATATGTAGCTTCCACCTTCCTCAATCGTAAGAAGAAGCCATTAGTAAGGCTCAACAATACCACCTCATCTATTCACAATCGTGGTACTTATACGCATCGACTTCAAAACCCGTGGCTATTCAACAGACAAACTCAGATGTCTCACTCAAGAGACATATTGATTGGTAATACTAATGCACCATGCACCACAACCCCAACAACCACCAATGTATGGTACACATCATCCATCTAAGATATGGGGGAACCTCTATTACCCCCCACCCCTTTATCAACAACCATACACTGTTTCCCTACCTCCACCCATAAATGGACCACCGCTGACACCGCTAATACACCCACCTATCCAAATAGGTTTTGGTACCCCTCTACCTCATCTTATACTACTCTAGTAATAGAGAAAGTGCCATGCCTTCCTATGTACCTTATGGATCACAACTCCCACATAATCCTGCATCTTTCCATTCTTAGTCCTCCACAATAACCATGGTTCCACACCCTCACGCCAGGTACAAATTTTGCTCACCTTCTCCCTTCGAAGAATATCAAAATTTTTAACAACTGAACACGAAAAATCCGACCCATCAATCAAATAATGACAAAAGAAAGGAAAAACAGAACAATAACAACCCGTATCATGAATCACCCCCAACAAAAACCAACCTACTGGGGGAAACCGAATCGTTGAATCGAACTCAAGGGGAATAAAAACAAGCATCAAGGGAGAAATAACAATACTATTATAACCACCTTCCCTTGTGCCCTTTGTGGTGATTTCGCTCATTACACTCACCATTTCCCAAAAATCGATGATTTCAAGTGGATAAAAACTTAGGGCACCTAACATATCCCGAGCACCACACCGCCGCAGTGATCTGTGATATCGTATTACCCACCTTCTCCAAGTGGCCCAAAAACATGTTTTTGGCAATTTTATAATTTACTATTTTAGCAGCTTTTAACTTCCTCGAGGTACATGAGGCCCTAAAATCCATGTTTTTTGAGAAAAACGGGAGCAACATGGATCGTATATCAATGTTGCTCCATCCAAAAGTTGTATTCCTCGATAGATCTTTCCAACGAGCCATCATATACCTAAACAGGATCGTGATGCAAAAGTTACGACCTCGAAGTTGATGCACCAACTTACCCAAACGGGCCATGACTTTTGGCACTTCATCTCCCAGGTTAGTTTTTGGATGTCTAGGACTTTGGCATTCCCTATTATTGTAAAAGGCCTCCAGAGTCTCATTGTAACCATCTTTCTTGCTTAATGCGAGTAGCCATCACATCTCTTCGTGAGATAGTCGCCACCATTCTAGCTTAGCCTTCCATCCTCCTCAGATTTTACGCCTCTCAGACATTTCTTTTCATTAATAGAAATCGTGGTATTATCAGATATCCGGTGGACTCTTTTATATTTCCGCCTATATCTCTCAAGTATATTTTTGTTTCTCTTGCAATATCTCTCAATATTTATGTTTTCCGCCTCATTTCGTGCCAAAATAATCCCGACGTTGGTATCGAGCAGTCGCCATTTGTCATTTTTTTATTGCATGTCCCCCACGAGGTCCGAAAGAGGTTGGGTCTCGGTTGTCTCTCTTGAAGACACCGCGCTTCCGACACCCAAGAAACCCCAATGGCGGAAGAAAAAAAAAAATCGACCTGAGCAGACGATCCTATCGCTCGCTGTTTGAGCAAGCTTTCCTCACGCCGACGTAGGGACGAAATGATGAAGAATTTTCCCCATGTCCTTCAACGTCACGACAGTATCAAAGCATCTTCATCAAGCTTACTGACTTTGGAGGCAATTCTTCTTTCAAGGTACAAGTTATTTTCGATATTCCCATATTTGAGTTGTCAAATAGATGCATATGCCCTAGATAAATGGTTAAATCTGCTGTAGGTTATTTCCGTTCATAATTTTTCTCGCATAAGGAAAAGATCACCTTCGCGACTCTTGCCCTCCCCATGTCAAACACATTGTGGAAACTTCACTCGGGAGTAGAGTTCCACAGATGATTTTGGAATATATTGGGTCGATCGCACTTGGGATTTTTTGTGGATGCGTAAAGGAACGCGACAATTCCGTTGGCAACTATGAGGAACAATACATGAGATGGACCACACCTAGCAGAGAGGGGCCAAGCAGCTCATGAGTTCACCAATACCTTCATACCTTGCGCACTAAGCTAGATATCAAATATTCTGAGAAAAATATACTTCTCAAATATCATGGGTTTATACACATGTACATCCAAACAAAAAAGTAGTGTTTAGACATGTCTTCATTGAGCATCGTTAATCAACATGTTGTCAACATCAAGCAAAAATTTAAGCACCAAAAAAAAAAAAAAAAAAAAAAAAAAAAAAAAAAAAAACCAAAGTATGACAAAGACGCTCCGAATAAATAGTCTCAAAACCAGTCCAAGTCACGGGAAAATAAGGGTCACGGAAGACAAAGAAGGACACCTGAAAATGATGCTATTTCCACAAAATCCCATCGCACAAAACCAATGAATGTCGCCAAACAAATATTGGTGGTCAGATCAAAGACACGGAGTCAACTCGATTCGTAATCTAATTAAAATATCGTAAAGACGTATCATCGACGTTGCACTTCACCGGCTATTGTCGCAACAACAACAATTCTACGAGAAGAACTAATAGATCCGTAAGAGGGGGAGCGCCTTTTTCATTCACGTGATGTGGTGAAGGGGACCGCATTTTATTGTTGATAGCGAAGCCGAAGAACCTCATCTCAACAGAGGTCATCAAACAGCTTGGGATTGTCGCATAAACACACCCGCAGAACTATACAAAGATTGCGGCTTCACAAGGACGCAGATCTTCGGTATCAGCTCAAATAGCAGTCGATTGTCATATTCTACATCCAACCTTTTCAAGGATGAGGTATTATGTGATGTTTCCCCCACCGATGTTCTGTGATGTTTTTTTTGGGACAACTATATATGTGGAAACACCATATGGCGAGTCTCGACTCGTAGTGTCATTATTACTCGGGGGTCATCTCTGTGATTTAGAGGTAGTTCCTAACCATCACCACCTAAACAAAGGTTGCAAGGTAAGTATTCATACCAGAAAATTCATCTTTCTCCACACCGCTCAGTAAGCGAAATGTATGATCGCACCACTTACAAATGCCCAAGCACCTTTCTATCCACCGTATGTGTCGACAAGATTGAAAGAAAGCACAAAGATTCCTTCTACACACGTCATCTCATGAATCCGTGATCAAGTTAAAAGGTCCAATCTTTTCCAACACAAGTTCGAGCCTTCAACAAGCTAAGCAAAGCCACACTTCCAACAACACAAGCAGATCACCAAGATTCAGATTCAACGCTCCCCTGCCTCTGAACTCAACGCAATGGAGTATCCATTGCTTCCTATGAGGAGGATTGATCCAGGTGGTATCTATGGCCACCCAATTCCTTTCTCCAACCGCCCAAAACAGTTTCCTCGCAATTTTGGTAATTTACTATTTTAGCGCTTTTAACTTCCGGAGGCCATTTTGAGGCCCTAAACCATGTTTTTGAGATAACGGGGAGCAACATGGATCGTGAATCACGTTGTTCATCCAAAAGTTGTAGTCCTCGGATAGATCTTTCCAACCGAGCCACCATATTTAAAACAGATCGTGATGTAAAGTTACGACCGGAAGTTGATGCACCAACTTACCCAAATCCAGGCTCCATGACTTTTGGCACTTCATCTCCAAAGGTTAGGTTTTCTTGATGTCTAGGGTTTTTGGCATTCCCTATTATTGTAAAAGGCCTCCTGCAGCCTCATTGTAACCATCTTCTTGCGAATGCGAGTAGCCATCACATCTCTTCTCAGAGATAAGCTGCCACCATTCTAGCGAGTCTTCCACTCTGTATTTTTACAGTCTCTGTACATTTCTTTCATTAATAGAAATCGTGTATTACTGTATATCTGTGACTCTTTTTATATTTCCGCTATATCTTTGTTATATTGTTGTCTCTCTTGCAATATCTCTGAATATTTTCTATGTTATATCTCCGCTCTCATTTCGTGCCGAAAATAATCCGGATCAGCAGGCCCCATAATAATATGTGCAACAAGCCCCCCCAGTCGTGCTGCAAAATCCCATTCCACACCAAGGTCTGATAAACACCCAATAGGACACGCAGCCTACCCCACCACAGTTGGGAAAATACCTCAATCCAAACAATCCCGTAGATCATACTATCTTCCTCACCAGTGAGGAAGAAATCCTTCTACAAACATGTAGTTGTCAATACCGTGCACCCAATGAGTCTCCTCCCATTCCCCCAGAAACAAACCCAACACCAAAGGGACCCCCTTTGGTAATTTCTCTCCCTAACGCCGAAACACCTCTTCACATCCCTCGTATCCCATTGCGTCGAAATGTCCACAACCCCCAGGATAGGGTAGCTCATAATTACAGTTTGGTCGATGACTTAGCACAATCCCCGACTGCCATGTCAGTCTTATAAATCCTTCAAACTTTTCCTACTCAGGGGAAATCATTACTTTCCGCCTTTGGGGCAATTGACCCCATGGATACTCAAATCATCACATTTGATCTTGATAGTGGAGAACCTCACCTTCCCACTCTAATCGCTTTTCAAATCCCAGTAAAAATTTGGAACATCACAATTCATCGGTGCATCATCATTGAAGGTGCATACACATGCATTATTTCCAAATATATATGGCATAAACTTGGTTCCCCCGAACTCATACCATCTACCATTACCCTAAGAGATTATGACGAATGACCATCTTCTCCCGAAGGGCTCTTCCAGAATGTCCTTGTAGAACTCGGGGGCAAGACCATTCTCATCGACATTGAAGTTATCGATGCCCCACTCGATTATAATATCTTGTTCGGTCGTAGCTACATGTACGCTATGAAGGCAGTTGCCTCTTCTGTCTTTCAAACAATGATGTTCCCCCATAACGGGAAGATCATTACCATTGACCAAGTCTCACATTATGAGCCTAACCCTTCTGCCAACATCGATAACATTCTCCCTCTCATTTTTATAACCCTAAATTGCACCACACATGCTTACCTGGCATCAGGCCAACTCATATCCCTTCATTACCAAAACATTTGTTGAGAAACCTCTTTGAAAATCCTTTTGAGTTAAGTCACATGCGCCCTAACCCACTATTGCACGCGTTGGAACGCTGGCAAGCCTACTACAACCCACGTTTACCTAACAAAGAACAAAAACAGGAAAGTTGCCGATGGGATAGAAAGCTATGGGTCAGTTAATTGAAACTCCTGGCCATGCATGACTGAGAGTTCATCCAAAACCCTAGCTCCTTCTAGCCTATAAAAGAAGGGGTAGGGGTACTATTTGAAGGAGGAAAAATATAGCAAAGAAACTCTGCCCATTTGCTGAATCTGTTTGTCCCAACCCTTTAGCCTTTCCTCAAGACTAAGGAGAATTAACACAAAGCAGTTGGAGGACAAAGAAGAGGAGGAGCCCAGGATCAGGATCAAGGAGCGGTGGTCGGTCTCGACTTTGATTGTAAGTTGATTAATTTTGAAAATAATAAAAGAATACTTTTCCCATCCCAATGCATGAGTTATTTAGGATTTGTGCCATTTATGCTTAATTTCTAACCCTCAAGTAGGAAAATAGCATGCATGCGTAGTGTTTTGTCTTGATTGCGGGTTAACTTTGGAAGGAGCAGCGCAAGTAAGTGGGCAAAGCGCAACGGAGGATCTACACCAAACATCAGTAAAAAGGTTAGTAGTTCCTTTCCATGCATGTGTCTTGATAGAGGGGTTTAAGTTTTGGGGTGGTAGGTTAAAAGGTCATTTCTTTGAGGTCAAAATCTGCATGCAAATCTGACCCTAGTTTGCTAGTCCGTAGGGTATTATTTCCCAACAACAGAATTGGCGACTCCACTGGGGATAATACTCTTAGGGTTTTCGGATTTAGTTGAGGTTTTTGGGTAGTTTAAAGGATTAGATTTTCTGTTTCTTTGTTTGTCTGTTTTCTTTTAGGTCAGAGCTAGCAGGGAACCTAGTTCTTTATACCAGTTTTTTCCTTGACTGTTGCTTGACGATAATTATTGGGACACACAGAGGTACACGCGGCCTGCATAAGGCCTGCACGCATGTAACCCGTTCCCTAACCTTCTATAGCCCACGTTTGAATGCTTTCTGTAGAGGTTTCAGTAGCATGTAGGAGTCAGAGAGCTTAAGAGGCAGTCCCCTCTTCCCTGTCAGAATTATACATTCTCAGGGGGGCTTTCTGAATCCTGTCTAAGTCTTGCTAGTTCACTGTCTTGTCTCAGTTTGCTTTATTGCATTTGTTATTTTCTGCAATTATTTTTCTTTTCTGTTAAAGAAGAAGCATCCAAGCCTCTAAGAGACCCTGGTTTTCAATACCAGAGGCCTCTTCTAGGTCTGGGATGCCTGTGTTTAGTTTTTTCTTAGAGTTTATACATACACGCGGCCTGTGCAAGTGCAGCCCGCGGGTACCCACGCTCTGTTATAGCTCAGCACGCGTTTTCACACATGCTGTTTCAGTGACAGTAGCGGGCTTGACTGGTTGCTTTTCAATCAGGGTGGGGCAGTCATCCCCTCCTATGGTTAGAATTGTTCCTCTCAGGGGTTTGAGTCTAGGGTTGCAAATTCAGTAGGTTAGGTCAGCTTACCCTTAGCCTGCTTTTTCTTAGTTGCTAATTGATACAAAAGATAAAAAGAAAAAAAATTGTTTTATGGTTTTTAGACAAGCGTAAGAATCGTTGTTTTCCTGATTGTCATTGAGTGTCTTTACTTAGATTCTTTGTGATCTGCGCTTTAAGCCAAAATTTTGTTTTGTTTTCTTGGTTTTGTGCTTGTTGGCATTTTCCCTTTGTTTCTTCATTTAGCACTTAAATAAATAAAAAAATTCTTTTCATTTTCCTCTTTGCTTGAAAATTGTGTTTCTGCATCAATAGCTAGGGAGAAGTCTTTTTGTTCATAATTTTTTGGCAGTACATTTAGAGCATAAGTAGCTCGTAGTCGAGCGAAATTCCTTTATGTTTGCTGCATGAAATCTTAGAAAAATTGAAAAGAAAAGAAGTCTTTCTTTGTGAAAAGTTGTTGATTTTTGCATTTAGTAAAAGCCTTTTGTTTCCAGCATTTTATTCATTTGTTTTTGCTTTGAGTCTTTACACATCATCAGTTTCACCTTCATACCTTGTGACGTAAAAAATCCCATAAAAGCAACGCTAATTAAAATCTATTAGACTTTTTTTTCGTAGGGTTCATACACTAGCTCAGGACTAGGGCCTTGGAATAGGTTGGAGAGTAAACTCTCCAAGGCCACTCAAAACCAAACATCGGAGTCTGTGATAGGGAGTGTAGAAGTCTAGTTTCGTGGAAGTTATCCGGGACCCCCCTCTAAAACAGGGGCTAAACATGAGGTCACGTAAGGAAAGGTAGCGGAGATAACCCCCCCAAAGCCGGACCAAGCGTAGTGGAGAACACATATCGAGGATTTTTTGAGGGATTTCGTCGTTTGCATTTGCCACGAGGCTTTGTGGGTCTCGAATCCGTTTGAGGTCTTCAGTTGTCTTCCAGACCATTTTCTCTCGATACCCTTGACAAGTTTCAGGATTGATACCCTTCTTATTGTGGTCTACCCGACTATCAACTGTACCCGCCTGGTGATTGTTCACGTGCTGGCAAACTAGTTGCCAATATTTCATAGAGACATACACAGGTGACTACGGGGGTATACCGCGGTACCTAGGATAGACATCAGGCCATGCTTTGCAGAGTATACCCGGAGGGTGCTTCTATTTTCGAGTTGCACTTGCACTGGTAAGTTTCTCTAGTGTTGGTTGTTGTAACTGTTCTTCCAACTAGTTTAGTGTTTGCTTGACTTATCTTTTAGGGGATTCTTTTTTTTAGTGTGTGTTACTGTTTGAATGTGTAGAATACCTTAGCATGTCATGGATCTTCTCACATAGTGGAGGATCCAGAGCTCCGACGGTCACGAAGGCTTCTGGGCCTGCCTCCGGTTATACTGGATCCACCCCCGCCACCATTGAGGCAGAAGCTAGACCAACAAGGGTCTTTCGAAGCAATCGGGTTACAAACCGTTGTGCCCGAACAACTCCCGGAGGAATCAACCGCCAATATTGGTTCAGTTGAAACCCCAACCACTAATACTTGGCTGCAAGTTATTGTGCCAATTCAATTTTACGAACGCCTGTCAGTGCCTCACATAGCTATGGAAACAAACGCTATTACTTCCTCTGGGAATTCGTCTATTCCCATCACCGTTGTCACCATAGGAGAAGAATATCCTAACTTTCCATTGTTGGTCCGAGCCACTATAGTCTCGGCCGCAACTACGTCACACAGTGGACCATCCCCATCTATCGCGGCAGCCACACCTCCCTTCACACCTAGTGCGACATGCCCTTCGTTCTCATACGGTATGCCTAGTTCGGGCACAAGTCCTGCACTCACTTACTCCACTTTACAGACTTTGGGTCTGGGGGCAAGGAGCTCTAATGCTCCTCTGCAAGGTCAACTTGGGGGCATTCCTATCCCTTTTAATGATTTTCCTTATGCTGGAGGTCATATCTCTCCTTCGTCCCCTTCGCTTGGTGGTCTGCATTAGTAGTCCATCGGGCAGCCTGTACACACAAGTTCATTTGGAGTCGGGAGTCAAGGAACACATGAGTAAACTCTGTCGATAGGTTCGTCACCGTTTGTTTGGAATGGAATGTTTGGTAACAACACTTTCGCATCCACTGCTTTCCCATCTGGGGGCACTCCCATTTTTGGACAGTCTACTCCAGCACATGGTACTATTCCTGCGTTGGGGGCACATATACTAGGACCTTGGAACTCAGGACAAGGATCCGTTCCTTCCTCTGGAATGTCGTTATGGGGTAATTCTTTCCACAGTCAATGGAACCCCGGACAAACTTCTATGTCTCTCCCATCAGGACCAGCATGGGGTAATCCTTCCCAAAGTCCGTCAAACACGATGAATTCCCAACATCCTATGTCCTTCATGGGGAATCAGCCAATGATGTCTCCACATATGAAAAATGCTTACGCTGGTCAGGGCCATGGTTTCTACTAGAATCCGGGCTAGCAGCCAAACTTTTCCTGGCAACCTGGTGCCAGTCAAACTCCAGGACCCTTTTTCCCAAGCTATCAGCAGCAACCCAAGCTACCATTCCTGGCGACGTTACACTTGCCAGATTTGACATGGTTGTTAAATGATCCTATCTATCACGATCCGCGTTGTCCTCCTATGCCAACAAAGTTGCCTTCAGACATTCCAAAGTTCGAGGCCAAGCCTAATGAAGATCCAAGTGATCACGTGACTACTTTCCATCTTTGGTGTTCATCTAACTCATTGAAAGATGACTCTTTCCAGTTGTGATTGTTTCAACACACTCTTATCAGGAGTGCCACGAAATGGTACATAGAGCTTGATCACTCACAATATTCTTCTTTTGGCGAACTAGTGATGGCCTTCCTTAACCATTTCCAGTTACCTGTGAGATACGACGTCGGCACAGAGTTGCTAGCCAATTTCGAACAAATGACAACAGACCATATCTCTGATCATATCCAAGAATGGCGACGCCAAAAGAGTCTAATCAAAGTACCAGTCCCACCAACATTCCTGCTAGAGTGGTTCCTTAAGTCTTTAGTCCCACAATTATCCAAATAAATCGCGACTTCAGGAGTTTTCTCCAAAGAAGATTCCATCATGAGGGCTCAACAGTTTGAGCTTATCTATTCTCAGTATGGTTTATTATACAACATCCTGTCGGATGCTCCATGATCAATACTGGATAAAACTAGACAGAGAGTTGGACCACATGCCGATGGTATTGTTGGTTCAGGGCAAACCAAGCCCGCTGAGCAATTGACAAAACAATTGCAACAGTTATCTATACAACACTCAGCGGCCAACCAGACTACTGCTTTGGCTGCTCCTCCTACCCAAATGTCGGAAGTATACTACGTGCAGACGACTAACCCAAAGGACACCCAACAGCCTGAAGGAAATAAAAAACAACGCAAGAAGAGTAAGGGGCAGAAAAAACCTGCTGATAATGCTGGTGAGGGCACCACAGAAAAATGGAAGGCATGGTATCCATGCAACTTGTGTGCAGAAGACCACCCGACCCATCTTTGTCCTCGACTTGTAGAGGCCCAGAAGTTTGTCACACAGCAACAGCAAGCAGTGTTGACTAATCCCTTTCAACATGGGCAAACTTTAACTCAAGCCTCTACAAGTGCCGAAGGGGGCAGCCAGGAAACTTACCCTCCTCCAAACAATTCCTCATCCGCAAACATATATATGGTTAGGGGTGATGCTTTGATAATGACTAGAGCGCACGATTATAGTAAACCAAGAACCTCTGAGAAGGGAAAAGAAGCCGAAATCCCATATCTTCCTCTATAGATTGAGAAGATGTTGGGAGAAACGATGACACGCATTACAAAGGGTGCATTTAAGAAAGCTTCTCACAACCCAAACGCAAGGGCCGCCCAAAATTACTCTGTGGTGGAAGATTTATCGCAACCCCCTTGTGCGATGTCCTCTTTGCAGGTCCTCCAAAGTTGCCCTGCTCAGAGGAAAGCCTTGCTAACTGCGTTAGGCTCTACTGAGACTTGTAACCTGGGTACCATCATGCTTGATACGACCGACTTAAAACCTCGTCTGCCTTACCACGTAGCATTTCAGATAGTAGTGGCTCATCCCATGAAAACTTTTACATGGAATATCTTCCGCACGGTGGTCGATGAGGGTGCTTTGACTTGCGTTATGTCGTTAGCATGTTGGAAGGCCATTGGTCAGCCCGCTTTGTCTCCATCACCTACTCTCCTCATTGCATTCGATGGTCATTCTTTCTGACCACATGACATCATTCCTCCGTTCCCTGTGCAGTTAGGAGGGAAGACTGTGTGTGTCGAGGTAGAGGTAGTCGATGCCCCCCTCTACTACAATCTCTTGTTAGGTCGTAGTTGGACTTATGCTATGCAATCTGTGGTTGCTACAGTTTTCCAAGTCTTGTTGTTTCCACACGAAGGCCGGATAGTGACCATCGATCAACTGCCCTTCTCTAGACCTGACCCAGCTTTGGGGGCATCCACGGTTCCCATGATTGATAATCCTCAACCCGGTGTTGTTAACGTAGGAATTGGTTTGTGCCCATCCTTTATGGGTACCTTCAATTACCCACCTCCTCATGACGATGTCAAGTTTATATCGAATCACCACAAGGTTGAGATTTTTCAAGTTTCGTCGTTCCGTACGACTTACTTTGAGGATCCTTGGATTCTTCCTTCCCCATTAGCCACGATGGATGAGACAGGGCACTTCGGCATGTCCACGCCCTTGTCAGCCGCTGAAGTAGCGTACTCTTTAGTCCAGCAAGCTTCAGCTAACCCTGATCCAACTCCCGCACAAGAGTTAGATCCACTGCTAGAGTCTATCTGGGCTCAGGGTTCTCTCGCCAACACCGATTCATTAGACTTAGTATTGCCTTCTGACGAAGCAGTAATCGAAGCAATGACTAGTCCGAACAAACCTTGGGAGGATCTTCATCACAGATCATATTTCCTCCCAAATTTAAGCCGAATCAAAGCAGGAGAATTCACCGTGACTATGACTGGAGATAGGTCTTTTCATACTAATCCCTTAGCTACACACAAGATCTATGTTGAGGGTAATATGGCAACCGTTGCTGAAATGATACCTATCAATATCTGCAGAACCCTTGGTGTCATATATAATGTTTTCGTCGGAGCATACAACTCCCGCGAGGAGATGCCAGGAATTGACCCATAAAGAGTCTATCATGAGCTAACTTTGTTGTTTTTCAAGCTCACTTTGAGATCCGAAAGAAACATCCAACGAGACTGCATTTATGCTTTTCTATCTCGTCCAGATTAACTAAGAAAAGTAACCATTTTGGAGTCTTCTTTAAGCCCTTTTCAGACTCCTTAAAGATGAAAAGATTGTCGAGTGACCTTGCTTCTTCACACTCGTTAAATTGGTCCAGAAGAACGTTCCTTAAACATGTCTCCTTTTAAGCCCTTTTTAGACCCTTTAAAAATGAAAATATTGTCGAGCGATCTTGTGACCTTTCATGCTTGTTAAACTAAAATTTGAAGTCACGTCTGTCCAGCGGTAGTTTACCCCTTTTTCAGTCCGGATGGTCAACTGTACGAACAAAGGAATACTCTATTGAATTTCCATTCTTTAGAAGAGTATCCTTAGGTAAGATTTTATTCCTTTTTCGGGCCTAAGGGACTAAATTTACGAAAAAGAAACCCCCACGGAGTCCATAGTTAAGCTCTTTTCAGACTACCTAAAATTGAAAAGATCGTCGAGTGACCTTATTCTTTCACACTCGTTAAAATGGTCCAAAAGAACATTCCTGACAGAGTTCATAGTTAAGTTTTTTTCAGACTCCTTAAAAGTGAAAAATAGCTGAGTGATCTTGTCCTTTTCACACTCGTTAAAATGGTTTTGAATTGACTTCTAATCGGTGCTAGTTTATCCTTTTTTCGAACCGACTAGAATAGTGACGAAAAAGGTACCCCAATGGAGTTTCCTTTTATGATTTTTCAGACTCTCTAAATATGAAAAATCACCGAGATTCCCTTCTCTAGGCTCGTTAAACTTACATCGAAGGACGTTACCATTGTGTGTTCTATCAACCGCATTTGCATACCTTACCCATCAGCCTTGTAACAGTTTGCTTCTGCATCTTAACACCTTTGGCCAATAGAGGATTTTTTCCGAGTATCATTTCCTAGAACATCAGTCTTGTCCTTGTGCCATGAGCTTGTATGTTTGATGTACTCATTCCTCCATTGTAACGTAATATTCCTTTATTCTTTTTCAAAAACTATCAAAAAGAACAAAAAAAAATCAAATATACCCCAAAAAGAGGATGGGAAAAGTATTTTCTTTATTGGCAGCATAATGAGTCACCCTTGGATAAAGCACATCTGTTCGACTATGGGATGTAGTACAACCTTAGGAAGCTTTGCTTGTTGTATAGAGTTGTGTCCTCCACCGTTTGGTTACTCTTCCAAACATATGGAGAGTTTGCATTGCCTCCTGCTTCGTAGACTTATGATTAACATATATGCTGCCTAAGTCTTATCACTTGTCCTGCTATTATCCAAGGGAAGTTTGTCACTGAGCCTGATTCGGCCCCTCTGCAATATGTCTCTTGTCCATATACCCGGCCATCCTGAACGTCCAATCAAGTCTTTGTTCGAAATCACTGAAGCCTTCAATCCGATCATCAAGATTATCAAGTCTGTAACCAACGAGCCATCGAAGACCTCTGGGTAGTGCAGTCGTACACTCATATTACACTCTTACCCGAGTTCAGAAGTTTTTGAAGTTGTTTCTTGAGCTCTGAAGTACAGCCATCAGGCCGAATCATCTTTTGGGAGATGGATACTTTATATGTATATCTTTCTGATTTCGAGATGTATCTCCGCTGTGTATTATTCGTGGATACTTTGTATAGATATTTGACATGGATCTACAGTGTATTTGATTGGTAGCCATGGCTCTATTTTATCCCGAGCATGGGTATGCCCGCCTCAGTGAGACATTTCTTATTTTGCAGACGGCACCTCCTGGTTCGTGATCCTTGGGCTCACTCATTCAGCATATCAGTACATATTGGTAAGAGATTGGTAATGTATTTTGGCCATCAGATGCTCGTCTGACCTCACACATTAGGGGGCATCTGTTATAACCCTAAATTGCACCACACATGCTTACCTGGAATCAGGCCAACTCATATCCCTTCATTACCAAAACATTTTCTGAGAAACCTCTTTGAAAATCTTTTTGAGTTAAGTCACACGTGCCCTAACCCACTACTGCACGCATTGGAACGCTAGCAGACCTACTACAACCCGCGTTTACCTAACAAAGCACAAAAAAAGGAAATTTGCCGACGGG
>SNQJ01S0001743.1:132957-188183 GCA_010110895.2 Picea sitchensis
GGTAAGAGATTGGTAATGTATTTTGGCCATCAGATGCTCGTCTGACCTCACACATTAGGGGGCATCTGTTATAACCCTAAATTGCACCACACATGCTTACCTGGAATCAGGCCAACTCATATCCCTTCATTACCAAAACATTTGCTGAGAAACCTCTTTGAAAATCTTTTTGAGTTAAGTCACACGTGCCCTAACCCACTACTGCACGCATTGGAACGCTAGCAGACCTACTACAACCCGCGTTTACCTAACAAAGCACAAAAAAAGGAAAGTTGCCGACGGGATAGAAAGCTATGGGTGAGTTAACTGAAACTCCCAGCCATGCATGGCCGAGAGTTCGTCCAAAACCCTAGATCCTTCTAGCCTATAAAAGAAGGGGTAGGGGTACTATTTGAAGGAGGAAAAATATAGCAAAGAAACTCTGCCCATTTTCCGAATCTGTTTGTCCCAACCCTTTAGCCTTTCCTCAAGCCTAAGGAGAATTAACGCAAAGCAATTGGAGGACAAAGAAGAGGAGGAGCTCAGGATCAGGATCAAGGAGCGGTGGCTAGTCTCGACTTTGATTGTAAGTTGATTCATTTTGAAAATAATAAAAGAATAATTTTCCCATCCCAATGCATGAGTTATTTAGGATTTGTGCCATTTATGCTTAATTTCTAACCCTCAAGTAGGAAAATAGCATGCATGCATAGTGTTTTGTCTTGATTGCAGGTTAACTTTGGAAGGAGCAGCGCAAGTAAGCGGGCAAAGCGCAACGAAGGATCTACACCAAACATCAGTAAAAAGGTTATTAGTTCCTTTCCATGCATGTGTCTTGATAGAGGGGTTTAAGTTTTGGGGTAGTAGGTTAAAAGGTCATTTCTTTTAGGTCAAAATCTGCATGCAAATCTGACGCTAGTTTGCTAGTCCGTAGGGTATTATTTCCCAACAACACTCATCCACACGAGTCATGACGCATACCCACTCATCGAAATGGGTCCTGGAATTTTCAAAGACCCATCATTGTTAGGAACTTACCATGGTGCACCACCGCTCCTTCATCCTTCCAATCAGGTATGTGTCGTATCGTCCAATGGAACTATCATAGAGGATACCCTTCCTCCTAGGGAGGATTCTATCATATATGACATCCCACTAGTCGCAGATCTCCCCCCTCATGAGCCTCCTGCGAACTCGTCGATTCCACCAGTTCATGATTTCACCTCTCCCCAAGGCCATATCCCAATTTGGGAGACAGTTCCCCAAGACATTACTCAAATACCCTTCTTTTACCCTCCACCAGGAGTACAAGATTTACAAGTAGCCACAACGCTTACCCTCCCTAATATGGTGTTAGTAATTCCAGTTTGGTATTTACATCCACCAGAGATGGTCCCTCAACCATCCCTTCCCCCCCAAACGGAAGGAGTCCCAATGACAATTCCCATACTCACTCCCACCATACCCTCTACAACCCCACTCACTAACCTCCCTTCCACAGCTGGGGGAAGGAGAAAGAAGAAGGAGCCCATAGCTCCACTTCACCCATGCATCCAACCTCCTTGCACACTCTGTGAGAAAGATGGACACCCAACCAACAAATGCCCATCTCTACCTGAGTTATGTAACCTAATTCCGCTCAATCAAACACCATCACCGCTTGCCACTATAGCAAGTATTGTCGCTACCTCCCCTAACGCCAATAGTGAAGGGCTTTGAACCAAATTCTCTTGTGCCATATGTTCAAAATATGGCCATTATACACACCATTTCCTAGCACTACCGCAATTCCGGCAGACATTAGTCACAATGCGCCAAAGATTCCAGCAGGCACCCAGTCTAGTTACGTCATCCCCACCAAAAATTAGTGACATCCATTATGTCATAACTTCAGTCAATGAACATATGAGATTCCCTTTCTCTTTATGTAAATCCTTAGATCATTTTACATATCAATGTCCTATGATCATTGAATACAGGCAATGCCAAATAACCCTTATTCAAACCCCTACGCCCCCTACAGAATCGATGGTTGACCTTACCTCACCACTAGAGATTCTTCATATCATTTCTCCTAAACCAGAGGAACTCCCTATTCCTCCATGGTTCTTGGATGACTTATCCGAGGATTTATCCCCAAATCCCCCCAATTCTCCCATACATTTCCCTACGAAAATTTTACATCCAACTATCACTGGTACTCCTCAATACTTCAATATTTGGTTTATGTCGAGAAAACCATCGCAATCTCATTGCGTCATCCCCCCTACTTCTTCTTCACCTGAAGACAACCACACGATGACAGTCACCAATATCACTCTTTTAGATCCCTTGTATTCCCTCCAATTCCACTGTGACAAAGACATACTCAAAGAGTTAAACACCCCCAACTACCCATGGGATGTGTTACACCACAGAGCGCTCTTCTTTCCACAGGAAGCCTCCACGCCTCCTAACCAACACCCCATATACCTGGTCAAAACCAAGGATTTTATCCCATCAGGGCATATCAACTGGTTCCACAACCCCATTCCTACCCCTGACGCTTTTGAAGAAAGCAACATGGCCAACATTTCCCCAACCATCAAAGTCAATATTTCCATCAAAAATGGAGTCGTCAAGGAAATCACCATTGGCACCGCTTGCACTCCTCAAGAAATCACCGCCTATAAAACCATCCTCAAAGAATATCATGATATTTTTTCCTGGTCATACACAGAGATACCTAGCCTTGATCCCTCTATTGTCAAACATTGCATCAACACATGGCCTGACATTACACTAGTTTGTAAAAAACAACGACCACTATACCCATCCAAAGAAGCGACCATTAAAGCCAAGATTGACAAATTACGTGCGGCTGGGTTCATCTACCCCATCGCCTATACCTCATGGGTTTCCAACCCTGTATCTGTTAACAAAAAACAAGGCACTATCTGTGTCTGCACGTACTTTCACGATCTCAATCACGCATGTCCAAAATACAACTTTCCAACACCTGCATCGATCAAATTATCGACGACTATGTAGGCTATGAGGCTTTTTCCTTCATGGACGGTTTCTCTGGTTATAATCAAATCCAAATCCACCCAGTTGATCAATAGAAAACCACATTCACCACCCCTTGGGGTACGTTTGCATATCGTGTCATGGATTTTGGCCTAAAGAATGCTGGCACAACTTTCCAATGGGCAATGACATACATTTTCACGATTTGGCTCATATTATCCTCGCATACTTGGACGATCTCACTGCTCAATCCAAAAAAAACACCCAACATCTTAATGATTTACGGATCATCTTCCAACGATGTCATCAGTACAACATCCACTTGAACCCCCTCAAGTGCATGTTCTGCATCACTGCGGGGCGCCTCCTTGGATTCATCATTTCCCAAAGTGGTATTATCGTGGACCTCCTTAAAGTCCAATCCATCACAGAAATTCCACCCCCCCATAATTTACGCCAACTCCAGAGCCACTCGAGCACATGATTTCCTTCACTTACTACGCCACGGCATCCCATTTCACTAGGATGAACATTCCCAAAACACATTTGACGATCTTAAAAAGACATTTTCTAACGCCCTTTTAATTAGTTCACCCGACTATAATCATGACTATATCCTCTACATATCAGCATCATCTATCTCAGTAGCAGGAGTTCTTGTTCAAATCAGCGATGGCGATCGTGAGCATGTCATTTACTACATTAGTAAAAACCTCTTAGGGCCACCCTTGAAGTATAAACACGAAGAGAAACTAGCCCTTGCAGTCGTCCTCACAGTCTAGAAATTGTGTCATTACATTCTACTTTGCACGACTAAGGTCGTGGCAGATTCCAACCCTATGCAATACTAGCTCAGCCGTCGACAAATTTATGGAAAATTTTCCCGATGGATCATTATCCTTCAGGAGTACGATCTTGAATTTTCAACACCGAAGAGAAAGAAATCTCTCTTCCTCGCTGAATTAGTCACGACCTTCCCCTTTGATACTACCAGTGCCCCTGTCAATACTGACATCCCCGATGAACATCTCTTCTATATCACCTCGGATGATCCTTGGTACAATGACCTCCTCATCTACCTCCAAACACGAAAGTTTAGTAACCACCTCTCAAGGGATGATCATCATCATATTCGCCACCAGGACCCCCACTATCTCCTCATCGATGATATCTTATATCGGTGAGGGGTCGACACCATACTTCATCGATGCTTGACTATTGATGAGGCCGATAGAGTCTTAAACGACTGCCATAGCAGTGCATGCGGGGGCCATCTTTCGGGAATGTCCATTGCTTAGGTTATTTTTGGCCTACATTGTTTCATGATTGCGTTCATGCCATGAAGCAATGCGAGAAATGTCATCTTTACACCAACAAATCACGAGCACCACCTGCTCTTCTCCATCCAATCATTACTGCAGGTGCCTTTTGTAAATGGGGCATCAACTTCATGACTTGTAATCCCCCATCCAACAATGGACACAAATACATTGTTGTTGTAGTCGATTACTTCACAAAATTGGCTAAGCCGTGCCCACCTTAAACAACACCGCTAACACTGCAACACGTTTTTTCTTTAATCATGTCATATCCCGCTTTGGAGTACCACTCCAACTAGTTTCTGATCATGGGAAACATTTCGGGAATGATATTTTCGTCGAACTCTCATCTCGGTTAGGATTATCCCACGAGTTTGCCTCACCATATTACCATCTGTCTAATGGACAGGTTGAAGCAATTAATAAGGTCCTCAAGACCATGTTGCAGCACACGGTTAACAAACATAAGACCAATGGGCATCATATGTTATTTTTTGCGCTATGGGATGACCGTACGACCGTGAAAACGACCATTGGTTTCACACCATTTCATCTAGTCCATGGGGTTGAGGCCACTCTTCCCATCGAGTGCGAAATTCCCACCTTATGCACCACAATTGAGCTATTACCCGACACTGCTCCAGTAGAGCAGTGTTTTCTAAACTTAGAGTCCCTGGATGAAGATCGTCAATCTTTATTACAGAACAATGAGGCAGCCAAAAAATGGTCAAAGGCCACCTTTGATCTCCATGTCAACCTTCATTCATTTCATGAAGGCGACCTTGTCCTTGCTTATGATATCGCTCACGATACCCTCGGTCATGGAAAATTCGATTCACTATGGCATGGCCCCTACATTATCTAACATTGCCTCACCAAAGGTGCATACATCCTAGCTTCCCCCGAAAGTGTCTCTCTCAAAGAACCCATCAATGGGTTATACTTAAAGAAATTTTATGCCTAGGCGTAGCCATTCTACATTAGGTTATTTCTTTTATAGTGTTTTTAATCTTTTTTCCATCCCTCACGTCTAAAATACCATTTGTGTTATTGATATATGCTTCCTCCATCAGCCTACCACATCGGTTACACCGACGACGCCAGTCGGTGGACACAAAATCTTGCTTCGGCATCTTGGGCCCTCTATACCCCCTCACATGAACTGCTCCACTCTAGCGGCATATGTTTTGGTTTAGCAACCAACAACCAAGACGAATACACCGTCGTCATTATCCTCCTAGACGATGCCCATTAGCATCATATTCGTCACCTTAGTGTCTTTCTTGACTCTCAACTAGTCGTCCTCCAGCTCAACAATGTGTACCATGTCCGCGATCCTTGCCTTTTTCGCAAATACCTGCAAGTTAGAATTTTATCTCGACATTTTGATTTCATTACATTTACACATATTCCAAGACAATTGAATCAAATTACAGATAACTTAGCTAACATTATGTTAGATTGGCATATATCACATCAATATACCTCTACACATACATAAAACCATCAAGAACCCGTCACAGCATATATAGATTAGACAACATCATCAACACATTAAAACATCACAAAGACCCCAAAATGTATACTCATATATATATATATATATATAAATCGGTCACCAGTGCCATCAAAATGTTTACATACATACATCGCATACAAAATTCGCAGGCCAGTAGAGCACCTCAGTACAAAACTGGTCTCACTACACCAAAAATGGGTTCACCAGCCTATATAAAAAATACAAATATACATAGAGTGACACTCAAGGTGCCTATAGCGCACCACCTCCTACCCCTCCCTCAGGCGGTGGTGTCCCACCCACTACTGGTCCCTCCGGACCAGGAGGTAATCGTCTAGCCATCGCAACACCTGCTACTGCTGCTCGCTACACCACAACCTACCACGTCAAAGGAACTCCCACACACTGCTCTAGGATGCCCTCATCATGGATGTGAAACCACATTCCCTCAGGCACGCCCTGTAGCACTACCTCCAAGCAGTGGCGAATATCCTCAAAATCTTCCCCGACCTCCGCCGGAGGAGCATGCGATGGCCCAACACCAGGGTCATCAAAGTGGCGTCTCCTAGACACTCTCTCGTCTTCGGCTGGTCTCACCTCAATGTCCTCACGCCGACACCTCTCTCCTTCCCGCGGCCCTCCCCGCGGTGGTCCCCCCATCTCCTACTGATTCGATGCTCTCATCAGCTCAACCTCATGCCCACGAGGTCCCACATCTACACATACAAACAACCAAACGATAGTATCAACATCTATACAAAATACATATGTCATGCTATCTCAAAAATCAACATATCAAAATCAAAAACATACCTCGGTGATCAAACACCTCCCTTGGAGGTAACACCATGTCTGACTCACCCCAGAAGTCAACACCACAGTATGGATACTATAGTATGATCTACAACATCTGACACCACACTTGTGTCGCCTCAGCCATGAAAAAATGGTTGCCCTCGCCACCACCGTGGTGAACCAAAATCATCGACCACAGCCTTAGTCACAGCTCTCGCGCACCAGGTGTGCCCAATAAAAATCTAGGGTGCAACATCATCACCCTCTCCAAAAACCAGGCCACCACAATGGACCCAAAGGCAAAATCCCCTGATTCTGTAGTCTGACATCTGTCCAGCTGCCCTACCATCCTGGCATGCAACATCAACCCCCAGGCAAAATTCTCTCCAACCAGTTCCCTCCCCATAACCCTCAGTTGACCACCACTAATCCGCTGAGTCACGAGGACCCATATACCCTCACAATCATCATTTCTACATAGCGATGAGCTAAAGTATCCATCGCCCCGATACTCCCTACGGAGCCTAACATGAATTTCTCTCTTGAGCAATACCTCCAGCCCAAGGTCATTAACTGCACGTCCACAGGTAACACCGTCTCTGCCGGTAGGGGCGTTCCCTGAAATGGGATCCCATTCAGAAAGTATATATCCTCCACCAAAGTGAAGGAAATCTTCTCTTCTCGCACCATAAAGCAATGCAAATCCGGACTCGACATCCGAATCAGAAACTGCAGAAGATACTCCTGCGCCCATATCAACGAACACTCGAAGAACTTCAACAACCCATAGGTTTCCAAAGTGGCACAAACCCCCGGATCCCCAATAGCCATGACATCCCTCAGCTGTGACCAGTTCCACTCTTGCCAATGGACCGACATCATGCAAATGATCACCTGCAACCACACAATACAGTCCTAGGTCAGCCATCTTGACCATAAAACACATTAAAATATGCAAAAAAGATAATTTTTTCACCCATCATCCTTGCCCCCAAGGCACGACTGTTTAACCCACAGGGGCACACATATGCATGCATGTTCACCCCACAGGTGTGCACAAAAGTGTGCCTGTCCATCCCACAGGCGCGCATGTGTGCGCGCGTACTAGCCCTACAGGGGCGCCTCCATGCGCCCCTGTCATGAACACAGACGTACATCACAGCACGCTTGTCCACTACACAATCGCGCACCCATGCACAATTGTGTAGAAAACAGGTGCGCATATCATGCGCGCCTTTGTCCCCCCTAAGGGAGTGTTGTTGGGGAAAAACACCCTACGAACTAGCAAATAGAGTTCAGAATTTGCATGCAGATATGACTGAATAGAAATCACTTTCTAACTTCATCCCTAGATTTAAATCCCCTTTTCTTAGTAAATGCATGGAAAGATCAACCTACCTCATTACCAACATTTAATGTCGATCCTCTGTTGTGCTTGATTACTTGTTCGCAATACTCCTTCCAAAGCTGACCTGCATTCAAGACAAGCAACAACTATGCATGCATACTACTTATATACTCACAGGTTAGAAATCAAACATAAACTAATCAAACCATAAAAAGTTCATGAATTGGGACGGGAAAAGCATTCTCTTTATTACTTAAAATGAGTCAACTTTACAAAAGTTGAGATTGGCCACTGCTCCTTGAACCTGATCCTGGGCTCCTCTTCTTCTGTCCTTCAACTGCTTTACTTTAAATCTCCTTTTGCATTAGGAAAGTCTAAAGGGTTGGGAAAATGGAATATGTAAATGGGCAGAGTTTATTTGGTATATTTTTCCTTCTTCCAAATGGTACCCCTACCCCTTCTTTTATAGGCTAGAAGGAGCTAGGTATTTGGACGAACCCTCAGCCATTCATGGCCAGGAGTTTCAGTTAACTCACCCATAACTTTTTGTTCCATCGACAACTTTCCTTTTTTTCATGTTTTTGTCGGTCCATGTGGGTTGTTTTGAGTCAGCCAGCGTGTACACGTGTGCAATAGTGAGTTAGGGAGCATGGGCCTTTATTCAAGAGGATTTTCAAAGAGTTGTTCAACAGTGTTTTTGGCAAAGAAAGGATATGAGTTGGCCTGATGCCAGGTAAGCATGTGTGGTGCAATTTATGGTTATAACAGATGCCCCCTAATGTGTGAGGTCAGAAGAGCATCTGATGGCTGAAATACATTACCAATCTTTACTGATGTGCCGAACGATTGAGCCCAAGGATCAAGGACCGGGAGGTGCTGTATGCAAAATAACAAATGTCTCACCGAGGCGGGCATACCCATGCTCGGGATAAAAATAGAATCATGGCTACCAATCAAATACACTATAGATCCATGTCAAATAATTATAAAGAGTAGCCACGAACAATACACAGTGGAGCTACATCTCGAAATCAGAAAGATATACATATAGAGTATCCATCTTCCAGAAGTTGATTAGGCCTGATGGCTAGAGATGAGATCTTCAGATCTCAAGAAACAACTTCAAAATATTCCAAAACTTGGGTAGGAGTGTAATATGAGTGTACTAATGCACTACCCATAGGTCTTTGACGGCTCGTCGGTCATGGATTTGATAATCTTGATGATCGGACTGAAGGCTTTAGTGATTTCGAACAAGGACTTGATTGGACGTTCAGGATGGCTGAGTATGTGGACAAGAGACACATTGCAGAGGGGCCAACTCAACCTTAGTGACAAACTTCCCTTGGACAATAGCACAACAAGTTATGAGACTTAGGTAGCATGTATGTTAATCATAAGTCTACGAAGCAGGAGGCAACACAAACTCTCCATATGTTTGGAAGAATAACCAAATGGTGGAGGACACAAATCTATATAGCGAGAAAATATTCCTAAGTTTGTACTACATCCCATAGTCTGATGAACAAACAGACAGTTGTTCTTTATCCAAGGGTGACTCATTATGCTGCCAATAAAGAAAATACTTTTCCCTTCCTCTTTTTGGGGTATATTTGATTTTTTTGTTCTTTTCAATAATTGTGGAAAAAGGATAAAGGAATATTACCTTACAATGGAGGAACGAGTATTGCAAACATACAAGATCAAGGCACAAGGACAAGACTGATGTTCTAGTAAAATGATACTCAGGAAAAATCCTTCGGCGACCAAAGGTGTTAAGAGGCAAAAGAAAACTGTCACAAAGCTGGTGGATAAGGTATGCAAATGTGGTTGATAAAACACACAATGGTAACGTTCTTCAATTTAAGTTTAATGAGCCCAAAGAATGTAAGCTCGGTGGATTTTCATATTTAGAGAGTCTGAAAAAACATAAAAGGAGACTCCATTGGGGTACATTTTTCGAAGATAGTCTAGTCAGTTCGAAAAAGGGGTAAACTAGCACCGATTAGATGTCAATTCAAAACCATTTTAACGAGTGTGACAAGGACAAGATCACTCGGCCATTTTTTCACTTTTAAGGAGTCTAAAAAAAGATTAACTATGGACTCCGTCAGGAATATTCTTCTGGACCAATTTAACAAGTGTGAAAGAATAAGGTTACTCGGTGATCTTTTCAATTTTAGGGAGTCTAAAAAGATCTTAACTATGGACTCCGTTGGGGTTTCTTTTTCGTAAGTTTAGTCCCTCAGGCCCGAAAAAGGGATAAAATTATACCTAAGAGTACTCTTCTAAAGAACGGAAGTTCTATAGAGTATACCTTTATTCGTACAATTGACCATCCAGACCGAAAAAGGGGTAAACTACCGCCGGACATATGTGACTTCAAATTTCAGTTTAACGAGCGTGAAAATCCACAAGATCGTTTGACATTATTTTCATGTTTAGAGGGTCTGAAAAGGGCTTAAAAGGAGACCCATTATTTTTGGGAGTCCTGAGGGTGAGACAAAGAGCGAAGAAGAATCATGCAAATGAGGATCAAACTCATATTCAGGAAAGACTATATGGACTCTCGAGCCTACAGTGTTTTAGAGACGGCATGGACACCATAATGCAACCAAGACCTACCTAGGGCATCCATGTTCTGGTAAGCTCTACCGCCAAGTTGCGACACTTCTAAAGAAGATATGATGGTTCCGTGTCACAACTTGATGGGATTGATCCTATAGCAGAGGAAAAAGACAACGAGGCGCAAAATTCGGGGTAGTAACCTAACCTATATGCTCAAGTTGATTCTTGGAAAACATTTCATGGACCATCAAAATTTTCTCAAAACTCAAAAAAAATGTCCCAATACCCGATCAAATCCCTCCCATATAACTCCTGAATCACTCTAAATGGTTTTTGGTATAAATAAACTGATAAGGGAGGCCAAAAAAGTGACAAAAAGAGGCCAAAAGTCTATAAATAGAAGCTGGTAGCTCATTATCACTATTGCTGATTTGGAAATTGACTCTGGAGCCAAAATACCCCCTTTGCTAAAAATGGTGATTCCGAGAGCTACAGTGGACGAAACAAACTTCTGCTTGGACCAAGTAAGTAAAAACTCCCCTATCTAGCTATTCAATTCTTCAATTTTTCATTTGCTTTTGTTTTTGGGTGGGCGCCAACCTTTAAAAAGGTCGGTCGTAGGTACACGCGGGTTGTCTCTGGATAGGCCGCGTGTACACTCGGGCAGAGTAAAGGCTGCCCACGTGTACACGTGAGTTTCGCCTCTACAACTTGCGTGGAGCTCCCTTTTGTAGAAAAAAAGAACTAAAGGGCAAGTACCGACCCTCCTGAACTTTGGTGCGTTAGCAGGATGTATGTCTAGTGGAGGGAAAGGGAGCATGAAGCAATCAATGAGTTGTTTGTTGGAGATCCGAATGTTGTAGTCGTGTTGATGCAATGTGGTTTACTGAAGTTCTTCCTGTGTCCATTTATGCGAGTGCAACTAGGGCTACTAAATTCCTTGATTGACTACTAGCACCTTGATGTAGAGGCCTTCATGCTAGAGGGGAAATCATTGGTGCCCACAGCTGAGGATATCTATTTTTTGACTGGCCTCTCAAGGAGAGGGGAACTAGTCAACTTTAGGACGTTTACTATGGGACCGAATAAGATATCGAAACTTATAGCCGAGCACTGTGAGGTTGGGACTGACCGTGCGGGTTCCCAAGTACCCATCAGTAAGATCACTAACCTATCATTGTAGGTGATATTATTACTGATTGGGCAGATTACCGGTTCAGCAGCCTTGCATCATCCATCTCACGCACAGATGAACTGTGCTATCCAGTGCTTGAATGCATAGATTTTTAACTGAAGTACCACACTGCTTGAGTGCATGAAGAGGCAATTGACTGATTGTCGACAGTGGACACAGAGGAACTTCGGGTTTGGGACAATTTTGTGTTCATTCTTCTTTGAGAAAGTTCTGAGCTTTAGTCCTCAAGAAGTAGTACGAGGACATCAGGCCTCTTTTCCTGCAGTGTGTAGATGGGCAGTATTACTGCTACGACAGGGTGGTGGAAGGACCAATGTGTCCTTCAATGATGACTTCTTTGTGTGGTTGTCACGGAAAATCACTATGATCGAGGATTAACCATATGCAGGGATAGATTTTTCTAGAGATCCTAAGATACCTGTGCCTCCTGGTGAGGAGCGAGGGGAGATGGGTAAGTCTCCACCTTTGTAGTTTTTTTGTTTTCATATGTAATTTTTATGTCATTTTTTGTTATATGTATCATTTTTTTTGTATGCCAGAGTATTTGACGGGTATACGTTTGTTGCATGCAGATGTGGGACCCGTGCGACCTACCGATTATGCACGGAACAAGCGTCATCCTCGGCCAGAAGCCGCAGTTGCCGCCACCGGGGGAGAAACAGTAGTAGGGAACCTCCCATCCAAGGAGGCTGAGAGGGTCCTTAGACAAGTTGAGCAGAACTTCACTGCACTCACTCGCACAGTCCCGATGGCAGAGATAGAGGACCTGCCTCCATCCATGCAACCTCATGTAGTGGGGGCACCTCGGACGTGGGCCTGATTGTTTAGGCATTTAGCCCATGCTGTGGACTATTATAACAGGGCCCATAGGCCCTGAAGCTATTTAGACGTTTTGCATGCCATGAGCACTTACTTGTATATATTGTTTTAGGGCATAAGCCCTGTGACTCATTATTAGTCCCATTTTTTAGGCGCTTGCATTCATCTATGTACTATAGTTATTTTATGATGTTATATATGGTTTTTTGATCTTTTGTGTCGTATGGATCACATCTGAAAAAATTTATTTACATGCTTATGTCAATGTTCTTTCATATGTGTGCAAGATTCCAATCTAAAATTTTATTAGCTAGAGTATCTGTAATTTGGTTTAATCTCCTAGGAACATGAAAATATGTAATATAATCAAAACTTCGTTCTAAGAGACGTACCCTAAGGAATCGTCGGTGTAAAGTTGGATCATGAATCCGGTATACTCTGTTTAGCTGTGACACAACCAGTTGAGCATTGAGATAGACCCGGAGATGAGAGATACCCAATGACAAGGCGTCATGAAGCAACTCAATAACTACACTATACTCGAAGACATTATTTGTAGTGTCACCTAAGCATATACCTTCGAAAGATAACAATTGGCCCTGAGGTGTAAAGATTACCCAAGCTACGGAGGCAAGCCTCCGAGTGTTCCAACTAGCACCGTCTGCATACCCAACAAACACCTCGGAATCACTTGACATCTATGATATTGATGAAATATAACATCAATGACACGTCCATAATACTTAAGAGAAACTAAAAAGTAATAGTAAAAAGACTATACATCTGTTACAAAAAGTTTCCCACAGTGACCTACCTATGAGTAATACTTCTTGAGGTAGAGCCCATTTCTAGACTTTGCCAAAGCATTCCCTTCAAAATCAACTAGATGATAAGCACCCTTTTTTAATACCTCTTTTATGATGAACGGTCCGAACCACATGGGTTTGAATTTTCTTGCCCCCAGGGGGTCCTTATCTTGGTCATAGACCAAGACAAGGTTGCCTTTAGAGAAAATCTGAGGACAAACGAACCTATCATATTGACACTTGACCTTATGTTTGTGAGCCTCGTTGGCCAGGGCCACATCACGACACTGCTCATTGAGCTACTCAAGGTGTACTAAACATTATTCAAGTGGAGAAGTGTCTGGCAATAATTGTACTACCAATTTTAGAGATGGGATATGACATTCGATGGGCAAGACTACCTCCAACCCGTAAAGGAGTTGAAAAAGTGAGAAACTGGTTGCAGTCTTAATAAATGTTCGGTAAGCCCATAATGTTGAGTATAACATCAAATGCCAATTTGACTTGGCTGAGTTGATAGTTTTCTATAGAATAGTATTAAGAGTTTTGTTAACAACCTCTACCTACCCATTGGCTTGGGGGTAGTAAGGTGATGAATTCTCTTTCCATACCCAAAGCTTTGACGTTAATTTGGTCATCATTTGGTTCTGAAAGTGACTTCCATGGTTAGTGACAATCTCTCTATGGACGTCGAACCTTGCTATGATCTGGTTGAATAAGAAGAGAGTTGCAGTCTCTCCATCATCTTTAAATGTTGGCATAGCTTCGACCCACTTAGTGAAGTAGTCAACGACTATGATGATATAGCAGTGACCCCTTGCTGAAGGGGGTTTGCAAGTAGTGTAATCAATCCCCCACTTGGTGAAAGGACGAACTGTGATGACAGGAAACATAGGAGCAGGATGCGCCTTCATCTTCCAAGAAAAGACTTGGCATGGATGGCACTTCTTGACTGATTCTATACGATCTTTGATAAGTGTCAGCTAGAAATAACCTGCTTGTAGAATATTTTGGGTTGTTTCCAGCCCAGACAAGTGACCACCACAAGCTCTGGTATGGAAATCGTTGAGCACGATGACTGCCTCTTCATGTGTGAGACATCGACATAAGATGCAGTCTACACCTCTCTGATACAACGTATCATTGAGTATGAGATAATTCTTAGCCTGATGGCATATATGCCGACGCTCATCACGAGAAGCAAAGGTGGGGCACTTCAAAGTCTGTAGATAGATAAGTATATCTCCGTACCAAGGATCTGAAGATGTGATAAAAAACATATCTCCTCGGATAGGTGATTCTTGAGGCACAATGTCACCTGACTCAACCGGAAGTTCTGAAATAAGCTCTGTGAAGACCAATGACTTTTTGGACTTTGCTGAAACAAAGGTTAAGTCAAATTCCTGGAGGATGACTATCCATCTACTGATTTTTATGCCTATAACCCATCGTGTCAACATGTACTAGAATGGATTCACGACAGCAATGATGGTGGTCTTGCAAAATAGAACATAATGATGAAACCGTTGAACAGCATGAACTGCTGCCAACGCAAGTTTTTCGATATGAGAATAATTGAGTTCCGGTCCTACGAGGCCACGTCTTAGGTAATAGATCACGTATTCTGAGAATGAATCATATTCCTGAACTAAAACCATGCCAATGGTTGACTCTGTGGAAACCAGATATAATAAGAAATCTTTGTTATAGTTAGGTGGTCGTAGCAGAGGTGCAGTTGTGAGGGCATGTTTTAATGCATCAAAAGAGCATTGAGAGGCTTCGTCCCAGTAAAAAGGAATGTCTTTCTTCAGTAGGCCCATAAATCCCTTGGTGATTTCGGCATAGTTGGTGATGAAGCGTCGTAAAAAGTTTGATTTGCCTTGTAGACTCTGAAGTTGAAGAACTGTGCGTGGGGGGGGGGGGAACTAGATTATTGCCTCCACCTTGAGAGGATCGACCATGATCCTTGTTTTTGATACGATGAAACCTAAAAAAAATCTTGACGTTACACAGAAGATGCACTTGTTTGGATTCAAGCGAATCCTAAAATAGCGACAACATTCGAATATTAGTCCAAGGTGTGTGAGATGATCCGTTCTCTTGCGAGATCGTGATGCTAAATCATCTAGATAGGCCTCAAATATATGCTTGAGATCGTGAAAGGTGAAAGACATGTCCCGTTGGAAAATGGCTCCAACATTTTTAAGACCAAAAGGAATCTTACAATATGTGAATGTACCCCACAGACAAATGAATGTCATTTTGTGTTGGTCTTCGGGTTTGATTTGGATTTGATTGTATCCCAAAAAACCATCCATGAAAGATAAGGCTTTGCAACCAACACAGTCATCAATGATCTAGTCGATGAACGGTGTTGGAAAATTATCTTTGGGACATGCCTTGTTCAAATCACAGAAATTGGTACATACATGAATCGTGCCTTGTTTTTTATTGACCGACACAAGATTCGACACCCATTGAGTCAAATGGATAGGATAGATAAAACTTGCCTTTAACAATTTCTCAACCTCAATCTTGATGGTTTCTTATTTCTTGGGATTAACTGGACGAAGCTTCTATCGAACAGGATTGGCATCAGGATACGTTGTGATTTCATGTTCAACTATTTTTGGATCAATACCTAGCATTTCCTCATAAGACCAGGCAAAAACGTCACATAATGTTTTGAAAAGATCTGTGTAGATTTGAATCTCTTCGGGGGAGCAATCCACTCCGATGAAGACGTTCTCCACAATGCCAGGGTTTCGGGAGATGTTGATTGGTATAGTTTCAGTGATAGTTTCCATGTTTCCCTCAGCATAAATTTCATGTGTAGCTAAGAGATTAATAGGACACAGCTAATCTCCCGTCATGATCATGGTGAATTCTCCTGCTTCGATTCGGCTTAACTCTGGGAGAAAATATGATCTATGATGAAGATCTTCCCAAGGTTTGTCTGGACTAGTCATTGCTTCGATTACTCCTTCATCAGAAGGCAATACTAAGTCTAATGAATCAACGTTAGCGAGAGAACCCTGAGCCAAAATAGGATTTATAAGTGGATCTAACTCTTGTGAAGGAGTGGGATCGGTGTTAACTAAAGTTTGCTAGACTAAAGAGTACGCTACCTCAGTGGCAGACAAGGGCATGGACATGCCTGAGTTCCCTATCTCATCTGTCGTGGCTGATGGGGAAGGAAGAATCCATGGATCCTCGAAGTAAGTCGTGCGGAACGACGAAACTTGAAAAATCTCAACCTTATGGTGATTAGATATAAATTTGATATCGTCCTGCGGAGGTGGGTAATCAAAGGTACCCATCAAAGATGGGCACAAACCAACTCCTACATTGATGACACTTGGTTGAGGATTATTGATCAGCGGGACCATGGATACCCCAAATATGGGTCAGGTCTGGAGAAAGATAATTGATCGATGGTCACTATCCAGCCCTCGTGTGGAAACAACAAGACCCGAAAAAATGTAGCAACCACAGCTTGCATAGCATAAGTCCAACTCCATCCTAACAAGAGGTTATAGTCAAGGGGAGCATCAACTACCTCTACTTCGACACACACAGTCTTCCCTCCTAACTGCACGGGGAAAGAAGGAACGATGCCATGTGGTCGGAACGAACGACCGTCAAAATAAGTGAGGAGAGTAGGTGATGGGAACAAAATGGGTTGGCCAATGGCCTTCCAACATTCCAACGACATAACACATGTCAAGGCACCCTTGTCGACCACAGTGTGGAAGATATTCCGTGTAAAAATTTTCATGGGGTAAGCCACTACTATCTGAAATGATACATGGTAAGGCAGACGAGGTTTTAAGTCGGATGTATCTAACATGATGGTACCCAGATTACAAGTCTCAGTAGAGCCCAAAGTAGTTAACAAGGCTTTCCTCTGAGTAGGGAAGCTTTGTAGGACCTCCAAAGCAGACATCGTATAAGGGGTTTGTGATAAATCTTCCACCACAGAGTAGTTCTGGGAAGCCCTTGTGTTTGGGTTATGAGAAGATTTTTTAAATGCACCTTTTGGAATGTGTGTCATTGTTTCTCCCAATGTCTTCTCGATCTGTAGAGGAAGAGATGGGAGATCAACTTCTTTACCCTTCTCAGAAGTGCTTGGTTTACTATAATCGTGCGCTCTAGTCGATATGAAAGCATCACCCCTAACCATATATACGTTCATGGATGAGGGGTTGTTCGGAGGCAGGCAATTTTCTTGGCTGCCCCCTTCCGTACTTGCATAGGCTTGAGTTAGATTTTGCCCATGCTGAAATGGGTTAGTCAACACTGCCTGTTATTGTTGTGTGACAAAATTTTGGGCCTCTACAAGTCGAGGACATAGATGGGTCGGGTGGTCTTCCACGTACAAGTTGAAAGGATACCTCACCTTCCATTTTTCAGTGTTGTCCTCTCCAGCATTATCGTTGTTTTTTTTATCCCGCTTACCCTTCTTTCGTTGTTTTTTCTTCCCTTCAGGCTGTTGAGTGGCCTTTGGGTTAGTCGAATGCACTATGTGTACTTCTGACGTTTGGGTAGGGGGAGCAGCCAAAGAAATAGTTTGGCAGGCCGTTGTGTGTTGTATGGATAACTGTTGCAACTACTTTGTCAATTGTTGAATGGGCTTGGTTTGTGTTGAACCAAAAATACCATCGGCATGCGGTCCAACTCTCTGTCTAGTTTTATCCAGTATTGAACGTGACACATCTAGAAATATGTTGTATAATAAACCGGACTGAGAATAGATGAGCTCAAACTGTTGAGCCCTCATGATGGCGTCTTCTTCAGAGAAAACTTCGGATGTCATGACATCTTTGGATAACTGCGGGACCAAAGACTTAAGGTACCGCTCAAGCAGGAATGTTGGTGGGGCTGGTACTTTGATTAAACTCTTCCGGCGTCTCCATTCTCAGATGTGATCAGAGATATGGTCTGATGTTGTCTGTTCGAAATTAGCGAGAAACTCTGTGCCAGTGTCGTATCTCACAGGTAACTGGAAATGGTTAAGGAAATCCATCACCAATTCACCAAAAGAAGAGTATCTTGAGCGATCGAGCTCAATGTACCATTTCGTGGCACTCCCAATGAGAGTACGTTGAAACAATTGCAACTATACAAAGTCATATTTTAATGAGTTAGATAAGCACCAAAGATGAAAGGTAGTCACATGATCTCCTGGATCTTCATTAGGCTTGGCTTCGAACTTTGGAATGTTAGAAGGCAACTTCGTTGGCATAGGAGGCCAACACAGATCGTGACAAATGGGGTCATTCAACAACTTCGTCAAATCTAGCAAGTGTAAAGCCGTCAGGAATGGTAGTATGGGTTACTGTTGATAACCTAAGAAAAAGGGTCCTGGAGTTTGACTAGTACCAGGTTGCCAGGAAAATTTTGGCTACTGGCCTGGATTCTGGTAGAAACCATGGCCCTGGCCAGCGTAACAATTTTGCATCTGTGGAGACATCATTGGCTGATTTCCCAAATAGGACATGGATTGTTGGGCATGCATTGTATTCAAAGGAGTTTGGGAAGGATTACCCCATGCCGATCCCATGGGGATAGGCATAGTAGTTTGTCTGGGGTTCCATTGATTGTGGAAAGAATTACCCTAGATCGACATTCCAGAGGGAACGGATCCTTACCCTGAATTCCAAGGTCCTACTAGGTTTGCCCCCTATGCAGGAATAATACCCTGCACAGGAGTAGATTGTCCAAAAATGGGGTTGCCCCCAGTTGGGAAAGAGGTTGACGAGAAGGTGTTGTTACCAAACATTATGTTCCAAGAAAATGGTGTTGAACCTACTGGCATACTATGCGAAGGTGGTCCTTGACTCCCCGCTCCAAATAAACAATTGTGTGTAGGTTGCCCGACGGATTGTTGATGAGAACCACTGAGTGAAGGGGATGAAGGAGGGATATGACCTCCTGTGTAAGGAAAAACATTAAAAGGGATAGGATTTCCCCCCATGTGACCTTGCAGAGGAGCGCTAGAGCTCCCTTCCCCCAGGCCTAAAGTCTATAAGGTGGAGTAGGAAAGTACAGGACTTGTACCCGAACTAGGCATACCGTATGAAAATGGAGGGCCTGTCACACTAGGTGTGAAAGGGGTTGTGGCCGCCGCCCAAGACGGGTTCAGACCACTGTGCGAAGTAGTTGTAGTCGAGACCATGGTGGCTCATACTGATGATGGTAGGTTAGGATATGACTCTCCTGTGGTGAAAACCATGGTGGGAATTGAATAATTCCCAGAAGAAGTAACAACATTTAATTCCAATGCTATTTGCGACATTGTATGGCGCTTGTGAAATTGAATTGGTACAATAAAAGGTGCCAGGAAATCAGTGGTTGGGGTTTCAACCGAGCCAAGAGCGGTTTCTTCAAGGTCCAAAATGGTCAATTACTTTGGGGGTTGTTCGGGCACAATGGTTTGTAACCCGGTCGCTTCAAAAGACCCTTGTTGGTCTAGCTTCCGCCTTAATGGTGGTGAGGGTGGCTCCAGTATAACCGGTGGCAGGCCAAGAATCCTTCGTGACCGGTGGAGCTCGGAATCCTCCACTGTGTGAGAAGATCCAAGACACTATAAGGTAGTCTAAATTCTCAAAATTAACACACACTAAGAAAAAAGTCCCTAGGAGATAAGACAAGCAAACACTAAATTAATTGGAAGAACAGTTACAACAACCAACACTAGAGAAACTTACCGATGCAAGTGCAACTCGAACACAGAAGCACCCTCTGGGTATACTCTACAAAGTGTGGCCCAATGTCTATCCTAGGTACTTTGGTATACCCTCGCAGTCACCTATGTATGTCCCTAACAAATATTGGCAACTAGGTTGCCAGCACGCGAACAGTCACCAGGCGGGTACGGTCAAAAGTCGAGTAGACCACAATGAGAAGGGTATCGAGCCTGAAACTTGTCAAGGGTATCGAGAGAAAATGGTCTGGAAGAAAACTGAGGACCTTTAATGGATTCGAGACCCACGAATCCCCATGGCAAATGAAAATGACGGAATCCCAAAACAAGCCCTCTATATGTGTTCTCCACTACGATTGGTCTGATTTTGGAGGGGTTATCTCCGCTACCTTTCCGCATGCGACCTCGTGTTTATCCTCTATGTTAGAGGGGGGTCCCAGATAAATTCCATGAAATTGGACTTAGACAGTCCCTATCTCAGACTCCAATGTTTGATTTAAAATGGCCTTGAAGAGTTTCCTCTCCAACCTAATCTAAGGCCCTAGTCCTGAACTAGTTTGTGAACCCTACAAACATAAAAGTCTAGTAGATTCTAAATTTAGTGTTACTTTTATGGCTTTGTCTTACGTCAAGGGCTATGAAGGTGAAAATTATGATGTGTAAAAGATGAAATCAAAAAATGAATAAAAAAGATGGAAACAAAACTTTTACTTAATGCAAAATTTCAACAACTTTTCAAAAGAAAGAATTTTTTTTGTTAACTTTTCTAAGATTTTGAACAACAAACTCAAAGGAATTTCACTTGAATATGAGCTACTTATGATCTAAGTGAACTGCAAAAACTTATGAAATGAAATACTTTTCCCTAGCTAATGATGCAGAAACACACTCTTCAACGAAAGAAGAAAAATGAAAAGAGATTTTTTTTTTTTTAAGTGCTAGTAAAGCAAGAAAGGGAAAATATTGACAAGAAAAAAACCATGAAAAACAATTTTGGATTAAAGAACAGATCGCAAAGAATCAAATTTAAAATATCACACAATAGCAATTGTAAAAACAATGGCTCTCACGCTTGTCTAAAAACCGTAAAAAAAATAAAAAATTCTGACAACGTTTTAAATGAGAAAAAGCAAGCTAAGGGTAAAAATAATCCTAAGCTACTGACTGTTCAAACAGAGATTCAAACACCTAAGAGGAATACTTCTTATCAAAGGAGAGGATGACTGCCTCACCCTTAACAAAAAGTAGCTTATACAAGCACATGATTGTCACTCAAATAGCACGCTTGTGAACGTGCGCTGAACAATGACAGAGGACGTGTACACGTGGGTTGACCTTGTACAGGCCGTGTGTATATCTAAACTCTAAGAAAAAATGAAAACAGATAGACCAAACTAGGAAGAGACCAATGATATTGATAACCAGGATCCCTTGAAGGCTTGGATACTCTTTCTAACAGAAAAACAAATAATGCAAGGAAAAATAATAAGGCAAAAACAATCTGAGATAGGACTGTTAGCAAACAAGACTCAAATAAAATTCTAGAAAACCCCCTGAGAATGTGTGATTCTGACAGGGAAGAGGAGGACTGCCTCTGAGGTTCTCTGAACTCTACATGCTACTGATAACTCTACAGCTAGCGTTCACACGTGGGCTGTAAGAGGATAGGGTGCGGGTACATGCGTTTAGGCCTTGTGCAGGCCACGTGTACCTCTGTGGGTCCCAAAAAACACAGTCAAGCAAAAGTTAGGGAAAGCTGGTATGGAAAAACAGACTCCCTGCTAGCTCAGACTTTACAGAAACGAAAGAAAAGACAGGCAAGAAAAACTAGTCTTTAAACTACCCAAAAAACTAAATAAAATTCCAGGAACCCTAGAGATTCTCCCCAGTATGGTCGCCAATTTTGTTGTTGGGGAAAAACACCCTACAGACTAGCAAATAGAGTTCAGACTTTGCATGCAGATATGACCGAATAGAAATTACTTTCTAACTTCATCCCTAGATTTAAATTCCCTTTTCTTAGTAAATGCATGGAAAGATCAAGCTACCTTGTTACCAACATTTGATATCGATCCTCCATTGTGCTTGATTACTTGTTCGCAATACTCCTTCCAAAGATGACCTACACTCAAGACAAGCAACAACTATGCATGCATACTACTTATATACTCATGGGTTAGAAATCAAACATAAACTAATCAAACCATAAAAAGTTCATGAATTGGGATGGGAAAAGCATTCTCTTTATTACTTAAAATGAGTCAACTTTACAAAAGTTGAGACTGACCACCGCTCCTTGAACCTGATCTTGGGCTCCTCTTCTTATGTCCTTCAACTGCTTTGCTTTAAATCTCCTTTGGCATTAGGAAAGGCTAAAGGGTTGGGACAATGGAATACGTAAATGGGAAGATTTTCTTTGCTATATTTTTCCTTCTTCCAAATGGTACCCCTACCGCTTATTTTATAGGCTAGAGGGAGCTAGGTATTTGGACGAACCCTCGGCCATGCATGGCCAGGAGTTTCAGTTAACTCACCCATAGCTTTTTGTTCCATCGGCAACTTTCCTTTTTTCATGTTTTTGTCGGTCCATGCGGTCTGTTTTGGGTCAGTCAGCGTGTACACGTGGGCCTTTATTCAAGAGGATTTTCAAAGAGTTGTTTAGCGGTGTTTTTGGCAAAGAAAGGATATGAGTTGGCCTGATGCCAGGTAAGCATGTGTGGTGCAATTTAGGATTATAATAAGGAGCACCCATGCACAGTTATCCGGATAATAGGCGCACACCCGTGCACGCATATTTCTGGATCGCTCCCGCACAGGGGGGGCCACACCCATAAAACCCCCTGTATGACCCTCCATATAGGCCCTGCCCATAAATTTAAAACCTACTTCTATGAAAGACGATAAGACTACTAACTTGAAGCTTGTTGGTCCTGAATCGAATACCTCGTCCTCTCAGAATCTCCAAATCTCCTCTGAATACCTCTCGTCCAATCACTTTGGCAGCAAGTACAAATGAGGTGGCAGTGTGGGCCCTAAAACTATATATAGGCCTTTCCGCCAAACTTCCAAACACCATTCAGGGAGCTCCGGGTGTCCATTTTTCGATCCATCTTCAGCCATGGGATCATCATCCCGTCATCTACATCAAGATAGTCCCCGAGCCAGTTTTTTTCCTTAGCCCCTGGGGTTCCAGTTTTTTCATACCCCGTCCAGGTACGCATGCTCATGTACAAAACTATCAAATAAATTCTTGTATGTTCGATCCTCTTCAGATATTGTTCACATCGGGTATCTGGTTTTCATGTGTGTAGGTACTTGCTCATCATACATCGACGCAACCCCTTCAGGTATATAATCAACACTGGCATGTAATCATTCCCTCTGACTCTCAATTGCATCTCTAGTCACACCCTCTGACATTTTCCTCTAGGATCCCCATCTCCGACTCTGCAGTACCGACACCTCCATTGCATATTAGGTACTGTCACCCGATAGCACTATCCCCCACATGATTTGTCCCATTCATAGCACCCTTTGGTACTTTGACACTCATGATGTTTTTTCAACCCTTTAGGGATGGGAGTCTTGATAGTCTTACATCATGTCGTGAATCAGCCACATATTCCTTCTCCTCATTTTGCTAGATTTCCCAATGGACTCCCAGATTATCTCTTTAAGGTTCTATTTTGGCTGCACCTCTGTAATATCATGAACCCTCCATTTCATCCACAATCAGTTTTCCCATCTACAAATTTCCCTCCATTTCGTCTACCTCATACAAAATCCCACCCATGGGCCCCCCACCCTCCACCAATTCTCCAATGCCCTAACCGGCCCAACCATATTACATTGGGGCACCCATTTCTGTATTTGTACACTCATCCAAAATTACTCTTTATTTGTTTGGTAAATTGTAAAAAGCCTTTGTTTCCAGTATTTACATATCTTTTTGTCGTCACCTTTGGTGACCTTCTTCCCTTTTTGAAAAACGCAACCCATGTAACCCTTGGTTGGGGCAACCCTTATAATCTACCTCTGTTGACATCATCCATATACTCTGAGTATCCAGGCCACTTACCTCTGCCCTCTGATTTTTTTCACTTTGTCTCGCCTCTGGCACAACTTATCCCACATCTTGTTGTCCCCCTGACACTCAACCTAGTTGAATAGTTGTGACCACTTATACTTTGCATATACCCCCAACCAAGGGTAGTCTTGAGTCTTCATACATCTTGACTTCATCCATGTAATCCTTCAGTTCCTAACCTCACATAGTAGATTTCACAAAGCCCTTTTCTTCTGGGAGTCGCGTCCCCCTTTTGTTGACATTAGCGCAGGTTTCCAGAAGGGCAACAGTATCTTGACTCTCATTACCTTTCCAGTGAGAGGTCTCGAATGACACAGGGAGAACCACAATTTCTCCCTACTGTCATTGAACCCTAGAACATTCGACTTCAACACTTTCTCATGTTATGGTGGGTCTTACTTTGTGACTATTGCAATTATTTCTTATATTTTCCGAAGACCTCTGAACTTGGTTGGGCTATCAATGCCTACAGAATCAGTGATACTTCTTACAAATGTCACTGCCTACTATTCAGATTTTGTTCCTCCGTAGAATTGTCTTCTGCCTTTATCATGACCGCTCCCGAGGGCACTACAGTTGTCCACATCAACACACCATTTCAATTACTATACAACACCATTCCTTTTTGAGTTACATGACATGATCATGGGGCATGCCCACCTCGTTTGTACACAGTCTATTTTTACACACCTTATGGAAGGTTGGGTTCTACAGGTTCCCTTCTCCATCCAATGAGTAACTCTTGACACTCTCACTATCTCTCTCTCTTACAATGGCACTCTCAATAGAAGAAACATTGATGAATTTCGGCTATACGTATGCTCCTAACCTCATCCATCAGTGGGAATCTGTTATCACTGAAATTTTTCTCACAAGTAGTTACAAGAATCCATCATCGTCAAACAGTTATGAGCTCACCCATGGACCAAAATTACCACAAAAGAATTTCCAAAAGGTCCAAAACTATACAACCAGTGATAAAATTAAGGTGTGCTATGACTACACAGGGCGTGCGTACACATGTGCAAACCAGAAACGCAAGAAAAGCGCACATGCGCCCGATGCACGAATGTGGTCGCTAAAAGCTGCGCACATCTAAGAACGATGCATTTATGAGATTGGTCGGCCTCCCACCCACTTCTGGTTCATCTTCCAAGTTGATTTGACACCCAAATATCGACTGGATCTGACTAGGTGGCTGGTCAAAGACCTAAAAATGCCCTCATTAGCCTCTTTCCACAATACAAGCTGGTTGCACAGTACCTCAAAAAGGTGCTATAAAACAAGGCCATGGTGCACATCATTTTAAAGGAATTCAATAGCAAATTTATGGTGCTACTATTCTCTTGAGGAATCCTCTATTCTCATCAAGAGTATACTAGAACCATTACATTGGGCAATCCATCTCACCTCTTGAGTGGATTAGCTTGGAATTCTTTCACCATTTCATTCAAAGTTATAAGAAGAGCTTATTTGTGGGGGTCCAAGATCCCTCCCTTGGAGGAAGAAGGGACCCATAGTCCTCTTTCTTCTTGGTGTTTTCTTTCACTAATATAATCCTTTCCATTGGTGACATGAGTCTTATTGGTTTTTGTCCTTATGTCCTTATGCTCACTAGTTTAGTTGTTATTTTATTTCTTAGTTTATTTCTTAGTTGTTCTTTTATGTTTCTTTCTCTAGCCCTTTTCCCTTATAGCTGTCCTACTTAGCTAACCCAACTAAGCTTGTAAGCACCTCTATTTTTCTCATCTAGGTGGCAAAAGAGGCGCAACAATAACTCCAAAATATTTCACACCAACATACTTTATAACTCCTGAACAAGTGTTCTTCGGAGCTTCGAGACTTTAGGGCTCCGGGACTTTGAAACTTCAGGATTCAGAGGATTTCACTACCAAACACCACCCTACCCCCGAACTGTCGAACGCTAAAATTTTGAACACTTTCTTATATTTGGACACATATACCTGAATATGAATGGTCCAGATTGGTTCTAGACTTCGAGACTTCAGGGAACTCACCACTCTGTGCAACCACAACCAATTTTTCCTAGAGTGGATAACTATCAAACCACTTGGGGATCTAACGAATCGCCTTCCCCCAATTGATCTATGACGTGGATCTACTCCGAGACTTCAGAGCTTCAGGGATTTTGCCTCCTTTTGTCAAAATATAAAAAAAATTCGAAGCAACAAATTCCAAAAGACTTGAAGGTTAATCGTCGGGCTCCTTTCCCGGATATGATGGATGTGAATGATATGCCTTCTCCAGGACATATATGATGGCCCGAATCTAAACTTTGTGGCCCTAAAACCATGGTTATTATGGTTTCTTTCCTCTACTAGATTTCTCTAACCGCTAGACTTCCTAAGATTTCAAACATAACTAAGGTGTTCTCTCAATGCCCTCTTGGCACTCTTGAATGCTCTAAAACTTGAATTTTGTCCATTTCTATTCGTTCAGAAACTTTTGCTTCAAATTTCACCATCATAAGAGCACACCATACTACCCACATGTGAATGGTACATTTGAAGATTTCAATACGATTTTGGAGACAACGTTGATGAAGATTTGCAGTGTGAACATAGATGATTGGGATTTGAGAATACCAGTAGTATTATGGGCTGATCGAACTACATGTAAAAAGTTAACAATGAAGACTCCCTTTAATCTAGTTTATGGCTTGGAAGCAGTGATACCTATGGAATATTTGGTTCCTATCTTAATAATTGCAGCATTTACAGGTATGGATGACATTGGCATTGTTCAAGAGAGGCTTGTACAGTTGATGGAACTAGAGGAAAACAAGTTTATTGTAGGATTTCTTCAGCAGGTACAAAAAGAGCGATATAAGGCTTACCATGACAAACATGTCAAGAAGAAAGCATTAAAACAAGGAGATCTAGTACTTTTATACGACAACAAATTCATGAAGCATCCAGGAAAATTCAGGACACATTAGCTTGGGCCATTCGAGGTTGTATATGTTACAGAAGGAGGGGACGCGCAGTTGAATAATCTTAATGGAGAATGGAAGGATGGTTTAGTGAATGGGAGTCGGTTGAAGCTGTATTGTGACAACCAACTGCCTCGTAGCTCTCAGTAAAAGAAAAGGAAGAAGGTTCTAGGTATCAGGTGTAGTTGTAATTGGGTACCAGACACAGAAAAGACAGTTTGCACATGATAGGGAGGGATAGAGAAGAAAGCATAGGCTTCTCCATGTATTTTTCTCAAAGTAATACATAAGGTTAAACCTTGCAATAACTTGGTACGAGTCACATGTGAGTGTTGGGGGCCTATTGGACCTTGTTCATGTATTAAGGAATAAAAAAAATATTAAAGAAGAAGAAAGGAAAGGCATGAAGTGCGCGAAAGGCACACAAACCGAGGAAGGATCAAAGTGGTTAAAGAAGAATAAAAGAAGGAGTGAAGTAAATGAAGGCAAGTCATTGAAAGAGAACATCAAGGAAGACAAAGCAGAAAATAAGATGGATCGTGGACAACTCAGCAAGTGGAAGAAGACACCAATGGGTGCTTTAAAGCACCTCATGGAGAAGAAGGAATAATAGGTTGGCGACGCCCTTAAGATGTGGATTATGTGGACCTAGGGAGTTTGCACCTAGGGTTTTGGCATTGTTGGCATAGGGATAGACCCAGGGTTCAACACTTCAACAACACACCAACAAAACCCTAACTATTGGCCCTTTCAGCAACACCTGCGAAGCAGATGAAGTCTTGCCCGAGGTAGAGGCATGGGTAGTTGTAGGGCTTCAATTTCTGAAACCTTAGCTAGGACAAAGATTTGTTATTATAACACCTTAAAAAAGCACTTAGCATTTATATTTCATAGTATTCACTTCGCAGATAAAACCCTAGTTGTCGAGTAGTGCTATATTCAATCAGATCTAACATATAAAATCACTTAGCATAAGGAAACAAATTAGATCTAGTGTTCATTCATATTATTAAGAACATAGAATCTACATATCTATATATCATTCATCTATACCAAATCACTAAGAAAGTAAACATAGAAATACATCAATACATCACAAAAAGCATAGAAACACAGGATATACATGGTTCACCCCTAGCCTAGGGCTACGTCCACCAACTCTTCTTCTCTTTATTATCTTTTGTCAATCTTCTACATGCACAGAGCCACAAAATCCTACTTCGCATAGGACATGATATTTGCGCGCACTTCACCAGATCCTCCTTTCCCGATCTAGGTTACAACACAAAGCCTTTACACGGTCTTTTACAGTCTCTTGCACTTAGCCTTTCAATTTCTCACACAACATGCACAAATCATTTTCAACTATCACTTTCATTTAGCCAAAAGGCACTTAGCCATTCCTCTCTCTCACTACATCGCCTAGACATCTATTTATACATTACAAAAGGGCCTAAACATGGGTAAACCCATGGGTCGACATCCCCATACCCGTTACATAAGCCCAAAACCAAAAAATCCCTAAAAAGGGGTCGAGATCCCACAATCTCTGCTTTGACTTGTGCTCCACCTTTGACAAACTGTCGAAGTAAAAAATAGGTCAAACATGACCAAGGATCCTCAAAACTTGGTCAAGGGCCAACTTGCCCCCAACACCCACCTGTGACGCATTCCGAGTCACTCTGATCTGGGTATCTCTGCCTCAAACGCCTCTAGCTTGGCTCAAGTTCCTTCAACCTGTTGTTGTGCCAAGGCCTCTTGCTCAACGAACTCTTGGATAATTTCTTTTCTAATAGGTCCCTCTAAGCATTGTTCAGCTGTAGTGACTACTTGTTCCATCTCTTCTCCTCAGCCTTCAATCTTCTCAAACAATTGGCACACTTCATCCTAGACTGGTTGGAGCCTTTGAGTCACTTCCATGACTTTGATCTGTATGGTATGGACCTATTGTTGGGAAGTGCGTTGTTCCTGGGACCGTTTCATCCTTTCAACTGCTGACAGGTGATTCAACTACACCTGTATTGTCACTGCTTACTGCTTTTCCTCCTAGAGTTGTGACTCTAGTGCCTTTAGTTCAGGGTCTTTAGTAAGTCGTTCGTAGGTTTTTTCACTTCTACTACTAAGATGTTTACATTCCAGAGTGAATGCTCTGATCCTCTCAACTGCACTCCAAGCAGTGGCTTCTCTTTGGTCTAATACGTACTGCGGGGTACTTGGCATTATTTGTAGCTCTAGGTTTGTGATTCTCTGTTGAAGCTGTTAGATAGCTTCCGCGAGTTGCTCTATTGGTTCTTTCACCTTTTTCTCTAAGCCTGTCATAGAGCTAAGTGATATGTTGACTTCTTCTTTAACTCTGGCCTACTCTACGAGCACTTGTTCTTGCTCTTGTTGGATCTACGCTTTCTTCTCTTCAAATTTATTTTGGAGGTCATCCTTCTCCTGTTGCACAACTTAGCATTTCTATACCACTTCCTCTTATGATTTTTTTAGGGCCACTGCAGCCTATTCTTTTTCTTCTTGTGCGTGGCTAAGGTGAGCTTCAGTCGCTTCAACTATTATACAGAGTTGGGTAGGTTCATTTCCCAACTCTGTTTCATCTGATGGCAGGGGCGCAATGGACACTGCGCAACTCGAATAAAGGGATTGTTGTACACCTCTTTGTTCTGATTCAATTCTATCATACATGGCTTCTTGTTTTTCTTCATTTCTTTCCAAAATCTATTCCAAGTCATCTCCTATAGTTGAAACAATGAAGTCAAAGTCATCGACCATGAGCACATTCTACATCTTTGGCTTACTGGATTGGGAATTCTTCCATGATGAAGGTTTCATGGGGGAAACCTTCATTTTCTTTGATGGATCAGTGTCATCAGGGGGGTTCTATGGTGGTGTTACTTTTCCTTTCTTATCTTCTTCTCCTTCTTTTTCTTCTTTGTTCACTTTGTCATCACCTCCTCCACTAGGTGACTCAGATGAAGTCTCTTCTAATGTGTTGTGCATTTCCTGTACATCTTGCTTATTTTTCTTCCTGCTGCTACTTGGGGCATCATACTCTTCATGAGTAACCATTGGATTTCCAATCAGGTCCAGGTTAGACAGTTCTATGGGGTTAGCAGGGATAAGGAGCTCTACAGGACAATCCTTAATGATTTCTTCCAAGTCCTCTGTCATGATCTTGTAGTAGGAATGAAGATCTTATTTTATTTCATCGGCGTGCCCAGTGATATAAATAAAATGCCTATCTACATGGAACTTCATAAGAGGCATGAACCTGTCCAGGGTGCTCGATGTCATATGAGCGAAGGACTCAATATCCCTCCTAAGCTGCAGGTAGTAGGTATGAAATACTACGTTCGACTACCATTTTTTCCCCATATTGCTCGAATACCAAAGTGTGGTGAACTTTGCAGTGAGTAGCTCAAATGGCTCGATGTCAGGGAAGTTCGCACCTTCCAACATCTCCCAAGAAGTAAATGCGATGAGGATCAATAGACAGCTAAAATGGAATTCATAGCCCTGATCCTGAGATTCGAGGCAATCCAATTCGATCTAATTAACTAGGTACTTCTCCCAGTTCATCTGTAGACCTTCCACACATTTGTCGACGAGGTCAACAATGAACCTTGTGACCTACGTAGGTCTATTCTTTCTCACCATATTTCCTACAATTAATTAGCATGCTAGGTGCACTATGCCATTCTGTATGGAGGCTACCTTGTAGCCTTGCGTCCCCTTCTCGATATCGCCATAGGTATATTTAATCGTCTGTTCCAAGGCGCGGTATGCAAATTTTTCTGGGTAGAAGTATTGTGGATATGGTCCCTTCATGTTCAGTCTGGTGATCCTATGGATCAATGCCAGATCGATGGTGATACATCTATCCAACCACAGATAGCCATCGTGGAAGCATGATAGCAGGATCTTAACACACACGTTAACCTCTTGGTGCCTTCCAAAATGTGGTATCTTCATCACGTTCAATATAGTGGACCTCGCGATGTCCATAGTCCATGGTTGGGGGATGATTTTCGTCTTTTTTCCCTTCGTCTTGGTTAGATATTTGTGAGGTGCGAGCATACCATAGCTCTTGCAGTCTCCCAGGTTATAGTCACTGATTTTCAAGGTTGGAATCCTCTCTAGTTGTGGTCTAACTGCGCATATCCTCTTCGGGAGATATGCAGTGAAGATGATGTATTCGAAGTCCCTCTGGACACTATCACGACTCACTACACCAGCCAGGGGTGGTATGTAATTGGGTATAATGGACGGTAATAACTTCGCTTTCACCGAGTCATCTCTATGATTGGTTCTTTTCTTGAATGCAGCTTGGGATGGTCTAGATCCGAGAGCAGTCGACGGGGAGGCTTTCACTCCTCTCATCGATGAATCTTGTACAGCCATAGACATTACCCTTTCATTCATGAGGTCGATGAGTACCTCCTTCACACACTCTTTGACTGGACTAATTGCTTCGGACATACACACTTGTGGTTGAATATCTCGGTCAGATGAGAAACTACTCAATGCAACAGGATGGATGGAAAGAGCTCGATGATCACTACACAAAATTGACTAATTCTCTATGGGCTCAGATAATCATAGTTGGAAAAAGTGTTCTTGGAGCAACACTTGATGGAATAAATAGACAGCAAGGTAACGGATCTCTCCAACGGGCGAAAGCCTTCATAAATGTAGTTATGTCCATTACGGGGAGGTCCCAATGGTCCAATGGCGAGCTTTCTAGTCATAAATTCTCTTCTAATTGTTCGGGATCATCAGTCTAATGGTTATAATTCCTCCAATGGTCATATTGCTTCGCCATGGTGAAGTGCCATGCTGTGCTTCACTGATATCCCGACGAAGTTCAAATTATGGAAGCCTTCCTTCTGCAAATTTCTTTCTGGTGTTGCTTGTAATTCAAATAACTTTTCTTTCTTCTTGCTGATATTTCAAGCCTTCTTCCGTGTGATATTCGTCTCGATATTCCTCTTCCCATTCTAGTTCTTATCTATACTCAACAAAGTAACTTCGTGCTATTGAGATTCTTTCGTAGGGTTTGAGGGTAATAATTCTTCTCTGTTTGGGGGAGGTGCTCGACTCTCCTATACAGACATGTGTTTCAGGTATTCCTATGTTCTTTCAACTTCAAAATCTTGATCTCTGGTCCTTAGTAGCCTCAACTAGTCTTCTTGTTCTGTTAATAAGTGTGATATTCTCCTAGCCATGAAATATCTTAGGTCTTTCTTTTTTTGTTGTAGGGTTTCCTCTCCCATTCTTTGGGTCTGATCCTTCTCAATTCAGTTTTTTCCTAGTAACATAGAAAATGGGGCATTTCTCTCAATAAATTTAACAATCTCAAAGTCTTTCTCTTTCGAAGTTCCATGAGAACTCATATATTTCTGGGTAAGTCTTCCACATAGGGTTATCAACTTTCCTCTAAATAATCCTATTCCTCCCAATGAAGGAATCATAACAGGCTTTCCTAGAATTTCCCAGGTTCTTTCTATCATGATATTCACCTGTGTTTCCTCATCTAGAACACAGTCTATGTCGAAGTCTCCTATTCTTACTTCTATCTTCTCTTTCTCTTTTAATATCTTTGATAAACTGATGTCTTTGTGGCCATTTAGGGTCTCTTTCATCTGCAATAGTATAGCCTCTTATTATTTCTGAGGTTTTGTCATAATATTTGTCTCTTGGCCTTTCTCAGGGTTTACTTGTTCCATATTCATTCTTTCAAGCTTAGCAATCATTCTAGGGAAATCCAAAACTTCATGATCCATAGCTTTACAACAAAGAAAACTAGGTCTTATACTAGGGAATTCCCTAGCAAGATGTCCCGGTCTTCTACAGTTGTAACAAAGAGTTAATCCTCTCTTTCTCTTAAATGATCCCTAGCCTTTCATGTACTGTGCACTGGGATCACAGTAACTAACCTGCAAAAAATTCTTTCTAGGGTCCTGCATCCATTTGCTAGCCCAAACATTCTCTCTATGCATAGGAATAACATACCTTTCACTATTTCTATCAGATTTATTCATATCATATCTTCTTTCTTCTATTTGTGCCCTAGTTTCCAGGCTAGGAAAAAATCTATCAAACATACCTAGATCCATACTTTTGAAACAAAAATTTCTACTTATCTTACCTTTTCAATCAAAAACATTTCACAATTCTTACCTTTATCAGAGAACAGAGCTTCAAGATATTACCTCTTTTTCTTCAGATCTGACTTCTCTTCTTAGCACAGAGATTTATAAATCAAGTAGAATACTGTGCACTACAGCGACATATATACGCACATAGATTTCTCTTTTCTTCAGTTTCAGGTCCCAGCAACGAAACCATTTATTGGCATAGGGGCAGACCTGGGTTTCAACACTTCAACAACGCACCAACAAAACCCTAACTATCGTCCCTTTCGGCAACACCTGGGAAGCAGATGAAGTCTCACCCAAGGTAGAGGTAGGGGTGGTTGAAGGAATCCGATGTATGCAACCTTAGCTGGGACACATATCTGTGATTACAACAACTTAACAAAGCACTTAGAAGTTATAGTTCACATTATTCACTTTGCAGATAAAACCCTAGTTACCGAGCAATGCTATATTCAACCAGATCTAACATATAAAAGCACTTAGCATAAGGAAACATATCATATCTAGTGTTCATTCATATTATTAAGCACATAGCATCTACAGATCTATCCATCATTCATCAATACTAAAGCACTAAGAAAGTAAACACAGAAATACATCAATACATTGCACAAAGCATAGCAACATAGGATATACATGGTTCACCCGCAGCTTGGGGCTACGTCCATCAACTCTTCTTCTCTTTATTATCTTCTGTCAATCTTCTACATGCACAGAGCCACAAAATCCTACTCCACATAAGACAAGAGATCTGCGTGTGATTTTCCAGATCCTCCTTCCCCAAGCTAGGTTACAGCACAAAGCCTTTACATGGTGTTTTACAGTCTCTTTCACTTAGCCTTGCAAGTTCTCACACAACATGCACAAAGCATTTACAACTATCACTTGCATTTAGCCAAAAGGCACTTAGCCATTCCTCTCTCTCACTACATCACCTAGAAATCTATTTATACATTAAAAAAGGGCCTAAACATGGATAAACCCATGGGTTGACATCCCCATACTTGTTACATAAGCCCAAAACCCAAAAATCCCTAAAAAGGGCTCGAGATCCCACGATCTTCCACTTCTACTTGTGCTCCACCTTCGACGGCCTGTCGAAGTCACAAAATAGGTCAAACATGACCAAGGATCCTCAAAACTTGGTCAAGGGCCAACATACATCTAGAGTTTTGACACCTAGGCTTCGGTCTAAGGTTGTCTAAGAGTCATGAAATGTATAAATAAATATCAAAAAGAGTGAGGAAGGGTCATTGGTTGTTTTTATGGTTGTTGTCATTGATATTGATATTTTGTTGTAAGAGAATTCTTGTATTCTATATCTTCAGCTGGGTGCGAAGATCAACCCTACAACTAGGTGCACAGGGAGGGGAGATAAAGAGGAAGAGAGAGAGATATCTACAGCTAAGTGCGTAGATAGAACTATATGTTTTCGTCTATTATATCAAGAAACATAGTTTTGTGGATGTAGCCCTAGGGAGAGGGTGAACCATGTAAATATTGTTGTTATTTATGGTTGATGTTGTGTTATTTTCTATCTGTTATACTATTATTGCATTATTATTAAAGATAAGAGATATAAATAACCTCGTGAAGTAAGAATAATACTGTTAAGAATATCTAGGTTATCTTGTGGTGTTGTTCTGGAATCATCTTGCATTTCCTCTAGTTGTAGACACTTGTGTCATGAAAACCCCCTATTGCTACCTTGGGTGAGACTTCATCTTCTTTGCAGGTGTTGTTGAAAGGGTCAGTAGTTAGGGTTTGTTGGTGTGATGTTAGAGTTGAACCCTAGGTCTACCCCTGTGCCAACAACTTATACGGCCCATCCAGGATCAATGTTGAAAATTAGAGCTATGATACCAATTTGTAACATCCCCAACCTTCCAATCTGGGCCATGCCACTCTATAACACACTCTTACTAAGATATAATACCAATTTGTAACATCCCCATCCTTCCATGTTGGGCCAGGCTACTCCATAACTATCCTTCATTTATATTGTATATATTTATACAAATTTGAAATAGAAAAATAATTTTTTATAATGCATAGATTCATGCGGAATAAGAGTAATCGTATATACACAAAATACATAGGAAATAATCTTAACTATAAATACATGTACAAATACACATCAAGAAATTGAATACATAATTAATACTTATCTTTTTATAGAATACCAACAACTACATGCAGACCTTCCACCAACTTCCCAACCTTAGGCCACACTGCTCAAATCTCTCGGCAGTGGGTCACCCCTGAGTTGGGACTAAGATCCACCCTGGTAAAGGGATTCCTAGCTAGGATGAGACAATATAGACAACAAGAAGGATTTCATCCTAGGATCCAACTCAAAATACCATCCTACAACCTCTCATTCCCCACATCCATTTCCCACCCCAGCAAGTCTGCCCCTTATCTGCTCAACAATCCTTCGACTACCCCACTTCCCTTCCAGGGATTCAACAACACGCTAGACAAGAAGTGTCAGAGCACTGTAACTAAAGTTGGGATCCTTCAGGAATTCAATTCCCCAACAATTCTCTCACCTAGAGAGATTTTCTCATAGGCCATACAACCTGCCTCTTCAATTCCATGGGCCTGACAACCTGCTTTTGCAATCCAGCACTCCAGTCAACCAAGTACCAGCTCAAGTGAATGAAGAAACATAAAATGGATTATAGAATAGGTGGTGGAAGCAACCACACTCAGAAAATGAATAGGGTGTTGCAAATAACGGGAAAGGTACGGGTGATGGTCAACAATGTTTTTTAGGTAAGGAACAGTTAATGGCAACAACAACAACCTTTAGATAAGGAACAATATGGGTTCAAATAAAGTACATGTGCATTGTGCATAATAGGAAATGTACGGGGTAATTGCAAAGCGCATGCAGGCTCTAGGGGTGCGTGAATGACGTCGAGGTTCAATGTTGGAGAGAATGTTTGAGTACGTGTTTGAATGGGGGAAGATGGAAAAACAAACCATTTTTTTCACATATATTTTCATGCACCTCGATTGACACATGGATCTCTAGGAGTTCGCTTTCTCTCCACTTGTTATTCATTCCCTCTTCCATGAGACTTAGCATAAAACATTTATCCTCACCATAGTATTTAGGAAATAATAATATAATTTTCTCTTGGAGTTAAGCTCTCAACATTAGTCCTTTTTGTTAGTCTCATACCCCCTCCCTTTCCCTTCCTAGTGGAGTTTATTCCCCCATACTATTTTTTCATGGTCAGTCTACATGAAATGGTGTATTATATTAATCAAATGAGTGTTTAAATATACCAAAATAGGCCCACTGGCCTTTAGCATCTAGGCTCTTCAACCTAATCGTCACATGAGCCCCCTGACTTATAATAAACTGGATCACTAGCCTACAAAGAATATTCACATTTACAACTGGGGCTCAGTCTTGGGGTGTTATACGAATGTTCCACCCAAACATAGACTTGTTGTTCCAAATATCAACAACAATTCACCCTTGATATGGGGCTAGAAATCCACAAAATAAGGTGGTCTCTCACTATCCACTCACAACTCAGAAAATCCCACAATCTACTGGTATTCTCCTATAGTTATCTTGATTTTCCACTAGCTCTCTTCCTCTTGAACTTCCCAACCAAAGGAATGTACCCCTTCACTAATATCATTCCATCAGGAATACCATTCGTTTAATAAGGCCTATATGGCACAGGTAACAAGGAACCTCACTACTAGGAAACTCAAGGGAGCTCATTGTTAGGAAAACTACCAGGAAAAAGAACAATAATCACTTGTTGTGATAGTGAAACTCACATAGGAGTTCACTCTCCAAGAATGGGAACCTGCCTCTTTAGTATTATACTCCAAATACACTCCATAATTCAACCTCCATGGTTGTTTCGGCTCCAATTCTCTTCTTACATGTTCTTTTCTTTATGTTCAGGTAAAAACATGACTATCTAAAACTATTGTAACTTCCCATACAAATTTCCTCTCTTTGGTTACTTGTTTGATGTAACGTACCCAACCTTCCACTGAGTCCTGTTTCCATCTTACACATGCTCTGATACCAATTTTTTAATGTACCCATTCACTCCAGGTTGTGCCATGTCACATCATACTATTCAATTATACACTACGCAGATTCCACTCTATCACAAGTCCACGTAGTATCGCTTGAAGTAACGCGCTCATCCCAAACTTGAGTCATGCCACGTAAATTATAACAACAGAAGCAACATTATATATTTTTATACAAACTTAAGAAACGCAAATAACTCAAAACCATGCACACCAATTGTATGCACTAGCATTCATATCACACAACACAACTGTGTGCGCAACCATCTAGGTGTCATGCGCAAACTCCGGTTTCACTGGGCATGGAATATAATTCTCTCTCCGCACACCCAATGATACGAATTTATGAGAGAAATGAAATGAAACCAGATATTTATAGTGTTAACACAGAGACACAATGAAAAATAATAGAGATACAGTAAAACTTGACTTCTATTAAATAATAAATATGCTAAAAATTGTAAAATGTAGACTGAAAAAATAGTAAATTGCCAAAATTGCCAGAAAATTGTTTTGAGCCAGTTGGAAAAAGTAGGTGGCCACAAATATCCACCTTGATCAATACTACCTCCTTAGGAAACAATTTTATTCATTTCATTGAGTTCCCCCATGATATGAGGAAATTTATGTTGAATCTAGCCCTAGGTGAGCCATTTGCCTTGGTGCAGAAGTTGCCCAGATTTCAAAACCTGATAAATATGGATCCTTTGTGGGTGAGTTCCCTTGACCTTTGTTTCCACAATATGATCAATGGGTGCCTATTCCATGTAGTCAAGTTTGAGCTATATTGGTGTCAATTTTTATGCTATCTCCAAAGTGTCCAATAATGGTGGAAAATAAGGCCGAAGGAGGTCCACATTGAACATTGGGTGCAAGCCAAGGAAGGGGGTCAGGTTGAGCTCAAACGCATTGTCACCCAAGTCCTTGGTAATGGTGTAAGGCCCATAATAGAGTGGATGAATATTTTTATGAGGCCTTGTAAGGTGTTCTTTCTGCAAGTGCAACCAAACTTTGTCTCCCACCTAAAACTAGTGTGGCACCTGGTGTTGATCATGGTTCTTCTTGTACTTGGCATTGGACTTCCGTAAAATATCTTGAACATGTTGGAAGATGTTCTAGTTCTGCTAAATGAACTAGGTGGATTTTTCATCTACAGTTGGAGCATTCAATGATTCTAGCTGGGTGGTTGCAAGGGGTAGTGAAACATCCATGGGACCCAATGGTTGAAATCCTAACCCCACCTGAAAGGGGTTGTGGTTAGTTGAGCTATGTATGGCTCTATTGTAGATGTGTTGAACATAGGGAAGAATCTCATCCTAGGTGTGAGGGTGCTTGGAATTGTACATGCACAGGATGTGCACGATCATCCGTTTGTCGACCTCGATTTGCCCATCTATCTCGGGGTGGAAGGAAGTGGACTTGTCGATCTTGGTGTCTAGAAGTGACCAGAGGCTTGACCAAAATGTGTTGAGGAAACAATTGTCCTGATCTGAGATAAAAAAATTTGGGATCCCAAAGTGTACCCACACTCGTTCAAAGAAAATATTGACAGTGTCCTCTGTCATGATTCTCTTCTTATAGGTGGCCAAAATTTGCATCTTGGAAAAGTGATCAACAACCAAAAAAACAAAATCATTTCTCTGCCTGGTGGTAGGGATGACCCACATGTAGTCCATTGAAATGGATTCCCAAGGCCTGTCAGGAGTAGGAAGAGGAGTGTACAGGCCTTGTTTATTGATGGCCGGTTTGACAATAATGCGGGAAGTGCAAGATCGTATATACTTGTTGACATCTTGTCGAAGTTTCATATAGTAGAAATGTCATTGCAGTACTACCACTATCTTTTCCATGCCAAATTGTCCTGCCAACCTACTGTAGTGGGATTCCCAAATCAAATTCTCTCACTTTCTTGATGGAACGCAGAGATGGCCTAGTTGGCACAACATCCCATCCTGAATATGGAAATTATTGATAGTTATGTTGTCGCCCAACATCTGGTAGGTGTTGGCGAAGTTGGGATCTATCTCATAGAGGTGGGGCCTTCTGGAGGTCTCATGGCTACAAGAGTCTAGCACTGTGGTTAGTGTCATAACTAGAGGTCAGCTAAGGAAATCAATGACATGGTTGGTACTTAATATTTTATATTTGATGTTGAGTTGGAATTTTTGCAAATATATGCACCACTTCTGGTGGCGGTCATTCTGAAAATTAACTTGTGTCTGGATGAACTGAAATGGATTATGATAATTGTGGATGACTGTCTCCTTCCATAGAATGAAATGTATCCACTGGAAGAAGGCTTGCACAATGGAGTACATTTATTTTTCTTAAGTAGGGTAATTACAGAAAACATCTGATGGTGTCTCATTATTATAAGCCACACAGTGGCCATGCTAAGTGAGGATTGCGCCCACAACATAGTCTCAAAGGGTTGTTGCAATTCAGGTAATGAGAGCATTGGTGCTTAACAGAAGCGCTGCTTCAGATCATCAAATGATTTCTATTGGTAAATCCCCATACAATTTTTCCCTTACCACCACCTCTAGTTATTTGATTGAGGGCCCATGCAATATGGGAGAATCCCAACATGAACTTGCAATAGAAATTGGCAATGCCTAAGAAGCTCTAAAGTTCAGTGAGTGTGGTTGGGGCTAGCTAGTCACAGATGACTTGGATATTTATTGGATCAACATGCACACCATGTGCATCAACAATGTATCCTAGGTATTAGACCCTGTCCATGCTAAAGAAGAATTTTTCCAAGTTGGCATATAGATTGTGTTGTCGCAAAGTGTACGATGGGAGACACTATTGGCTGACATGAAGATCACTTCCTTGACGAATCCATCTGATGGTGTACAATTGTGGGTGTGGTGTTGTCAGTAGTGTTGGATGCTTGACGAACTCTTCTGATATGAGGTTATTCTAGATACCGCTATCAACAATGAAGTGTAGTGTATTTCCTTTCATCCACATCTATGAATTAAAGAGGCGTTATGCTTCCTAGGGATCATCAAGTTCACCGAGATGGATCTTGGTGGTAGCAATAGTGAAACTAGGTTTCACATCAATGATTTGTATCCCCTTCTATGGTTCTGACTCAAAGTAGAAACTCGCATCTGATTCAGAGGCTTTTACTTCAACCACTAATGACTGCTTTGAGCACAAATCAACATTTGTATTCCAGTGGATCTTATGGAAGTCACACCACTTCCTGATATCTTTCTTCATCTTCCCATTGTCCTTGTTTTCTTGCAACTTGCACTAGTTGTCCTTGTTTTCTTGCAACTTGGACTAGTTGTAATGAGTTTTCCCATCTTTTCTATGTCCTTTGCTCTGTGGGTTAGGGATTCCCTTTCCATGATTCTGCTGTGAGGGGTTCCCAGACCCAAAATACCACATATTTTGTTTAATATTTTTCTCGATTTTGACTGCATATCAATAGGCTGCGCCCAAGGATGAGATGTCCAAAAACTCCATTTCTGTCTAGATGTATCTATGCAGAACACCACGGTACTTGAGCACCCGATTTTGCTTAGAATATTTGATACCCAACTTGGTGTGAAATGTATGGAATGCATTGGTGAACTCTGGGATGTTTGGTCTCTTTACTGTTGCAGTATGGTCCATATTTTATAAAAGTCATCATAAATTCCAATAAGGTAGTATTGTTCCTTAATAGAATCCCTAAAGGAATCCCAAGTGGGTGCAACTGCAAATAATGTGGATCCTTTTGTTTCAGTTTTCTCACAGAAAGTCTCCCACCAAACGTTGACATGGGGGATGGCCTTGAGGAGTGGAAATATAATCCTTTCTCTATTAGAAAATTTGTGGATAGAAAAATACCCTTCTAGAAGGTTTAACCATTTCTCTATGAAATATGCATATATTTGGCCTTCAAATATAGGAATATAAAAATTGATATGTACCTTGAAGGGGGTGGCACTTCCACTTTAGGTGGATGTGTTGCCTTTCACCAACCGTCATAGGATTTGTGCGAAGCTTTCCATCATCTCGTTCCTCTTTCGCTCAAAGGCTTCCTCGAGCAAAATTTTGAAAGGATCTCATGTCCCATCGTCTTTATTTTCTCCCAAAATGGGTGGTTTCTTGGGCATCTGAGAGAAGTTGTCCTCTAGAAAAAAATCTCGAGACCCAACTCAGTATACCCTGACTGTGTCGGGGACATGCATTAAAAAACAACAAGGAGTAGACCGCTCTGATACCATTGATCCAGATTTATGAGAAGAACGAAATGAAACCACAGATTTATAATTTTAACACAGAGACACAGTGAACAATAAAAAATATACAATAAAACTTGACTTCTATTAAATAAGAAATATGTTGAAAACTTTAAAATGTAGACTGAAAACAAGCTTGCTAGAATGGTGGCAACTTATATCTGATAAGAGATGTGACGGCTATGCTCATTCACAAGAAAATGAGTACAATGAGGATCTGAAGGAATTGTTACAATAAATATGAATCCCAAAACCCTAGACATCCAAAATCCTAACCCTAGGAGATGAAGCGCGAAAAGTCATGTGGGCCCCGTTGGGGTAAGTTCGTACATTAAATTCCCGGGGTCGTAACGTTTGCATACGATATTCGTTTAGGATGCACGATAGCTCGTTGGAAAGGTATTGATGAGGATATTCATTTAGGGGCTTCGATCATAGCCTTAAGATATTATTGAGGTTCCCATTCGTGAAAAAATGTCGTTTAGGCCCTTAAACTGACCCTAGAAGTTAAAAACTGCTAAAAATAGTAAATTGCCAAAATTGCCATAAAATGTTTTTGAACCAGTTGGAAAAGGTGGGTGGCCACTGATATCCACCTGGATCACCCAAATCATAGCTGCTTGATACACACATACTACAAACCTGCACACCCAACCACTCAATCCTCTTCTTGCACTACTGATAACCAATTTTACATGGATAACTTAATAAGCAAGAATAATCACATTGGTCGTATATGTGCACAACTACAAGTACAAGATATAATCACTATACTTACATTAGCATGAAACAATTAAAAAAATAACAACAATTACTTATGTGCAACACATGCAATAATTTAACCCATGCCAAACATAGATAAAATGTACACAGTAATCAAGGCAAGTATATAAGAAACACTTATCTTAATTGAAATTCACAAACTATGGCCTTGACTCAGATTTTCCTCCCATGCATAGACATTGTTTCTCCTAAGCTATCAACAACAGTTCACCCCCGAGATGGGGCACAATTCCACCAGGGAAAAAATTTCCTACCAACAAGGTATGGTCTGAAACACAATAAAATTACTCAGTCCTAGGTTCCCATTGATGAAACTAGTCCACAATCCCTCATTCCCCATGCACATGCCACAACTAAGGAACTATTCCCCTTCTCTACTCTAAATTCCTTCAGATTCCCCACTTCCCTTCCCAGGTTTACCAGCAACAGGTCGAAAATGAAGTCTCTGAGCCCTGGGACTAATGCTCAGCACACCAAGGAACAACTCTCAACAAAACTCTCATCTCGAGAGTATGCTCATAGGCATGAATATTGCTCCACAACATCCAGTCTCTCACCCAAAGATACTACTCACGGTCTGTGAACTTGTCTCCTCGAAAGTAATGCAGATTACATCCCACCTCACCTTACAAGATTCTCTATGCAGATAAGGTAATAATCAGATTTTCCATATAGTCTGACCCCCCTCAACTCATAAGATCTTGTAACAACCATAATAATGCCAAACTCCCCCTTAAATACACAAATTCCAGTAATATATATTGCATTCCTCCCTCTTGATACTTGTCACCTCCAAAAGTAGCTTTAAGCCACTTGGTGAGCCATTCCCTACCCTTGGGAATTTAGGATAAAATAATATATATCTCACATTACACTTTTTCAGAAATATTATTAAAATATTCCCCAAGACTTACGAATCACCCCTTTCCCTTTTTCGGTGGAGTATTCCCTCCCTATATTTTCATCTGAGTCAGTTAGCACATAGCGATGCAATATTATATTGATAATCATGATTATAATTACATGGATAGGCGCATTGGCCTATATGCGCCCAAACTCACCAGCCTCATAATCATACAAGATCTTTAGCCTCAATATATATCCATTCATTCTCATGCATTAATCCAAGTGCGCGCAACATAGTGCAATGTGCACATTTACCTAGGTGTGTGAAACAAATAAAAATGTGTGCACCCTGACTTTATAACAATTCTCTATGCACTTACTCAGATAGGTGCAACACCCAAAATCCAGGTGTCAATGGATCACCAGCCTATATAAACATTACATGAACCATTAGAATCAATGGTTCACCATCCTATATGTACAATTACCAAGGGTCCTAGATCAGGGACATTACAATCCCCTCCCCCTTATTTATTCATTGTCCTTGGTGCATTGTATACACATGTACATACAACATTTTTTTAAAAATTCAAAAAGATGAGGATAATTTGCTCACATAGAATCCTCACACTCCCAGTTTTAATGATTAGGACCGTACCATGTCCATTGGACCTTTACCAAATTCATAGCTCAATTCCACAGATACTTTATTTTCCAATCCAATAAAAAAACCAGTCGCACTTGAAATCCACATTCTGGCTCCACCTGAATCACATTCCAATCAATAATATGATTACCATCAAGTACATACTTCTTAAGAAATGACACATGTAAATAATTATGAATACACAAGGACTTAGGCAATGCAAGCATATAATTGACATGACCAATCCTTTCAAGGATTTCAAATGGCCCACGGTAGCACGCTGCTAACTTAGAAAACTTTCCAACTTTAGGGAACTTTGTTTGGACTTCACTTTCTGAAACACGTGATCAACCACTTTAAACTCTTTGTGGATTCTACCTTTATTTGTGCATATTTTATGTCTGTCTTGGGTAACCTTTATAATATTCCTTATTTGTACTATATTCTCCTCCATTTATTGAAGTAGATCTAGTCCAACTACTGCACGGTCTACTGGGTTATCCCAACTCACTAGTGTGTTGCACTTTCTACCTTAAAGTGATTCAAATGGGATCATATTTAAAGATGATTGATACCCATTGTTGTAAGAAAACTCTACCAAATGAAGGTATTCTTACCATTTTGATGTCTTATCCATCGCATACATCCTCAACATGTCTTCAATCACTCGATTTATCCTCTTGGTATGACCATCTGTCTCAAGGTGATATGTTTTGTTAAAACTCATATTTGTCCCAAATCCTTTAAATATCACTTTCCAAACGTTCAAGATGAACTTGGAATCTCTATCATACACAATTGTCTTAGGAAAACCATGAAACTTAGCAACTTCGTGCATGTATATATCATCAATGTCAACTTCCTTGTGCGTTGACTTCACTGGAATAAAATGGGAAACTTTAGTAAGCTTGTCCACTACCAGCATAATGGAATCATGTTGTGTAGTACTAATAGGAAACTTAGTTATGAATTCCATGGTCACAACTTCCCACTTCCACTCGGGAATAGAAAAAGGATGCATCAAACCAGCTAGATGTTTGTGCTTAACCTTGACCTTTTGACATTCAAGACATCTCTCAATAAAATATGAAACTTCCTTTTTAATACCTACCCAAAAGTATTTCTTCTTTATCATGACAATGGTCTTCTGATAACCTTGATGTCTAGCATAAGGAACCTTATGCATCTCTGAAAAAATTAGGTTCTTCAACTCTTGGTCATTCAAAACACAGACTTTGCATCTATACATGAGGATCCCATCCTCTCTTAGCTCATAGCCTTCCAAATTATGTTGTGACATACCTTGTTGTAAAGTCGCACTTATATCCATATAGCACATATCTTATTTGGAAACTTCCAAAGTTTTGTCACAAAAGTCGGTCAGATACCTGCTAATGGTTGTAACATGCATCGCATACATCCTCTGATTGAGTGTGTCAACCACCTTATTTTATTTTATTCTGATATGATTTCTATCGAAGTCATACTCACTGAGGAACTCTAACCACCTTCTTTGTATGGAATTTAAACTTGGTCGTCCAAACAAATATTTCAAACCAAATTTTTTGTTCTTAGTTCAAATATTTTACCCATAAGATAATGTCGCCACGTATTCAAATAATGCACTATGGTTTCCAATTCCAAGTCATGTGTAGCACATATCCTTTCATTCTCTTTCAAATTTCTCGCTTCAAAACATACCACATGTTCATTCTGACTTAGGACTCCACCTATTCCTTCCCTACATGAATCTGTCCACACAACAAATTATGCATATAGATCAACAATCCTCAAAATTGGCACACTTTTTAACAAGTTCTTCAAGTGTTTAAAACTCCTTGCACAATCTAGAGTCCACTCAAATCATGCACCTTTCTTCTGTAGGGATATAATTAGATGTGCAATTTGTGAGAATCCTTCTATAAACCTTTGTAGTACCCTACTAGTCCCATAAAGGATATCACTTCCACGACATTTCTTGGTGTTGGCCATTCCTTAATAGCTTTTATCTTCATTGGGTCCACAACTATTATTTCTTCTGAAATAATATGACCCTGTTGGATTACTGAGAGGGGGGGTGAATCAATAATGAGAAATTTATACCTCTTATTAATCATTTTAACCACAATGTATATTCCTTTAACTTATTCAAAAATTTTCATTAGTTCATCAATAATATATTATTTCATCATAAAATATTAGCATCCATCAGTGCATAATAAACAATAATAGACACATCCACACAATACACAATACACGAGTATTTTACGTGGAAACCCAATGCGGGAGAAAACCACAAAATGATTTTCTTATATGTCAAAGAATTACATTCAAGGAAGCACCGACATCCAATTATCTAGCTTCAACTGGTAGGAGGATCCAACCCCTTAGTTCTCAGGCTACAACTCGAGGGAATCTCCAACTCCCCAATTCTCTAGCTACAACTAGAAGGAGGCTACAACCCCTATTTTCTTAGGCTACAACCAGAAGGTGGTTACAACCACCTATCATATCCTCATCCTTCCTCCTTGAAATATAAGTGTTAAATAGATGATGAAACCACTGCCACACTATCACTATGAGATATACCACTATAAACCTGTACCAATCTGTGCCAACAACCTGTAACCTACCTATACCAATAACCTGTGATTAGCCTGTACCTGTAATCAAATTGTACCAATAACTTGTACCAACATATACCAACATGTATGTGACCTGTGTATGCTATAAAAACCATATGTATGAGACATGTCTATACTGCAACCTGTGTATGTACACGGGTTGTCTATACTTCATCCTTTGTACACCTTCAGAAAGCTAGGGTTTTCACCTTTCTGAAACTTAGACACTTTGTTGCTTCTATCACATCAATATGCAACATGTCACAACCTGTACTATCAACCATTTACATCAATCACTCATACAACATGTACCATCACAAGTGCATCAAATATCCACAATACATCTTATCACCACAACCTGTCACATCAACCTCATCAATCAAATTAGATCTACTCACCAAGAAAACTCTCAAACAAATGCACACTATCACCAAGATGTGCATCACCCAAGACTACTCTCAAACATGAAAAAGATTTACCAATATCAAGATGTGCTTCTAAAAGTATACCAATTCATATATGCCACATCATCCATAAACTATGTGCCAACAATACTACTAGAAAGTTCATGTATAAATGTACCAAAAAGGTACCAATCATGTGTCACCAACACTACTAGTAAGTGCCTCTAATAATGCACCAAACATGTACCAATCATGTGTTACCAACAATACTAACAATTTCCTCTAAAAATTCCCTATGCATATACCAATCATGTGTCAATTAACAAGACAAACTATGACTCATCAAGATATATCAACATCACCATATGATACATCAATTATATGTCTCAACATGTACATCAACCAAATATCAAATACATGCACCATGATATCCAGCAATTAAGACTCTAACAATACATCACACTACCATAAGCCAAATACCATAAACCCTTACACAAGACCATGTGCCAAACTTCGCTAACAATATGTCCCAATATGTATCTTCAAGCACAAACTAACCATATGCCATGATCACCAACAAATTCCTCTCACAATACACCTTAAGATATATCAATATAGCTCACACATGTACCAACCATGTACTACAACATATCTTCCTCAAAACCATTCACTACAACAAGTATAATGCATAAATAATACCTCTAGACATGTGCCAAGAATATGCCTCAATAGATCAATGATATACCTCATAAACAAAGTGTTGTAACCTTATTGATAAGTACTTAACATAGCCAACACTGTGTTTTTGTAGATCTAGCTCAAACATTATGTGCCATACAACCAACAACCTCTCTAGGGAAAGTTCTTAATCTCCCACAACCATATCTCATGTAGAAAATAATATCCAAATACACATCAGAATATGACATACCTTTTCTAACCTGTAGATAGAAATGTTGTACTTGATCATTGTAGACCTTCTTGGGAGCTTGCTTTCAGACTCTGAGAAACTGACACCCTTGGCAAATCAATCTTTCATATATTTTCCCAAGTGTATGCACCATGTTCTCCTTCAGCCCGCATATTACATGCCTACTCCAATGCATCCTGTGTACACCTCAAAAACTAGTCTTTTTTTAGTATTTATGCAATGCCAAAAATTTCGTTGTCAACCCTCCTTTGCTACCTTAAACTTGCATAACTTCAGATGTATCAATGAGCACCTGCGATAAAATTTTCACAAATAATAGACATTCAATATGCTCATTAGGTCATAATAGGAGACCCTTGCTCTCTTATTTATACTCTCCAAGTAGCGTCCTCAAGGGGTTACCTTCTAACTAACTTTACCCAACTTCCTTCTTTTAAGGCTAACCCACTTCTAACCACTTGTCCACTTACAACCACTTTATTCGCAAATAGTAAACTCTTCACTTCTAGTTGAAACTAATTTATTTTTAATTATTTTATTTTTGCAACAACTTAACTCATGATTAACTCCTAGTTACAACAAATTTGACTAGTAAACTTATTCTTGTAGATTCTAGAATAAATTGACCTCTTTGATGTTTTAGGGGCTTCTAGATAACTCATGAGGGTTCTCCAACTTCACAAGGCCACAAATCTCTAACCGTGAGGAGTTATGTGATGTTCCACATATCACCGAAAATGGCATGACTTCTATTATCCATCTAGAATAGTCTTACCTACATATCCATTGATCTGCATGCCTTTATTCCTCAAACAAACTCAAGTCCTTTAACCATACCTTTGTGCTACCGAAATTCACTATTGGACTTCTCCAAGGGTTGACATCAATATACAATATCAGTCTCCAAGGGTTGACATCAATGATAACCAACAATCCAAACCAATTGTCCATCAACCTAAACCAACTATTTGGTATACCCAAGTAGTGAATATGTCACTAATAAAATGGACACTTGCTCATTTTTTCATAAATTTGATGTTCCCTCAACACCTGCAACACCATCCTCAAGTGTTTCTCATACTTTGCCTCATACTTTGAGTAAATAATAATATCATCCAAAAATACAATGACAAACGTATCTAATTAATCTCTGAAAACTCCATTCATTAAACACATGAAGACAATTGGTGCATTTGACAACCCAAATGACACCACTCTAAACTCGTAATGACCATACCCTATTCTGAAGGCATCATTACTAATATCTTCCTCTTTTATTCTCACTTGGTGATATCCATATCTGATATGTATCTTGGAGAATATCCGTGTGCCCCTTATATGATCAAACAGATCATCTATCCTTGGAAGAGGATACTTTTTCTTCACTATTACCTTGTTCAACAGCCTGAAGTCAATACACAGTATCAACGTACCATACTTATTCACAAACAAAATTGGAACACCCCAAGGTGACACACTGGGGCATATATACCCCTTCTTCAGAATCTCTTCAAGTTTCATCTTCAACTCCTTCAGTTATGGCATACTCATTGTGTGAGGAGTCTTGGAAATAGGTGTTGCTCCCAACATCATATTTATAGAGAAGTCAATATCTCTTTTCAGAGGCAATCCCAAAATCTCTTTAAATACATCCTCATACTCTTTTATTATTGCACAATCCTCCACACTTAACACTTTATCTTTAGGTCCCTCTTCCATGTGCACTATGAATACTTGACATCCCTTCCGATAACTTTTCTTCAATTGTAATGCTGAAAATTCTCTGACAGTCACAACTCTTGGAATTCCTTGAACTAATATCAAATTTCCTTTCTCATCAAGGAAAGTAAATGCCTTATTGTAACAATCTAATAGAACATGGTCCTCTTCCAACCAATCCATACCAATGAGGAAATATTACAAGCCCAATGATATAATATTCAAATCAGACTTTGTGCACAACTTTCCTCTTTGCTCCTGTAGCTAACTGCACCAACCAATATTTTCCAATCTCACTTCTCGGGAAATGGAATATTTATACCATCTTAGGATCTAGATAACTATCACTAGCTCCTGAGTCAATTAAAATAGTAATGTTTTGGCCATTAATCTTACCTTCCACCTAGATCATGTGAAACTAAAACTCATCCTACTTGTTATCTAGCACGGCATAAATAATTGGAACATTTCTACCTATGTCCTCCACTGTCATAGCTTGATGTACATTGTGCGTGGTCCTTTCTTTATCAACTCTTTTAGGGAAATATCTATGCATATGATTTCTGCCACAACCCCAACATTGCATAGGTTGTTTCCATGACTTTTGTCCTACTATTTATGACATTCTAGGATCCTGAAGAGTCATCTGTCCTTGTACAATATTAGTGAAAAATGGTGGCTTAACTCCCTTCTTCCTCTAATTCACCTTGTTTTTCATCTTATCTTCCCAATCCTTTTGGAAAGTCAGTCTTCCCCTTTGGTGCTCATAAAGACACTTAGCATGCCTTATGGTTTCTTCCAACGTATTAGGGTCATCATATTGTATCTTGTCACTGATAAATGAGGGAAACCCACTCAAATATCTCTTAATATTCACCTATTCATCCTTGATAAAAGGAGCATAATTCAGGAGTTCAAAAAATATTGTTTCATACTCATAAATTATCATGCTTTGAAGCTTGAGTTCGAAGAACTCCTTCATTTTGTTGTCATAGTACCACTTATGTAAGTATTTATTTTTGAAATACCTATTGAACTCTCTCCAAATAAATTTATTCTCATCAATATGTTTCACTTGCACACAATGATCCCACCACATTGATTCCTTTCATTTTAACTGATAGATAGAAATTCTCCCTTCTTCCTACGCATAATTGTTATGGAGTTGGAAACACTCCCTCATACCTAGCAACCAAGTATTCACATTTTCATCCTTCTTGTGCTCACCATAAAAGGTAGGAGGATTGATCTATTGTTTGTGGAGCCTCATTATATTCTTGACTCATAGGTCTTTTCTTTCAGCCGTGTTTATACCCCATGAAGATTGTACACCCCATAATATTGTACACCCCTCCACGCGGGGGGGTTGCAGGGGGGATTCCCCCCCCTGCGGGGTCCAGGGGGCTCATTCCCACAGCTGGGGGATCCAGGGGGAAGAGGGCCCTTGGCGAGGGTTAGGGGGTGAAGCCCCCAAAGGAAACATTTCCTTGTAAATGTATATTTTAATTTCATAGTAAATCTGGACCTTTCATTATAAGGTCGCAGATATGATGGTAGAAGTTATGATACGGTTTTTTTCCCTAGAAGGAAACCCTATTTTATGAGGGAATTGTATTGTAGTTGTGTATCATTGTGAATATTCTATTCAGAGAGAGGATATTGTGAGAGAAAAAGAGGAAGTTACAATGGGTGTGTTGTAGGTCGTATCCCTTCAATTACTGGATAATAAAAAGGAAGGACCTGGAAATTTCTCTGGTGGATGTAGCCCACCCTGGGTGAACAATGTATATATGTGTCTCTATTGTATTGTGTATCTCATGTGTTTTATTTATGCATTTGTCTTATTTTATTTCTCTTCAATACTGTTTATCTAACATTTGGTATCAAAGTGAAAGGTGACTCATAGGAAAAGAGGGTCATTGGTTCGAGTGGCAACAATTGCACAAGATGGAAAGTTTAGGGTCGAGAAATTTAACAGCCAAAACTACCAGTTGTGGAAGATTGATGCAGGAGCATCGTAAACAGCCAACCAACGAGCATGAAGGCGGAAGATAGTTGGGAAAAGAGCAGCATACGTTTTTCACATTTTGAAATGTTTTTGAAAGATTAATAAGTGGATATTAATGTAGTAGATAGAAGTGTACTTGAATTTATATCTGGCTATTGTAAACAGATCATGAGCAATTTTCTCTCATCTGTCAATGTAAAAGGCATTTAAGCCTAGTTAATGAAAGTAGGTAGGTTTGAATAAATAGATTAGACAGTTAAGAAGAGTAGGAGGGAAAAAAGATATAGACACTCTCGCCTTTGTATCATAGTAAGTGGTTGTAACATTATCAACATTAAGAGCTATAACAGAGAATTGAAAGGAAGAATCCATGTACATGAGCTTTGAATTAATATATGAAGCTTTGAATCAGATTTCATGGTGTTATGATGTTTTCTATTTATACATGGTGAATGGTATGCTTATGGTTGTTTTATTCTCTCTGTTATGAATGTTTAATGAGGCTATGTTGTGTATGTATAATTTCATGTTGAATGTTTGAATTCTGAGAGAGAGAGAGAATCAGTTTCAATTGTTTCTCTTCCTGAGTGAGAGAAGTTCCTACAAGGAGTGCAGTGAAACGTCCGTAAGGTGTGCATTGACAAGGGGTCTGAGTTTTATCTCAGAAAACTCAAGAGAGATACCGTTGTTCTCATTTCCAGCAGAAGTACAAGTGAAGCATAGAAGGCATGCAAGGTGTGCGCAGGCTAGATGAAGTCTTAGAACTTATCAACTAAGGTTGAGAGGTAAGGGTCTGTTGTTGAAGAAGGTGCATAGAGTCAAAGAATTAAATACTGAGAAGTATTTGGGAGATTGCCGCAAGGAGTGCGTGCAGGAGTCCTTTTGAGGCTTAGGGTTGCAAGAGAAAGATCAGGAGGGTTAGTGCCTTTTAAGTGTTAAAATGGAGATGGAGTGAAGTTTCTTTGCAGAAGCCAAGTTCAGATGAGGAACATTGGTTCATTTCGCAAAAGTTTTCAAGGAAGGAACAAGCGGGTGAAATTCTCTGTGGAGAACTCACAAAGCCATGAGGACCATGGGATTCAGTGAAGTTGCAAGGAGGTTAAGCGTTGGATGAATCCACCCTTGGGGAGGTAAGACTCAACGTGGAATGTTGATCGTGATAGTAGAGCGTCAAATCATTTTGGGGATTTGGAGGCGGTAAGTCCGGAGTGTAAGCCAAGATCCTTAGTCACTCTAACTCTCAAATCGTGAAAATAATTGTTAAGTGAAGAGTTTCAAGATTTTGGTAATTCGGGATTCAGATTACCAGGAATCTTGAGGACAAGGAGCCAGGGGCCTTTGCATTTAAAACCCTGAAGTTGTGAAAACCCAGAATATCCTTGAAGTGGCATTTCAATGTTTTGGGGATTGGAGTTTCAGCATTCCCGTTGACAAGGATTCAGGGAATTTCACATAAGAAACCCCGGAGTTGCGAAATGAAAAATATTGTGAAGTAGTGTTTAGGCATTTCGGTGTTTCGGGGTTCAGGAAACTGAGAAGACAGTGTTTGGGATCGAGAGTTTCGAACTCTCGATACCCAGAAGCCCAAAATAATGAACAAAAGTCGAAGGCTTATTCAAGTCCCAAAAGTCGAAAAGCTTGTGTGACAGGTGGAAAGAGTCCACGTCAGAGACAAAGGACAGTGGAGTGGACAGGTGGAATACCCTCATCAAATAGGTGGAGCCCAACCTTGTTGACCATTTTGGGGTTTTGTAGGTTGAAGAGCTGGGAGCCTTGCATCAGGATTCATAAAGTCGTGAAGTCTGAAATTCTGATGAAGTGAAAAGTTTATTATGAATCCAAACTTCGTTGAACGCATCGGAATTCGGCATTTCGGGTGATGGAGGTTGTATAGACAGGAACTTTCGACAACAAGGATTGTGAAATCATGAAACCCAAAATACTGATTGTTCAAAGGGCACGATCATATTGCTGGTCAGGAGATTTGGGTAGATGCCTAGGGTTTAATCATGTGGGCATACTCATAAGGACCTATGGAAAAACACCATTGTGTGTGTGTGGTATTGTCTGTGGGGAATCAAAGAGTCAATCAGACTCATGAGGGCAAATTTAGAATGATCCTGAGCGGATCTTGGCCTGAGGGTCTTGGGTTCTGTGTCAAAAATGTAGATGTAAGATTATTTTTATCAGAAATATATATTCCTGCCATTGGGAGGAATAGAAAATAAGTTGAAAGTCATGAAGGATAAAGAATGGGAGGTTCTTGATAGATAGGCACTAGGAACGACATGGTTGAGCTGGCAACGTCGGTGGCTTTCAATATTTTGAAAGAAAATACAATGAAGGAATTGATGGATGCATTGGCTAAAATGTAGGAAAAACCCTCGATGTCCAATAAGGTATTTATAATGAAGAGATTATTTAATATGAAGATGTCAGAAGGTGTATTTGTTGCAGATCATTTAAATGAATTTAATATGGTTACTAATCAGCTAAGTTCTATAAAATTGCACTTTGATGATGAGGTCAAGGTGTTGATAATATTTTTCTCATTTCCAGAAAGATGGAACGAATTGGTCATGGATGCAAGTAACTCTATCTCTGGTTCAAACACTTTAAAATTTGATGATGGTGTTGGTGTTATCCTTAGCGAGGAAATGTGACGGAAAAACACAGGTGAGACATCAGGTAATGCATTAAACATGGAGAATAGGGGAATACAAAAGGATAGATGAAAAGGCTCAAGGAACCATGGGAATTCCAGGAAGGGAAGATCCGAATCCGGACTGGGAAATATGGAGTGCTAGAATTGTGGGAAGAAAGGACATCTGAAGAAATACTGCAGAGCTCCAAAGAAACAAAGAGATGGACAACATGAGAAAAATGAGGAAGCAAATGTAACAGGTGATGTGTTACAAGATTCTTTGATTCTTTCTATAGATAATATTTTTGAGTCTTGGGTAGTAGATTCAGGGGCTTCATTTCATGTCGCACCCCATAGGAAACATTTTCTAGATTATGTTCAAGGTGATTTTGGACAGGTTCATTTGGGTGATGATGCACCATGCAAAATTGTTGGAATGGGAAAGGTAAAAATAAAGAAAAGGAATGGAAACTATTCATTGTTGAAAGAGGTAAGACATGTTCCAGATATAAGGAAAAATCTAATTTCAACAAGGCAATTGGAAAGTGAAGGTTGTATATCCATATTTACAGAGAAGGTGTGGAAGGTCACCAAAGGATAATTGGTGATAGAAAAAGGAGAGAAGGTAGGTACATTGTATTTATGTACTGGTAATACTGAATCTTCTATTTCTTTATCTTCTAAAAGAGTGGATACAACATTATGGAATAATAGGCTTGGACACATGAGTGAGAAGGGGATGAAAATACTTCACAAAAGAAATTTGTTGCAAGATCTTAAACAAATTGATTTGGATTTCTGAGAGCATTGTGTTTATGGAAAACAAAAGAGAGTTAGATTTTTGAGAGTCAGAAAAGAAAAAAAGAGTGAAAGGTTAGCGCTTGTGCATACAAATGTATGGGGACCAGCTCAGGGATCATCTCTTGGTGGATTTCATTATTATGTTACTTTTATTGATGATGAAACTATAAAAACTTGGGTTTATTGCATTCGAAAAAAATATGATGTTTTCGATACTTTTAAGAAATGGAAAGCTTGTTAAACA
>SNQJ01S0001743.1:188233-207032 GCA_010110895.2 Picea sitchensis
GGGTGAATCAGTTAGATAAAATTTATTTCCTTTTATTTAATAGATTACTCAATGAACACAGATTATGCCTTTTATTGTATGTCTTGTTGCAAATCATTCAAATAAATAAATATGCAATCACATAAATAGACAATGACACAAAGATTTTCATGAGGAAACCCAAAAGGGAAAAACCTCTTCTTCTTATGAATGAAAAGAAAGCTCCAACTCCTCTTTACATTCTTATTTTATCTGAGCTACAACCCAGATGAGGTTGCTACCTCCGTTTCTTCAGCACCTAATGAATGGAAGCTACAACTCCCGGATGTACAAGCACCAACTTGTACAAGAGACTTTTACAGTCTCCCCTTGCTCCTCCCTACCACCTTGAAATCATTCTCTATCAAAGATTAAGCATTCAAATCTTCTCTGTTTTTCATATCACAATTCATTCTTAACCAGACCACTTAGATTTATCAATCTGTGTATGTGTCTTCCCTCCTCTATCTTTTTCTCTTCCTCAAATTTTACAGAGCCATATATCTCCCATAATCCTCACACATTTATTTTCTTGCAACATTCAATTTATATATCTTCCTGTATCATCAGTGCATACAATCGAACCCTCAGGCTTCAAAGAATTAGTTACAATAACTAAATAACTACCTTACAATGATCATTATTGGTCAAGGCCTCAAGAAGAACAGTAGCCACATAATCAGTTTAAATATTTAACTAGCACCATTCGATGATCATACATTTGTTTTGTCTCGGCATAGAATAACCCCCGAGTGCTTCAGAAAGACACTTGTGATTAAACCATATGCCCATTGGCTATGACCACAAGCTTAACTAAAATGTGTTTTGCATTTCATCATTTCGACATTTTTTCTTTTTGGGTTTTCGAGACTCACAATAGTCCCTTTCGGCATTTCATCTTTTAGCGTTTCGGCATTTCGGGGTTCACTACTTCAAAGGTTAAAGTTCCTTTGATATTTCATTTCCCGGTCTGCGAAACTCCGAAATGGAGTCTTTGTTGATGTGCCTATTTCAGGATTTCGACGTTTCGCATTTCACAACTTCGGAACTCCTGTGATGAAGAGTCTCGACTCTTGACTCCTCCAACTCCCGATATCTAAAACTCCGACACGTCATCGTTTCACATTTCCTGATTTCATCATTCTTGTCATGATTTTCCTTGACACCTCTCACTCCTAGAATCTTGAAATAGAAACTCACGGAATCATCTGATGTGTGTCCCTTTCGGTATTTCGGCATTCATGTTTCGGCGGCATTTCAGATTTTCGCATTTCGGCATTTCGCGAGTTGGAATGCTATCACATTTCCTTCCTTTAACTTTTGATTTCCCGATATTCACTTTTCTCCGATCGACGGTCCCAGTGCCTTTCGTGATCAGATGGTCCTGATCTCATTGGGAATTTACGTTTCGCGATTTCGCATATCATGATGTCGAAGGTTGGAGCTCCTCCTTTCTTTGATTCCCAAATTCCGAAAGAACTCTCAGTGAACCACCGTGCAGCTTCAATTTTGACATTAATGACAAAACCTGTGCAACCTGACCAACAAAGCTTTGGTTGAGAATGAAACAGGAAAAAGGTTGAAATTTCTCAGATCAGACAATGGAGGTGAATATTGCAGAAAGGATTTTGATGATTATTGTTCATACCATGGGATTCATAGAGAGAAGATAGTTCCAGGAACACCACAAGAAAATGGTGTGTCAAAAAGGATAAACAAGACAATCATGGAGCGTGAAAGGAGTATGTGATTCCATGCTAGTTTTCCCTTACAGGTATGGGAATATATTGTAGATATTGTTGTTTACTTAATAAACAAAGGACCTTCAAGATATTTGTGATGGTGGAATTCCAGAGGAGGCATGGACAGGTAGAAAGGGAAACTATTCTTTTCTTAAGACTTTCAATTGTGAAGCATTTGTCCATATTGATAAAGAAAATAGAACAAAGCTTGAGGAAAAATCCAAGAAGTATACCTTTATTGGATACGGTGTTAATTATTTTGTTTATCGCTTATGGGATTATGAAAATCACAAAATCATTAGGAGTAGAGATGTCATATTCAATGAGAAGGTCATGTACAAAGATTAGTTGCAGGGAAAGAAATGGGAAAAAATAAAACCAAAATACACAATGCTTGATGAGATAACTAAAAAATAAATTCCAAAGGTACCCGAAAATAAAAATGTACAACAACAGGAGCTACATGTACCTCAAAATCCTACAAGTTTTGTTAGAAGATCTACCAGGTTAAGTAGACCCCCTAAACGACACTCTCCTTCATTGTATTATTTATTGTTGATTGATTTGGGTGAACTGGAATGTTATGAAGAGGAAATGTAGGTATGCACTAAAAAGAAGTGGGAGCAAGGCTTGAAAGAGGAAATGGATTCCCTGGTACATAAACAGACTTGGGATTCAGTTAAGTTTCTTGCAGGAAAAATAACATTAAAGAATAAGTGTGTTTACAAGTTGAAGGAAGAAGAAGGAGGAAAACAGAGGTACAAGGCTAGACTTGTTGTAAAGGGGTTTGCACAAAAGAAAGGTGTATATTTTGATGAGATATTTTATCCTATTTTTAAAATCACTTCAATTAGGACTATTTTAAGTCTTGTGGAAGTAGAATATTTACATCTTGAATAGTTAGATGTAAAAACAAATTTTCTCCATGGGGATTTGGAGGAAGAGATTTATATGTAGTAGCCATAGGGGTATGAGTTCAAAGGGAAGGAAAATTTGGTATGAAAGTTGAATAAGAGACTTTATAGCCTAAATCAAGCTCTAAGGCAGTGGTATTTTAAGTTTGACAGGTTTATGATAGAACAAGGTTATAGTAGATGGAATTTTGATCATTGTGTTTATTTTAAAAAGATAGAAAATGGAATCTATATTATCTTGTTATTGTATGTAGATGAAATGCTTGTTGTAGGGTCTAATATGCATGATATAAATGTGCTCAAGAAGAAATTAGCTAATTCATTTGTGATGAAGGATTTGGGTGCTACAAAGAAAATCCTTGGTATGAGAATAACAAGAGATAGAAAAAATCACAATTTGACATTGTCTCAGTGTGAGTACATAGAGAAGGTGTTGGAAAGGTTTAGAATGCAGAATGAAAAACTAGTTAGTACACCTTTGGCCAGCCATTCAAATTAACCAAAGAAATGTGTCCCAAGACACGAGAGGAGATAGAATACATGTCCAGGGTCCCTTATTCATTAGTAGTTGGTAGCTTGATGTATGTGATGGTTTCCACAAGACCATATATTGCACATGTAGTGGGATTTGTGAGTAGGTATATGAACAATCCAAGTAAAGAAGATTGGGAGGCAGTAAAGTGGATTCTTGAGTATTTGAAAGGTATTGCTACTAATGCATTATTGTTTGGAGGTTCAGACATTGTTCTACACGGATATGTTGATTCAGATATGGCAGGTAATAAATATAGCATGAGGAGCACCACAGGGTATGTTTTTACTATATGTGGAACAACAATAACTTGGATTTCGAAACTGTAAAAGGTTGTTTCAATTTCAATAATAGAGGCAGAGTATATTGCTGCTACAGAGGCTAGTAAAGAGAGGATTTGGTTACAGAGGTTTATGGAGGAATTAGGAAAGAAGCAGGAGATTATCAGGTTGTACTGTGACAGTGAGAGTTTCATTCATCTTGCAAACAAAGAAGACTTCCATTTGAATACTAAGCATATACAAATCAATTATCATTTCATACAATTCGTCTTGGAAGATGGACATTTGAAGTTGGAAAGGATACATACTAGCTAGAATCCTGCAAACATGTTAACAAAGGGAGTAACCAGGGAGAAATTGAGTTATTTATCAGTTTCAGTTGGTATTCAAGCATGAAGGTGAAGATGAGAATTTTTTCAAGTCCAAGAAGCATCATAGTCCAACATATACAGTAGCATTGGAGTTGTTGACATCAGTCTCCAAGTGGTAGATTATTGGTTGTGGAGCATGATTATCTTCCTGATTCATAGGTCTTTGTTTTCAGCCATGTTTATACCCCATGAAGACTGTACACCCCTCCATGTGGGGGGATTTCTCCCCCTATTGGGGTTTGGGGGCAAATCCCTCGAAGGAAAAATTGCCTTGTAAATGTATATTGTAATTTCATAATAAATATGGACCATTCATTATAAGGTCGCAGATCTGATGGTAGAAGTATGTTAGGATATTTTTCCCTAGAAGGAAACCCTCTTTTATGAGGGAATTGTATTGTGGTTTTGTATCATTTCGAATATTGTATTCTGAGAGAGAATAATGTGAGAGAAATAAGAGGAAGTTACAACGGTTGTGTTGTAGGTTGTATCCCTTCAATTGTTGGATAATAAAAAGGAAGGGCCTGGAAATTTCTATGGTGGATGTAGCCCACATTGGGTGAACCACGTATATCTGTGTCTCTATTGTATTGTGTATCTTTCGTGTTTTATTTATGCATTTGTCTTATTTTATTGCTCTGAGATCCTATTTTTATAACATGATATTGTTCATTTCTCCCTATAACTCATCCACCCTAGTCCTTCTCTTATGCTTCTTGATGGGAAATGGACTTGAGATACTGCGCGCTTTACTGAAAGAATGCTTACCAAAACTTTTTTCTTCTCTTGTTTTCTCATCATGAGACCTATGACTTCTTGACCTACTTGATTTTTTCTCCTTTTCCATATTCATTTCTATTTTGTCCAGACTTTGCATAAATTTGATGTTGAAGTCATATTTTTATGCCTTGGCTCTCATAAGCCTTTCGTTATCAGCCTTATATCTCTGGACATATTTCTATAACACTTTTACAATCTTTACCAAGTTCATAAGCTCCTCCTGGATTTGGTTCCATCAACACCCAACCCAATTATGCAAGATAAAGACACACTCTACGTCCGCTCATAGAATCGTTCAATCACCAAGTGAGCCCGAGCGACTCTTCTGAGTCGCTGCTAGAATCAGCGTCAAAAATTGGATCCACAGGTCCTTGTTTTTACCCTCTTGGTCCTCTGCACTCCGACTGTTGTCCTTTCCTCAATGGAAAAAATATAAAATTTTTGGTTTCGGGATTTCTTAATTCCCGACGACAGGAATCCTCTTTCCTCTTGACCTCCCAATCACCGATTTTCCAATATGTTGAAACACCTATATCGGCGACTAGCCCTCAAGGCTAAGTCTTGGCCCACACAACCACTTCACGTATGATAAAATCCATATGTCCTTCGGGGTTTATTGACATGAGACCCTGGTCTCTTGTCCTCTTGACTCCCAATTCACTGATCCGCGAAATGCTGAATTGGAAATGCCTTAGCCCCACCTAGATATGATCCAGTCCAAGTGACCATCCTTCACATGACCGAGACCTTATTTCGGTGTTTCGCAAACCAAGTGATCGACCTCTTGTCCTCTAGACCCCCTAAGTGTCGATTCCCGAAACTATGATATGGCAGCTGCTTGGAAACCCCTTTCAGGATTTTGCGTTTTGGGTTCTCCCAATGCGTGAATCCTCCTTGCCATTGTTCCTTCGCACTACCGAACTCCAATTTGCTGAAGTGATGTCAATCTTTGCCACATGTACCAAATGGACGGTCGACTCTGATGTGTTTCGGGGTTTTCTCCCTGGAGATTCCCGATCTCCTATCTTCGAGGCTTCCAATATCCTGAACATCAATATCCAGATGCGCCAATGCCTTTAGGGACTTTCACCCTCCTATTCACGATGTTTAAACCCTGTGCATCTCCTGTCAGATCCAACAGCTGACGGGTAATTGGACCAAGATCCGACGATCCATATCCTTTCTCCTGTGCACTCCTCTATTGCACTACCCCCTGGACGTGAAATCTTCTCAACAGTCCAGATCTCTCTGGCTGGATCCAATGGTAGTTGTTGCTCCTCCCGAGCTTCTGCATGTTCTTCCCAAACATGGAAGAATTTCAATTTCTCAAAGGCCTCAACCTTTGCTCCCTTCCTCCTCTGCGAGCTCGACGACTTGAGTCCTCGCCTATGCGTATAAAACTACTGTCCCTCTTGAGCTTGGGTACTCTAAACTAGTCAAAGAGTTTTGTGGCCTCTACACTCCTTGCAGGTACAACTTTGTGCACCTAAATCACTAACCCTCCTGAGCTTCACAGTCGAATCCTTGAAGGATTCTGACTACTGTGTCTCTACAGAGTCTCTGCACGCAAAGTTCTATTCCTCTTGAGATTCTCAATTACTCAGACCCCTAAAGGATTTTATCCTTCTTCCTTCTCTTGCAAATGGAGAATTTGGATGCCTCCTGGCTATCCTCTGCTTAAGAAAACCTCTTGCTGAGTCTACAGGGTGTTCAACAACCCTGTGAAGATCCTTTAGTGGATTCTTCCTTCAATTACAGAACTCAAAGAGTTCTCTTCCTGTGCCTATATACATATCTACTCGATACCCACCTGGAAGATTATCTTCTTACAGAACATCCAATAGTTCTATCCTCTCTTGTTGTTCCCTATGCACCTGCTCAATGCCCTCCTGGCAGAGCATCAAGAATCCTCAGATGATTCTGACTTCTTAATAACTCACAACAGAGTTCTTCTTCTATGCACTCCTTGCACTGGCTCAATGCCCACCTGGCAGAGCTTTACAAAACTCCTCAGAGATTTCTTTCTGCAACTGTGTTCCTCCTACACAACCTTGCCTCTTGAGGTATTCAGCAACCTCAAAGGTCTTCCTCTTAATTGTTTATTTCAGCTACTATGCTCTCCTGGCACGTCTTTGTCTGACTTCACAGAGTTCAGAAGTGCTTCAGTGCACTAGTACTCAGAGTCCGCAGCACTCTGTCATGCCCTCCTGGCATGAAACCTCAAAGACATTTCAAGCATGAAATCAAACAACCTGCAAATGTATAGCATACATCTACAACATAAAAGAACACAATGAAAGCATCCACATAACACAGAAATACATGCAAGAAAAACTGTTGTTCATATTAATATGGAAAATGCCTGTTTTTACAAGGTGTTCTTGAGATCAGACATTTACAGAGTCTCAATTCCTTCTCTTGCACACTCACTCTCTCTTGTGCATATTCCAACTATTACCACTATTCCTAAAATGATATCCAAATTGATCTTTTACATGAGGGGGCTCTTAGAGCTCTTCCCTCCAATCTACCTACCCTATTCAATTACATTGAATGGGTTGTCTAGTCTAAAAATTGGATCTATATATCAACCTTACAAACATTAAAGGAATACCTACTCAAATTCTTGCACAAAGGCATAGCTCCATGGCTCAACAGCCTACAACATTAATTACATTCAAATTCAAAATTTAAGATGAGGGTTGCGCCTCTTCAGCCTTGAATGCATGCGCTAACATGGTTGGTTGGCTAGTTGGATGACATGGAGAGATGCTCCTACATCATACTCCTCAGTTGCAAAATTCATGAGATCCTTCTCATGAGCTTCCCATCTCAGCTATTGAGATCTTCTTGGATCCCAAACAAATTTCTGGAGCTGTTCATCTACTCCATCTCCCTGCTGCTGCTTCTTTTTTTCCTCTACTCAGCTTCTCCCTGCTGACAGTTTCTACTAACTGGATCATCAACTCTCTGATCATCTCGATCACTTCGTCTAGCTGCTCCAATGGCTGGCTCTGTTCATGCAGTCTCCTTAGCTGCAAAATTTTTCTGCAATTGGGTAGATCATTGTGATCTCCCATGCCTTCTTCATCTTCTTCCAACTTCACCTGTTGGATGTGAACGCTCTACACCTTCACCCTTATCTCTAGGGCTCCAATCTGTTCATACAGATCAACCAAACAAATGTTGTCTGCTGCTGCTTCTTCTTCTTCTGCAAACTCCCAGGTTGCAGTCTTTTCAGTCTCCGGGCCAAAAATATTGAACCATTCCTTAGAATGCTCATCATCCTCTTCTGCTTCTTCTGCTATCAACTTCATTGTTGCAGCTTCCTTATATTCTTAGCTGAAAGCATTGAGACACTCCTCATAATTCTCATCTTCTTCTTCTTCTTCTTGGGCAACTTCCAAAGTCTGCTCCAATTCTTCTTCCCTAACAGTCATAGTTGGTTGCCTTTCTTCTACTGTATCATTGGCAACACAGAATTTTTCCTCCCCTGGGTTAAGTGGTAGGAATATTCCAATTCCCCCAATCATTATAATATTCTTCTGATCTTCCTTCCTTGTCAGTTGTTCTTGCTGATCCAAACTCACTTCTGAATTTATGAGGCCCTCAAATAGCCTCATCTGCTTATCCCTGCTCACCTGGAAAAAGTGGGATTTCCCTGTTTCTTCCCTAGCAGACTATGAGATCAACCAATCTCATCCTCATCAGCACCCCTTGTTGAATTGAACTCACCTCTGAGTCCATGAGACTTTCATACACTCTCGTATTCTTATCTCTACCCACCTGGCAATTTGAGATGCTTCCACTGCCCTCCTGGTAGTCTTCGAGATCCCGCAGCAACCTCATTTCATTTCCCAGCTGACAATGTGAAATTCCTTGGCTGTCCTCCTGACAGTCTGTGAGATCTTCAACTAATCTCAACTCCTTTCCCACCTGGCAATTTGGAATTTCCTCTCTGCCCTCCTGGCAGTTCTTGAGATCTTTAGTTGATCCCATTTCATTCTCTTCACCGAGAATTCTCCCAGTCTCTGCTTCAAATATCTGAACCATCTCCTTAGGTTCGTCGAGGTTTTCAGCATGCCTCAACCATCCTCTTAACAACCTACACTATCTTCTAGCCATCAACTCCTTGACTGCCCATTTTACCTTCGACTTCCTCATGGGCCATTCTTATACCCATCTCAACTTGGATTTATGTTACATCCGTAATGAAAGATTTTCTATGTCTACCCTTATATCAACGATCTCCTTATCTATTTCTTCAAGATTTTCTTCTTTTCTCTTCCTCCCAGCAGACCTACAACCTTCAGTAGCCATGTTGTTGTCTCTGTCTTCCCTCCTGGAAAATTTGTTACTCACTCCTACAAACCTGACTGCTTCAGCCTCTCCTACAGTCCTCCTGACTATCTATGGATTGTTTCCTTCATGCAAACAATCCTTACAGAGTCTCCAGCGCTCTGTCTTATTTTACTTTCTCTTTTTGTTTGCAATATACAAACAGAATCTATGCTCTGATACCACTTGATGCAAGATGCAGACACACTCTACATCCGCTCACAAGATTGTTCAATCACCAAGTGAGCCGGAGTGACTCTTCTGACTCGCTGCTAGAATCAACGCCAAAAATTAGATCCACAGGTCCTTCTTTTTATCCTCTCTGTCCTCTGCACTCTGACCGTTTTCCTTTCCTTAACAGGAAAAATATAAAATTTCAGGTTTCGGGATTTCTTAATTCCCGACGACAGGAATCCTCTGTCCTCTTGACCTCTGCATCACCAATTTCTCGATATGTCGAAACACCTCTATCGATGACTATCCCTCATGGCTAAGTCTTGGCCCACACGACCACTTCACGTATGATCGCAGCCATATGTCCTTCAGGATTTATTGACGCGAGAGCCCGGTCTCTTTTCCTCTCGACTCTCGATTCACCGATCCGCAAAATGCCAAATTGACAATGCCTTAGCCCCACCTGGCTATGCTCCGGTCCAAGTGACCATCCTTCACATGACCGAGACCTTATTTCGGTTTTTCACAACCCAAGCGCTCGACCTCTTGTCCTCTAGACCCCCGAAGTGCCAATTCCCAAAACTCTGATATGGAAGCTTCTTGGAAACCCCTTTCAGGATTTCGTGTTTCGGGTTCTCCCGATGCGAGAATCCTCCTCATCGTTGTTCCTTCTCACTCTTGACCTACAATGTGTCGAAGTGATGTCAATCTTCGCCACATGTCCCAAATGGATGGATGGCTCTGATGTGTTTCAGGGTTTTCTCCCTGGAGATTCCCGATCTCCTGTCTTCGAGGCTTCCGATATCCCGAACGCCGATATCTTGAAGGGCCAATGCCTTTCGGAACTTTCACCCTCTTTTTCACAATGTTTAAACCTTGTGCAACTCCTATCAGATCCAATAGTTGATGGGTAATTGGACCAAGATCTGATGGTCCATATAATTTCTCTTGTGCGCTCCTCTGTTGCACTACCTCCTGAATGTGAAATCTTCTCAACGGTCTAGATCTCTCCAGCTAGATCCAATGGTAGTTGTTTCTCCTCTCGAGCTTCTGCACGTTCTTCTCAGACTTGGAAGAATTTCAATTTATCAAAGGCCTCAACCTTTTCTCCCTTTCCTCTCTGCGAGCTCCACAACTTGAGTCCTCACCTGTGCATATAAAACTATTGTCCCTCCTGAGCTTGGGTACTCTAAACTCGTCAAAGAGTTCTATGGCCTCTGCACTCCTTACAGCTATGGATTCGTGCACCTAAGGCACTAACCCTCCTGAACTTCACACCCGAATCCTTGAACGATTCTGACTCCTGCGTCTCTACAAAGTCTCTGCACACAAAGTGCTATTCCTCCTGAGATTCTCAATTACTCAGACCCCTAAGGGATTTTATCCTTCTTCCTTCTCCTGCAGATGGAGAATTTGGATGCCTCCTGGCTATCCTCTGCTTAAGCAAACCTCTTGCTGAGTCTACAGGGTGTTCAACAACCCTGTGAAGATCCTTCAGTGGATTCTTCCTTCAATTACAGAACTCAAAGAGTTCTCTTCCTGTGCCTATCTGCATATCTACTCAATACCCACCTGGCAGAGTATCTTCTTACAGAACATCCAACAGTCCTGTCCTCTCCTGTTGTTCGCTATGCACCTTCTCAATTCCCTCCTAGCAGAGCGTCAAGAATCCTCAGATGATTCTGACTTCTTAGGAACTCACAACAGAGGTCTTCTTCTGTGCACTCCTTGCACTGGCTCAATGCCCACCTGGCAGAGCTTTAAAAAACTCCTCAGAGATTTCTGTCTGCAACTGTGTTCCTCCTACACATCCTTGACTCCTGAGGCATTTAGCAACCTCAAAGGTCTTCCTCTGAATTTTTTATTTCAGCTACTGTGCCCTCCTGGCACGTCTTTGTCTGACTCCGCAGAGTTCATAAGTGCTTCAGTGCACTGGTATTCAGAGTCTGCAGCACTCTTTCATGCCCTCCTGGCATGAAACCTCAAAGACGTCTCAATCATGAAATCAAACAACCTGCAAATGTCTAGCATACATATACAACATAAAAGAACACAATGAAAGCATCCACATAACACAGAAATACATGCAGGAAAAATTGTTGTTCGTATTAATATGGAAAATGCTTTTTTTACGAGGTGTTCTTGAGCTTAGACATTTACAGAGTCTCGGCTCCTTCTCTTGCACACTCACTCTCTCATGTGCATATTCCAACTATTACAATTATTCCTAAAATGATATCCAAATTGATCTTTTACATGAGGGGGCTCTTAGAGCACTTCCCTCCAATCTACCTACCCTATTCAATTACATTGAATGGGTTGTCTAGTCTGCAAATCATATCTATATCTTAGCCTTACAAACATTAAATGCATACCTACTCAAATGCCTGCACAAAGGCACGACTCCATGGCTCAACAGCCTACAACATTAATTACATTCAAATTCAAAATTGAAGATGAGGGTTGCGCCTCTCTTCAACCTTGAATGCACGCGCTGACGTGGCTGGCTGGCTGGCTGGATGACGTGGAGAGATTCTCCTGCATCACCCAACATATAGATCCCCAAATTAATCTTCAATACTATATGTCCTTTGCACAACTTCCATCTTTTAACATTTTGTATTGACTTTATCCTACTCTAATCACCGATAATTCTACAAAATGTGGAGGTGTTAACACATAAGATTGATTGTTTAAAGGAGGATTTATTTTTTTCATGGCCTACGTTTAACCATTTCTCCAAGTATTATGTCATACCATCAACCAACAACCTCCTTGAAGTGTGCAAGCTATATTTGAGTTGGCACTGCAAACTAGTTAAGGAGGAGCGTTGTAGCTTGGATAGGTTGCAGGAACTCGTGTTCGGACTTATCAACATACAAAACAACCTTAGGAACATCAAGTACTGCATGAGGGTTTTCATCCAGTTTGAAGCTTGAGAAAGTGGTTTTGGATGTTTTTTCCTTTTGGTGTTGTGCACTGGTGACAGACGTTGCGAACTTTGCTACAAACTCATCTCCTATAGAAGCTACTTTTACATATTTGATCATAAATCCAAAGAGGTGATGTGGGTTTTTCTAAATTTTTTTGTGAAGGATAATGATTATGCCATTGATGTGATGTCCAAATTTCAGCTGACCCAATTTTTAATTCGAGAGATATAATTAAAACACCAGTGTGTTGCAAACTCTTTGTTTTGCATAGTTGTTGGATATTCGCCTTGTTTGGAGGTTGCCACCTGTCAAGGAAGGTTTGAATGGTCTCCTAGTAGTTTTTTGGACTTGAGGTAAATGTGTTCCATCTCCAAATCAATCAATATGACCTGTTTCAAAAGGCATTTATCATCATAGACAAAATCCCCAAAAAATAGGAATTTGTTAGGCTTTTGTTGGAATATTTTGTAACAAGACTCCTAAATGAAGGAGGATCCTATGTATCTCCTTGGTTTCGACCTTCTTAGGGTATATATAGATCATTGACTATAAATGAAATGGATTTTGAGAAGGAAAGGGTTGTATTAATGATCCAAGAGAGGAGAAATCTTGAGGAGCGGTTCTAGTTGTTGATTTGTAAGCATGACGACCTGTTTTGTAACCAACATTTTTGTCATTGAAGATTCATGAGATCAATTATATCATATTTTATTCTCTTTATTGTTCATATGAATTTATATCTTACTTTAATGAATTATATCTTTTGAGGATCGATGGTTGTATTTGATTTATAGATTCTTGAGCAGCAAAGGGTGTGTTGTGATTTCCTATAACTCATTGTATTTATTCAAGTATATTTCCCATTTGTTTTGTAGAGAGGATATGTGTTCAATGGATGATCTAATTTATGTTAACTTATCCTTTCTTCCATATTCCATCTTATAATCCATTTTTCTGATATGCTCTTCAACTACCTTCTAACTTCGGGATGTTTGTGTCACTCCATTGCCCAATGGTGTAGCCTACTGATATGCATTTTGCAACCTTCCCTTTATTTATTTTTATTTCTTACTGATCCACCCTTTTATATTGATTTAATTTTTCAGGTTCGAATGGATGTATAGAGGCTTGTACTGTTAGACTGTTTATGCAGTAGTAATATATTTTTGGTTGTATGTACCAAGACTTGGGATCTTTTGGATAATATAAGTATTTTTCCTTTCTTTCTAAATCCTTGACTAAAGTTATTTACAATCCCATTTGCTTGTATGTATTTCATGGAGTAAACTATGAATGACATTACCTTAAGAGTCCTTCATCCATTTGTTATCTTTTTTATAAATCTTTATTTTATACTTTGATGGGTATTGGGATTACACTCTTAGCAATCAGAGTGTGAATCCCATGAGCTAACATCAGGAAATTAAGATTTTTTAGATGATTCCATGCAACAACTACATGAAATGTTTTCACCATCTTGTCAGAATCCTTTCTCCAAATTTCTTGGACAATTTTAACATCCCAACTCTAGTGTGCACACCCACGCATGATTGTCTTTGTGCGCATCATAACTCTATACCGCGCACGAATGGTTTTCTGCGTAAACTAAACTATGTACTATGTGACACCAATTATTAGTGCACACATGTATTCATGCTAGTATATGGCCCATATAAGTCCAATTTTGAACCAATAGATCTGATACCACCTTGTAACGTGAACAGTCTTCCACTGAGTCTCGTTACAATCTTATGCATGCTTTGATACCAAATTTATAACATACCTAGTCACTCTAGGATGGGCCACATCACACCATATTATTCCAAGATACACTGTGTAAATTCCACTCTATCACAAGTCTATGCAGTATCACTTGAAGTAATTCACTCATCCCAAACTTGAGTCACGCCACACAACTTATAACAGTGGAAGAAACATTCTATTTTTGTATATAAATGTAAGCAATGGAAATAACTCAAAACCGTGTGCACCAATTATACACACTAGCATTCAAATCACACAGTACAACTGTGTGCACAACCATCTAGGTGCCATGTGCCAACTATGATTTCACTATGTGCGGAATCTAATTCTTTGTCTGCACACCCCAATCCTAGCCTCTTGATACACATAGACTACAACCCTACACACTTGGCCACTCAATCCTCTTCTTGCAATACTCATAACCAATTTTACATTGATAACTTAACAAGAAAGACTAATCACATTGGGCATATCTATGCACAACTACAAGTACATGCTATAGACACTATAATTACATGAGCATGCAACAATTAACAAAATAACATCAATTACTTATATGCAACACATACAAGAATTTCACCTATGTCAAACATAGACAAAATACACGTAGTAACCAAGAAAAGTATATAAGAAACACTTATCTTATTTGAAAGTAACCAGCTATGCCTTGACCCAGACGTTCCTCCCAGACATAGATGTTGTTTCTCCTAAGATATCAACAACAGGTCACCCTCGAGTTGGGGCATAACTCCACCAAGGAAAAAGGTTCCTAGTGACAAGTTATGGTCTAAAACTCAATAGAATTACTCAGTCCTAGGTGCCCACTAATGAAAATAGTCCATAGTTCCCCATTCCCCACACACATGTCACACCCAAGGAAGTGTTCCCCTTATCTACTCAAGAATCCTTTGGTTTCCCCACTTCCCTTTCTAGGGTTACCATCAATAGGCTAGACAAGAAGTGTCTCAGCCCTGTGACTAATGCTCAACACATCAAGGAACAACTTTCAACAAAACTCTAGCCTAGAGAGTATGCTCACGGGTCTGACTACCACTCCAAAACAACCATTCTCTCACTGAAAGAGACTTATCACAGTCTGTCAACCCATCTCCTCGACAGTAATGCAGATTAAACACCACACATTACAAGATTCTTTGTGCAGATAAGATAATAATCAGATTTTCCATATAGTCTGACCCCCCACTACTCGCAATATCTTACAACAACCATAATAATTCCAAAATACCCCTAAAATACACTAAGGATATCAATTCATAATGCATGCGTCCCTCTTGACACGTGTCACCTCCAAAAGTAGCTTTAATCCACTTGGTGACCCTTTCCCTACCCTTGGGAACTTAGGATAAAATAATATAGATATGGCATTACACTTTTCCAGAAATATTATTAAAATATTACCCAAGACTTACAACTCACCCCTTTTCCATTTTTCGGTGGAGTAGGTCTCCCATCTCTTTTCGTCTGACTCAGTCAATGCACAACGATGTAATATTATATTAATAATCATGATTATAATTACATGGATATGTGCATTGTCTTATCTGTGGCCAGGCTCACTAGCCTCATAATCATAAAGGCTCTCCAACCTCAATACATATCCATCCATTATCACGCACTAATCCAAGTGTGTGCAACACATTGAAATGTGGGCACTTACCCTGGTGTGCACAACACATAAAAATGTGTGCACCCCTCCGTTATAACAATTATTCATGCACTTACTCAGATGCGCACAACACCCAAAATCCAGGTGTCAATGGCTCACTATCCTATATAAACATTACATAAACCATTAGCATCAACGACTCATGAGAGTATATGTACAATTACCAAGGGTCCCAAATTAGGAACATTACACTTGACTTACACTCTTCCCCAAATTGATTGTACTGAGTCCCATGCTTCCAATAACTATGGGATGTGACTTCTCACACCCACTCTCTTACATTCATAAAATGATTGGCTTTGGAAACACTCAATAATAGAATAGAAGGTTCATATACCAATAGTAATTTTAGGAAGTGGGTTGAATTAATAGACATGGGTATTTCCCCCTTGGACCCATTTTTTAGAAACTCCTAGACATTTCCCTATCTTACCGATTAATCATCCTCCATCTTTGTCCATATCCCCTAGCAGTTGGCATCACATTTTATTTATTAAAATTCAAAAATACAATTCACATATACATTTTTTGGCCATGGTCATACATAATATCTACATTAAGTATTAATTAAAATGGGGATTATAGCGACGACGTTACATTGGGTACAGTGATCAATCCAAGGAAAATAAATTGAATAATCCAATTACAAAGAAGGTGTTAATCAGTAGGGATGTTGAATTCAAAGAATATGAAGCGTGGTATGGGGGTATATACAAGACTATAATTGTTGGAGAAACAATACCTCAAGAAGAAGATGAAGCAGAGGAGAATATTGCGCAAGGTGGACAACAAGGTTCACAAACCCAATCATTGATCAGAGGTACACCAACAAAGACTCCAAGAAATTATGTTCAAGGTGAGTCATCTAGCCCAACAACCCAGTATTTGCCTACTTCTCAATTAAGTAGTGAATCTAACCCTACAATTATTTCCCTAAGGTCTATAAAGACTATAAGTTTGAGAGAAATCTATGAAGATATAGATATGTATTCAAATTTTGCATTGTTTACTTGTCGACCCGCATATTTTAAAGAAACAATTAAAGAATAAAATTCAGTCAAAGCAGTGGATGAATAAATGGATTCCATAGAAAATAACAATAGATGGGATCTAGTAGAATTACCAAAAGTTAAAGATTTTATTGGTGTAAAATGGGTTTACAAAAATGAGTTTAATGAGAAAGGAGAAGTTGAAAATAACAAGGCTATATTGGTAGAAAAGGTTTTGCACAATATCCTAGAGTCGATTCGGGTAAGACCTTTGCACCAATTGCAAGGTTAGATACAATTAGATCCATCTTATCCATAGTAGATCAAAACATGAGGAATGCTTATCAAATGGATGTAAAGTCATCATTTTTAAATCATATTTTAGAAGAAGTCTATGTAGAGAAACCATCAGGACATGTGATAAAAGGACAAGAAGATAAAGCATGCAGATTGAAGAAATATCTATATGGGCTTAAGCAAGCTCTTAGAGCTTGGTATGATAGGATTGATTCATTTATGATATTATGGTTTCAATAGAAGAAATAGTGAGCCCAAATTGTATACAAATGTGAACAAGCAAGGTCAAATATTAATTGTTTGCTTATATGTTGATTATATGATCTTCATAGGAAATGTGCTAATAGACAACTTTAAATTAGCCATAAAACAAGAATTTGAAATGATTGATTTGGGGTTAATGAGATAATTCTTTGTTATGGAATTCATCCAATCAAATTCAATAATTTTTTCATGTCAAACAAAGTATGCCATGGAAGTGCTAAAGAGGTTTAGGATGATGAACTGTAAACCAACACCAACTCCAACAGGAACAAATCTCGGCAAATAGGATAAAGGATATAATGTAGATACAAATTTGTTCAAGATATTGGTTGGAATCCTCATGTATCTCACTAACACTATGCCAGACATTATATATGTTTTCAGCTTGATTTCCAGGTTCATGGAGTCTCTAAATGACTCACATTGGCAAGTTGGAAAAACAATTCTAAGATGTATTGTTGGAACAACAGAATATGGCATATTATACTCCAACACTAGTGATGATTATTTGGTTGGATACAATGATATTGATTTTGTAGGTAGAATTGATGATAGGAATATTACTTCAGGATATGTCTTCCATATTGTTTCATGTGTGATTTCATGGGAATCCTAGAAGCAACCCATTATGAAAATCTCAACAATAGAACTTGAGCATGTAGAAACAACAACAACAACTTGTCAAGAATTTTGGTTGCATAGAGTATTGGATGATATTAAACAAGGACAAGAAGGACTGTTACGAGGGAAAAACTCTCTATGGCTAGGGTAAACCACAACAGGCGGAATGACTGCAGAAATCAACTCAATTCCAACATATGCTATATAAACCAATATGCAAGTGGGATAAGATAAAATACCTACCTCGTCCAGATGTTCAATGAAGACCACTGTTGAGCACTTAGACCCAAATCTATATCCCTGCAACAAGTTCTCGACAACCAAGAAAAGAAATCATATGGTGATAATATAAAAGGTTAGCACATTAGATATCATGATCCATTAATATACATAAAAAATACGCCCATGGATAATAATAAAATATTTGCGAGATATCAATTGGACAAGAAAGGAGTATTTCTATTACTATATGGTCAATAGAAGTAAGAAAGTTACAGACTTCCATGTCAGCATGATTCGGAACCCAAGAAACTAAGTTCCTTCCAGCTAGGCCTCCACCACTTCAATCCTCCACCAAAGGCAAGCTCATAGAAGAGAGACAATGAGGTTCTCTATCAATAAGGGAAGATCTTGGGGGTTGAACACTATTTTTAGACTTAAAGGACAAAGGAATTCAAACTCAATAGCAAGTAATTTCTCCAGAGTAACTGTAGTGTACACTTCACTACCCAGGTTTCCCAACCTCTTAGTTCACCATTCCTTACATGGAATTATAAGCAAATGCATTTAACACATTTAAACACACTTAAAAATCAGAGTAAAATATATGGGTACTGCTATATTAAATGTTCCATAGCATTTATGTTTAATTCATTTACACAACGGAATACATGATACATGAACAACACAGTCATGCCAAAAGTGTTAAAACATAACTCAGAATACTTATCTTGTATCAGCTGGAGAAATCACCAACCAAGTGCAGGCCTTCCACGAACCTCCCAGCCTTAGACCACACTGTTCATCAGCTCAACAGTAGGTCACCCCCGAGTTGGGACCGAGCTCCACCCCAAGGCAAGGAATCTAGACTCAGG
>SNQJ01S0001744.1:0-43371 GCA_010110895.2 Picea sitchensis
AATTTGCTAGTTCAGTTTAAAATTAGAAAGTTCTTAAATCGTAGATACCTTACTAAGTTTGACTTTCTGTTATTTCCCTTGTGTTTCCCTCTTTTCCTAGTTTCCTAATTATTCTAGATTTCCCTCTTTCCCCTTTTCATTTAGGACTCAATTTCGTAGGTGTAGAAATTAACTTTTAATTATCATAATATAATCAAATAATTTTTATTTTTTTTATAAATATATTTATACTTATTTATATATATATAGAGAGAGAGAGAGAGAGATTCCCCCCCCCCCCCTTTTTACTTTAAAGGATAGAGAAAATTCCACCACTAGTAAATGAGACCTAGACTTTAATTTTCGCGGGTGACATTTTATTAGGGAATTTGTTTTAAAAATTTCTTATCACGTTATTAGTTCTAAGGCCATCCGGGTTCATTCATTTACTATTGATAATGCGATGTTCCCTTTAGGACGCACTATGTGCTCCAAGGGTGCCACTCACCTCATATGTTTCCCTTGCACGATGTGCCCTTTAGCACACACTACGTGCTCCAAGGGTGCCACTAGCCTCTTTCCATTTTTCTTACGCGACGTGCCCTTCAGGACACACCACGTGCTCCAAGGGTGTCACTTGCCTCTTTAATGAATTGGTAGACATCAAAAACCCCGAGAGTCAATAATTTTCTAGGTGAAATTGTGGGAGACTAAGGGCCTCTAAGGAATAAGGCCCCTGCCTTATTGCATGCCCCTTAGAATCATCATGAGCGATTGTCGTAGTCTACCCTCACGGAATTATGGGTCCTCTCAAACTAGGTAAATGTTAACCTACAGTTTGATCCATGACGGGAGTGCTAGTAGGTTGTGGCAGGGATGCTATCCACACCTCTCCCTCAACTTCTCTGGTAGTTGTGTGTGACCCCTTTACTCCACATGTGAGTCTAGTCAACAAGCTATCGTCAGCCTGCATCATCAACGAATTATGTCATAATATATCCATATCATATCATCTAATCATATGCACTAATATCACCTATAAAACATTCAAACCCCAATGGTACACTCCCCAACTCAATCCAGAGTCCAAGGGGTTCCATCGATGCCTCTACATCCTCGAGGTCCAAGATCCTGCACACTCAGTAAAACCAATTCAATAGCACCTCTCTATGTCAAAGCAGTAAAACAACATGTCACCAACCCATAATGCTTCATAATCAAAATCAATGTTTTAATAGCATAAAATCCGGATCACTTGCGAGCAAGTGTCCTGAAAGAATAAGTTCGATCAACGCATAAGAGTGGGATGTTACACTCTAAACAATGTTTTCTTAGCTTTCCACAGTCAAAATGTAGACGGGGTCATATTTTTATGGCATAATACATAGTCCTCAGAAATACCTTTCCAACGGGCTATCACGTGCCTAAAACAAAGATTGTATGCAAAAGTTACGACCCTAGGAAGTTAATGTACTAACTTACCCCAATGGGGCCCACATGAATTTTGGCGCTTCATCTCCTAGGGTTAGGTTTTTGGATTTCTAGGGTTTTGGAATTCATATTTATCATAAAAAGGCCTTTAGATCCTCATTGTAGTCATCGTTTGGTGAATGAGCGTAGCCGTCACATCTCTTGTCAGAGATAAAGTTGCCACCATTCTAATGAGTCTTGCACTCTATATTTTTACAGTCTCAGTACATTTTTTTCATTAATAGAAATACGTATTGTTGTATTTCTCTGTTTCTGGCAATTTTTATGTGTATTTTATTGTAATATCTCTGCTTTCATTTCATTCCAAAAAAAATCCGGATCAGTGGTATCAGAGCAGTATGCTCTTGATCATTTTTTAGTGCATGTCCCTGACGAGGTCCGAGTATGGAAAGTTGGGTCTCGAGCTTGTCTCTCTTGAGGACAATTTCTCTCGCATTCCCAAGAAACCCTCTATGGTGGCAGAAAAGAAAAATGGCGAAGCAAAAGATTCTATTAACTTGTTTCTTCAGAAATCTCTTGCGTGACAAAGTGATGAAATGATGGAGAATTTTTCGCGCATCCTTCAATGGATGTCGATAGAAATAGGTGCATGTTCATCAAGAAACCACTTTGGATAAACCTCTCCATTCAAGGTACAAGTTAATTTTTATATTCCCTTATTTGAAGGTCAGATAGATGCAGCTGCCTTAGAAAAATGGTTGAATCTTCTAGAAGGTTATTTCTCTGTTCACAATTTTTCTGACAAGGAAAAGATCACCTTTGCACTCCTCAAGGATCTCCCCCATCTCAAACATTGGTGGGAAACTTACTGGGAGAAAAGTTCCAAAAAGTAATATGGAATATATGGGGTTGATCCCACTTGGTATTTTTTTGTGGATGCAGTTAAGGAACAATACTACCTTGTTGATAACTATGAAGACCAGTACATGAGATGGACGATACTACGACAAGAGAAGATCTAAATAGTGTCAGAGATCACAAATAATTTCCATACCTTTCGCACCAAGATGGGTATCAAATACTCTCAATGACATCTAGTTCTAGAATACCATGGGGATCTGCATAGGTACATCCAAAGAGAAATGGATTTCCTAAACATCTCATCATTCAGAGTTTCCTATCGATATGTTGTCAAAATCGAGTAGAAATTTATGCACCAGAATGAATGGGAGTTCGGGTTTTGTAAATCCACAACAACCAAAGCATGGTAAAGACGACCCTAACCAATATCCTTCCAAAAACTAGTCCAAGGCAAAAGAAAATAAGGGTAAAGGAAAGGTGAAGAATGGCAGTGGGAAGTGGTGCGAATTCCACAAAATCCCCTAGCACAATACCAATGAATGTCGTTCAAAACAATCATTTGTGGCCGAGGTCAAAGACAAGGATCTGAACCGTGATTCATAATCTGATCCAGAAAATATTAAAAATAGATAGATCATTAACGCAGACCCTACTGCTATAATCACGATTGTAACAATTCAACTAGAAGAAACTAGTATATCCTAAAGAGTGGGGGCGCCTCTTCCATTCACATATGTGGTGAAGGGGACCCCGTTTCATTTCATTGTTGATAGTGGTAGCCAGAAGAACCTCTTCTTTGTTGAGGTCGTCAAACAGTTGGGGTTGTCAACAACACCACACCTACAACCATACAACATCAGGTGGCTTCTCCGGGGACGAGATATTTGTGTCAACCAACAGTGCCTCCTATCCTATGGCATCCATTCCTTCAAGGATGATGTAGTGAGTGATGTTTCCCCTCTTGATGTTTTTTATGTTGTTTTGGGCCAACCATATACGTGGAAAATCCATGTTTATGATTCTCAACCCTCTAGTGTCATTATTACTCTGGGGGGTAAGCTATACAGGATACTAGAGGTAGTTCCAACTACTGTTCCACCAAAACAGTGTCACAAGGTAATCTCTCATACTGCAAAATTTATCCTCTTCACAGTTTGTTCAAATTATGCACAGAAGAAATCTACAACCAATGCATCCTCAACACCTTGTATCCAGCAGAAGTAGATTACAGAAGAGAAAGAATATATTGTTTCTTCAGCTACAATGGTGCCTACACAATGCCCTGTCAAGCCCAGAGACAACAGGTTCGTGGAAAAAATTCCACCCCACCAGCAATAGGTTCGTGAAAACCTTCCACAAAGCAAGCAACTCTACTTATCCAACAAGGCACACAACTAACCAAGATTCATATTCAGAAAATTATTTTCCCTCTTCCCTGGGCACACAATGCAACGGAGACCATTTCTTCCTAAGGGGGGAGGATTGATCTAGGTGGATATTGGTGGCCACCCACCTGTTCCAAATTCCAACTGGCTCATCTTGACAATTTTTAGTTCAACACGTTTCTCTGTAATGGGGACATTTCTTTGTAATTGTGGTTTATGTACTTACGGGGTTGTCCTGAATCCCTACACAACATCCAAGTGTATATTGGTGGCCTCCCACCTATTCCAATTTGTTTATTTTGGAAGCGTTCATGTCAGTACATCTTTATGCACTTCTAGGGCCATTTTGGGGCTCTAAACAATGTTTTCTTGTCTTTCCACAATCAAACTATAGATTGATTCAAAGTTTGACAACATAATGTGTATTCCTCAGAAATACCTTTCCAACGGGCTATCACACGCCTAAAACGAATATCGTATGCAAAATTTATGACTCCAGAAAGTTAATGTACTAACTTACCCCAATGGGGCTCACATGACTTTTGGCGCTTCATCTCTTAGGGTTAGGTTTTTGGATGTATAGGGTTTTGGCATTCATGTTTATCATTAAAAAGGCTCCAGAGCCTCATTTTAATCATATTCTCGTGAATGAGCATAGTCGTCACATCTCTTCTTAGAGATAAAGTTGCCACCATTCTAGCGAGTCTTGTACTCTATATTTTTACAGTTTCTATACATTTTTTTAATTAATATAAATCTATATTGATGTATTTCTCTATTTCTGTCAATTTTTATGTGTATTTCATTGTAATAACTCTTCTTTCATTTCCTTCCGAAAATAATCTGGATCATCAACAAATCCCATCACAACAATCTTGGAGAAGAACACATACAAGAGGATAAAATCAATGAATGGGAATGCGAGATCGTTTCTAATCCAAACCTGGTAGTCGACAAATGATGGTTGTCAACTATATAAAGAAAATTAATATGACATAGTTAACAACAAGTATTTTGAAACTTTAAGAGTTGCAATATTTTCACCAATTTTTTCACCAAGTATACAACAATTGTTTTTACCTTTTTGGTTCAAATTCAAGTGGGGCATTACACTCTTCATCTTCTATCTGGGTTATCTGGGTTTTTTGGGATTAAAAATTGAATACTTCTCTAAATAAGCATGTGTGTGTTTCAATATTTTTTGAAATCTAAACTTACAGATAGCTCATTCATAGCTCCACGTCACATGCCGACATGAAATGAGAAAGAATGATTTACATGTGCCTCAGATTTCATATTTCTTGGGCATATAACACATGGGTTCTTTGCTTAGACTCAAATCATCTAGAATAGATTCAATATTCTTTAATTTTTGGTTAGTTGTTAATTGCATCATTACAATTAAGTGTATTTTTCTTGGTTTGTTTACAGAGAAACATGTTGATATTTTTATATTGCGAAGACAAAGGAGAAGTGTAGCTAATTTCTTATCTGATATACATAGTTTTTCAGTAAAATCTCACACAAAAGCTCATAGTTTTTCTGTAAAATCTCACAGGCCAAGAATTTTTTTTTACAGACAGGAATAACAAAAACGTTTTTCATGTCCAGGATACAAATTATAAAGACACAGATAGGAAAAAGAAATCGTTTTTGCATTGCTAGGATACCAATACAACGTCGATTTAAAATTTATCCCAGAACAAAAATGTTGGGTTAAAGTTGATCCATCGAAACATAAAAATGGGGTAAAAATGAGATAACTACGAGATAAAACAAGCCGAGGATGAAGCAAAACTTCGCCAACAATCAAATTGGCAGAGTTAGTTAATCACATCAAGGCACAAGGTGAACCATCAGCCAAGGACAACCATCAGAGGTAGGCAATTGAACTGAACGTCCTTCGCTCATCATCCTCTCACAGAAAAGAAGGGTGTTGAGATCCATAGGTCTATTAACGCCGAAGTGACGACCGTAGATCAGGCTCCTCGCCAACTGCTCAGGTGAGGAATGATGAGCTAGGGACGAAAAGAAAAATAACCACAATGGTCACAATCAATACACCACAGGGCGGTCAAGACAAGCGGGGAAATGAAGGCCATGGGAGTCAATCAATCATCGTGCTAGGCTATGAAAAATTTCAGTGATCAATCTAGACAATCAGTTTACTTACCCAAATAAACATGTAGATCCAAAGCACACATCCTACAACAATCTACCATACAAAAATGAAGAAATTGTGCCATTGCTTGATCGCCTGCTTTGAGTTGACGTCACGCGTGCCCTGTGCCACTCCCGCTTGTCGACCGATGAGACTTCACTGGTACCTCCCAACCAATGCTAGGGGTACTCTTCTTCCCATTTAGCCCCCCAAACCGTAAAGGGGCCACACACACTAACCAGAGAATCAACTAGCTCCCAGCTCACCTCGCCGGGTCGAGCTACCACTCCTCACCAAGCTGGGTATCCCAACTCCCACAAGCTAAGTCAGTCAAGTACAAATTTATTCACCGAAACGATACACAAAATAGAAAAGATCCATCATCCTTCTCCTCCCTTCAATATATAGAGTTTTGAAGTCCCTTACTTTCCCAAATTCCATTTTATTTAAAGTTTAACAAATTAATTCATAAAATTTCCTCCCCATACATGTGTCACCCATCCCCTTATTTCCTCCATAAATTAATTTCTTTAATTAATTAATTACCCTTATTTCCCTCACCCACCTAGAGTCGCTCCTAGAATCGCTCCTAGGTGTCCCCAAATTCTCTTATAGGTTTTAATGACTTTCCCCATTATTAATTTGCTAGTTCAGTTTAAAATTAGAAAGTTCTTAAATGGTAGATACCTTACTAAGTTTGACTTTCTGCTTTTCCCCTTGTGTTTCCCTTTTCGTTTTATTTTTCCCTCTTTTCCTAGTTTCCTAATTATTCTAGATTTCCCTCTTTCCCCTTTTCATTTAGAACTCAATTTGGTAGGTGTAGAAATTAACTTTTAATTATCATAATATAATAAAATAATATATATATATATATATAGAGAGAGAGAGAGAGAGAGAGAGAGAGAGAGAGAGAGAGATTCTTTTTCCCCCTTTCTTTTTAAAAAAGGATAGAGAAAATTCTTCCACTAGTAAATTAGACCTAGACTTTAATTTTCGTGGGTGACATTTTATTAGTGTATTTGTTTTAAAAATTTCTTATCACGTTATTAGTCCTAAGGCCATCTAGGTTCATTCATTTATTATTAATAATGTGATGTGCCCTTCAGGACTCACTACGTTCTCCAAGGGTGCCACTTACCTTTTTCCATTTTTCTTGCGCGATGTGCCCTTCAGGACGCACCACATGCTCCAAGGGTGCCACTTGCCTCTTGACTGACTTGGTAGACATAAAAAACACCTGGAGTGAATACTCATCCATGTGAACTTGTGGGAGACTAAGGTCCTCTGAGGAATAAGGACCCTGCCTTATTGGGCACCCCTCAGAATCATCGTGAGTGACTGTCGTAGTCTGCCCTCATGGCATCATGTGTCCCCTCGAACTAGGTAAACGTTAACCTACAGGTTGAGCCACGATGAGAGTGCTAGTAGGCTGTGGCAGGGTTGTTATCCACACCTCTCCCTCAACTTCTCTGGTAGTCGTGCTTGACCCCTTTACTCCACATGTGAGTCTGGTCGACAAGATATCATCAACCTGCATCATCAATGAATCATGTCAGAATATATCCATATCATATCATCTAATCAGATGCACTAATATCACCTATAAAACAATCAAACCCCAATGGTACACTCCCTGACTTGATACGGAGTCCAAGGGGTTCCATCGATGCCTCTGCATCTTTGAGTTCCAATATCTTGTACACTCAGTAAAATCGAGTCAATAGCACCTATCTATGTCAATGCAGTAAAACAACATGTCACCAACCCATAACACCTCATAATCAAAATCAATGTTTTAATAGCATAAAATACGGATCACTTGCGAGAAAGTGTCCTCAAATAATAAGTTCACTCAGTGCGCAAGAGAGGGATGTTACATACACCCCCTCTTGGTCTAAAATTCATCTTGAAGTTTGACAGTAAAATGATGAAATAAAGTGTATCACAGTATCATAAGTCAATCTATCAAACAAAAATGGAAACTGTTGGTGCATATCATATGCATCCTCCTAGGTCACCGAGTGCGGACTATAGTTGTCCCACTAGACCTTTACCTGCTCTATTGTTCGATGTCGTAGATGTCGAATGAAATGATCCAAGATGTGGATTGGCTCAACCATGAGCGCCCCCTCGTTGGACACCTACAAAGAACTCATGTCAATAACATGTGAAGGATCACTAATATAATGTCTCGAAACATATATGTGAAAAACATCGTGCATATGCCTCAAAGAATCAGGAAAGGCTATTCGATAGGCCACGGGCCCCTTTCTGTTCACAATCTCGAAAGGTCCCATGAACCTAGGAGAGATTTTATCTCCCTTTCCAAACTTGATCTAACTCTTATGCAGTTTAACCCATAAGAAGACTCCATCGCCGACCTCGTAACTATGGTCGACACAGTGTGCATTGGCATAACTCTTGTGTCAATCCTACGCTTCTCTAATCCTTTGTCTTATTGTTTTCATTTGATCTTCCATTTCTTGGATCACTTCTGGTCCCACCAGGACCCTATCCTCAAGCCAATCCCAACTCAAAGGCATCCGACATGGTCGCCCGTAAAGAAACTCGAAAGGCGCCATCTTAATGGTTCTTTGGTAACTGTTGTTATAAGAGAATTCCATTAGTGACAAGAATTCTTCCCAACGCTTTTGTTGGTCCATCATGTACATGCGCAAAATGTCCTCCAAGGTTTGGTTTGTTCATTCAATATGCATGTCCATATCTTGGTGATACGCGGTACTGAAGTTAAGTTGGGTTCCCAAGGCCTCTTAGAAACTCATCCAAAATTGTCCAATAAACATCGATCCTCAATCGGATATAATCCTCTTAGGTACGCCATGCAGCCTCACAATCTCACTGATGAAAAATATAGCTATTTCAGGTGCATGATATGTCATATTCACATGAATAAAGTGAGCACTCTTAGTCAGAGTGTATACTACTATGAAAATCGAGTCGTGTCTCCTTGTCGTTAGTGGTAATCCAACAATAAAATTCATCGAAATAACCTCCCATTTTGATTCCAGAATAGCATGTGGTTGTAGTAATCCTTCTAGGTGTCTATGTTCATCCTTTACCTACTAACATTCTAGACATCTGGCCACATAGTTGACTATGTCTTCCTTCATTCCCTTCTAGAAGAATATGGGTTTAAGGTCTGCCCTCATCTTTGTGACTCTCGGGTGATCTATGTAAAATTCTCTTTGAGCCTCTCTTAGGATCAACATCTTCAACTCATCATTCAGTGGTGCATAAGTCCAATTTTTAAACCTCAATAAACCATCATCATCAAACGAAAATCCTTCGAATCTTGGTACTGTCATTGTTTTTTGTCCGATAAAACCCTCGACCTCTTTGTACCAGTCATCGTCAGAAGTAATCTCGAATTCGTACTTGCTAAGAAATTCTGACCAACATCGTTGTCACATGCTCAAGTCACTTTGCGTAAAGATGTGTTGTAGTCCACAGTGGTCCGTCTTTAGTTCAAATTTTTGTCCAACAAGGTAGTGTCTCCAAACCTTCAAGGCATAAACGATGGCTAACAACTCCAAATTGTGCGTCGCATAGTTCTCCTCATGCCGTCTCAGTTTCCTCGAGATGTAAGCGATCACTCGTCCGTATTGCATCAAGACTCCGCCTAAGCCTTCCTTGGATGTGTCAGTGCATACAAAGAAGTCCGCATCCATTTCAGGGACCTTTATTATCGATGATGTTTTCAACAGCTCCTTGAGCCACCAAAATGATTCCCGCATTTCTCGGTCCAAACAAACTTCTTGTTTTTCTTCTGCAATTCTGTGATCGAATTTGCTATCTTTGAAAACCCGTCGATCAACCATCGATAGTATGCTGCTAGACCCATGAAGCTACGTACTTCTGTAACGTTTTTCGTCACAAGCCATTCCATAATAGTCTCGACCTTAGCTCGATCCACGACGATACCTTCGTCGGAGATGACATGCCCTAAGTAGTGAATCTTCAATTGATAAAATCAGCATTTGGACAACTTCCCATACAATTTGTGCTCTCGCACACACTGTAGTACCAAGCATAAGTGATCGTCATGCTCCTCCATTGTTTGAGAGTAAATCAAAATATCGTCAATGAATACTTGGATGAACTTGTCCAAGTACTCGCGGAACACCCCGTTCATCAAACTCATAAATACCCCTGGGGCGTTTTTCAGTCCAAACGGTAAAACAATAAACTCGTAATGTCCAAACCTCATATTAAAGGTGATATTAGGGGCATCATCCTCCTTGATCCGTAATTGGTGATACCCTGATCGCAAATCAATCTTTGAGAACACCGTCGCACCCTTCAACTGATCGAATAGATCATCAATCCTCGGCAACAGATACTGATTCTTGATCGTGGCCTTGTTCAATTGACGGTAATCAATGCAGAGCCTCCACGACCCATCCTTCTTTCGTATGAAAATAACAGGTTCACCCCACGGTGACACACTTGGACGTATCAGTCCTAGGTCCAACAATTCCTTTAGTTGAATTCTCAACTCTTGTAACTTTGGGGTCGACATCCGATAAGGCGTTCTAGCTATCGGTTCAGTTCCCAGTTTTAGGTCTATAGTAAACTCTAATTCTCTCTCTAGAGGCATCCCAGGTAAATCCTCTAGAAATATGTCTACAAACTCTCTCACCGGAGGAAGGTGTTCTAGACCTTCTACTACTCCCTTCTCATTTAACGCAAGGATCACATAAAGCTTACATCCCTTGCACGTGCTCTTTCGAAGTTGCAAGGAAGAGATGAATCATTTCATCTTACAGTTGAGTATCACCTCATGTGATTTCAACCAGTCCATACCGATCACGAAGTCATAACATCCTAAGATCGTGATGTACAGGTTGGCCCTGGTGACAAACTCTCCCAGGTTATGGATACAACCTGTAACCTTTCCTCCAACCTTTTGTTTGGCTCCTGAAGCCATCTCTACGAAGCTAAAGTCATCCTGTTCGACTACCTTTACCTTAATCCTTTTTAGCATTGCACCAGAAATGAAACTGTCAGAAGCACCAAGATCTATCATAATATTAAGGGTCTGGTCAGCGACGATACCTATCATCTCGAGAATAGTTGACTAGTGCTCTTCCTGGCGGTTATTCACCGCTACATGAATCTGATGTGCCTTGCCCAAATATCCCACGGTAGTGGGTCCTGTTGATCTAGATGCTCTAGTCCTCTCCATAGGGTAGTCGCATTGGTAGTGTGGCTCCTCACATGTCCAACACCCCTTCGTTCGCCCAGTAGTCCTGGTACCCAAAGTAGAAGATGGCGGCCCACTGGCCTAGAATCCTGGTTTGTTTTGCTGAAGAGACCTAAACTGTTGTTGTTGCGGTCGACGATGTTGTTGATGTTGTGGTCCCCGATAAGGTGTATGTTGTTGAGGCGTCGGTCACCGAGATGTAGTGAAGGTGGATCCCCTCTAGAAGTCACGATATCCTAGCATATGTTTGGTTGGTGTCTAATGTTGTTGCGCACCAAATGACACTTGCCTTGTTGGTCTCACTGGAGTCCTGGTCTGACCCCCACTGATAAGCTCCTCCTCTGCTATGAGGGCCTTCTGGACAACATCATGCAAGGTTTGAGGCATCAAAATCCTAACCTTTGCACGTATGTTGCTGTTAAGCCTGAACACGAACCTGTTGACCTTAAGTTTCTCAGTGTTAAGATGCGGAGCATACTGGAGCAGCTCCATAAAACGACCCTCATACTCGGGCACCGTATGACCTCCCTGTCATAAGGCATTGAACTCATTGAGCTGACGCTCAATGAATTCCTCTGATAGGTACCTCTCTCAGAACCATTCCTCAAATAGTTCCCATGACACGTCTTCAACGACCATGTTCAGCTGCGGTAGGAGCGTCTTCCACCATAGAAGAGTGCTCCCCTTTAGTTGAAAGATTTCCATGCATACCTTCATGTTGGAGGTATAGTCGCGAAGTGAAAATCACATATCCATATTCTCCAACCATGCCTCGACAATTGCATCATCCGGGGCACCAAAGAACTCGAGAAATTTGACCTTCTCGAGTTCACGATGAATGCTACCAGTACGGACCAGATCACGCAGTGGAACCTTAGGGGGTGTCGATGCCCTATCCTCATCTCTATCCAAATAGCTGATAAAGGTGTCAGACATCCGCTGAAAAGACCTCATCATACCAACCACATAACCCACCGCTATCTTCTCCTGCCCAACAGCTTGTTCATCTCCCTGGGGGTTAGACTCCTCAAGTGTGGATGCTACTGGAGGCATTGTGCCTCCTCCCCTAGCACCCTATTGTATACCTCTGCAGCGTCCTCTAACCATGATTACCTGAATGAATACAAGTCAACTCAATTAGCAACATTATAATCAAATCATATCAACAAAATCCATAGTGATCCCGAGTCGCAGGTTGAACCTCGCTCTAATACCATATGTAACAACCCCAGTGTTAAGGCCACGGGTGGAGCCAATTTTTTTTGTTTGTTTGTTTTTAAGAATTAAGGAGAAAGAAGGAAATGATGACAATAGTTTGACCACACCACAGACGATGAATAGAAGCATGCAACCCAAGCAATAGACAACTACGACACCACACACAGACACAAGGGAAACCGGGAAAACAGGCACAGAACAATCAGGAGTAACGACTAACCATCCGATGCAACAAGACATGCCTACAAGCTAAGGGGCAACTTCCCCTCCCAACATAATGAAATGACGAACAATTCTAGAACCTCAAGTCATGAGTACCAACGCATTCGCCCAAGTCAACATACGATGCTTAGCCACGCTCACATGGTAGGCACCGACTCCGAACAAGATATCATTCGTTGCTAACCCATAAGGTGCACCATGATCCCCTAATCAGGAACCATGTCATCCCCAGAAGAGAGGCGCGGCAATAACCCTGGTTCAAATAAAAAAGAGACCAAGACTCAAGAAAATTCCAACGCGCTAGGAATCGAATACTGGCTGGGAGACTATACCTACCCCACACAAGGTTGATGAGACACAAGAGGATGAACACAAGGGGCGACGCCATTCCACATGACATCGTCCCTGACCCCACCAATTACCCAGTCTAACCAGTCCATGATTACATTCCATTTTAACAAGGGTTCCATTCTAACGAGGCATGTCAAGTTACAATTAAACAATAATGTGCCCACTAAATAAACGTTAATACCATTAATCTTGCAAATCTAAGTAGTCAATACAAAAACAATAATTATAAATGCCCTCTATCCTTAATTATAATTCAATTCAGCAAGTCTAAAATTCCAATCTAGTCCTTACTCATGAATCAAATTTTAATCTTTAACACAACCTAAATGGTCAAGTATATAACCATCCAACTAGCCATTAACTTAAATAACCACATTAACAATCTTAAGGTAGAATGATTTCATTAAAAAACTTATGAGCAATTAATCTCAGCATGTAGACTAACTATATCGACCGAACTAACAATACTAGTTGTCATTAATATTGAGAAGGAAACTGCCAACTATTAACGTCATTTTAGCAAACTAACAAAGCAACAACATAGCAGTTACATGACAATTTTATAGAAAAAACAAGGCAATTGACGTAACGATTAACATGACAGTTAATTTAGCAATAGCAAGGTGATTTACAATTGTTATCATAACAAGTAATATAGCAATGACAACGTGATTAACATTTTAATTAACATAACAATTAGCAAAGATGTAACAAGGCAATTAATGTAATAGTAACAATCAATATAACAGTAACAAGGCAATCAATATATTAATAACAAGGCAATTGATATAACCGTAACAATAATAATGAATAAATCATTAACAGTAATCAGGGCGATTTTCAAGGCAATAAATAGTTGTACCACACCTCATCAACATGCAGTACATAGTGGTGGAAAATCGTGCCCATTCCCAACAACGCATTCCAATTTAATGGCAAGATGTGGTCAATCGGAAACAAAACACAGACATCAGTTTAACCGCAAAATTCATGGGCGAGTAACAACAAACTTAGTCAATATATTAGAGAAAATTCATGGGTGTTTTAAACAACAAATCAGTCACAAATCTTAACCTCAGTTCATGGGCAATCACAGGAAAAATGCAGCATCAATTTATTTGGAAAAAACGTAAACTTAAAAAAAAAAACGCAGTCATCCTTGGGGGGAAATTCGTGGTCTTTAAAGCAGAAAAATACAGTCACGATTTTAACTGCAACCATGGGCATTCAATCAACGTTTCAACCAACCTTCAACAAGCAAAAACGTGGTCAATAACAGAAGAACACAGTCACGATTTTGACTGCAAACCGTGGGCATTCAATCACTTGCAAAGAGAGGGCATTAACAGGAATCAAGTCACAATAAAATGTTAATGCGAAACTCAGTCTTCATTAAGGGAAAAATGAAATCTTTAAACATCAAACGTAGAGAAATTTTTTTTACAATCATTACACCATACCCTTATAGTCATTACACAATGAAAAACACAGACCCCATCCTTATACAGTCATTACACATTGCAAACATAGAGAAGGGTTAAATCAATCAACACATGGTTCAATCGCAGCCATGGTTAAACGTTTTTAACTTTTTCTTCGCCTGGGGTACCCAACAAACGTAGACAGAGATAAAATAATCATTTTTTTTTAATTAAGGAATGAGAAAAAGAAATCACAGCCCAGAAAAAAAAATGCAGACAGGGAAAGATAAATTGTTTTTTTCCAATGAATTATAAGGATAAAACAAATCACAAGCCAAGCAAAAAAAATTTCATACAGGAATAACAAAAAGGTTTTTCATGTCTAGGATATAAATTATAAAGACACAGATAGAGAAAATAAATTATTTTTACATTGCTAGGATACCAATACAATGCTGATTTAAAATTTATCCAAGAACAAAAATGTTGGGTTAAAGTTGATCCATCAAAACATAAAAACAGGGTAAAAACGAGATAGCTACGAGATAAAAACAAGTCGAGGATGAAGAGAAACTTCGCCAACAATCAAATTGGCAGAGTTAGTTAATCGCATCAAGGCGCAAGGTGAACCATCAGCCAAGGACAACCATCAGAGGTAGACGGTTGACCTGCACATCATTCACTCATCATCCTCACAGAGAAATGAAGGGCATTGAGATCCATAGGTCTATTAACACCGAAGTGATGACCATAGATCAGGCTCCTGGGCGACTGCTCAGGCGAGGACTGATGAGCTAGGGACGAAAGGCAAAACAACCATAATGGTCACAATCAATACACCATAGGGCGTTCAAGACAAGCGGGGAAACGAAGGCCATGGGAGTCAGTCAATCATTGAGCTAGGCTATGAAAAAATTTAGACATCAATCTAGGCAATTAGTTTACTTACCCAAATAAACATGCAGATCCAAAGCATAAATCCTACAACAATCTACCATACAAAAATGAAGAAAGTGTACCGTTTCCTGATCGCCCGCTCTGAGTTGACATCCTGCGTGCTCCATGCCACTCCCGCTTACCGACTGGCGAGACTTCACCGGTACCTCGCAAGAAATGCTAGGAGTACTCTTCTTCCCCCTTAGCTACCTGAGCCGCAAATGGGCCACACATGCTAAACAGAGAATGAACTATCTCCAAGCTCGCCTCGCAAGGCCGAGCTACCACTCCTCACCGAGTTGGGTATCCCAACTCCCACAAGATAAGTCAGTAAAGTACAGATTTTAGCAGCCTCACAAAGTTGGGTATCCCAACTCCCACAAGATAAGTCAAGTAAGTATATATTTTAGTGCTAGTAACAATATGCAAAACATAAAATATCCATCATCCTTCTCCTCCCTTCAATATATGAGTTTCAAAGTCCCTACTTTCTCAAAATCCCCTTTTATTTAAAGTTTAACAAATTAATTCATGTACCTCCTCCCCGCATGTGCTCCCATCCCCTTTATTTCCATAAATTAATTTCTTTAATTAATTAATTACCCTTATTTCCCTCACCCACCTAGAGTCACTCCTAGAATCGCTCCTAGGTGTCCCCAAATTCTCTTACAAGTTTTAACAACTTTCCCCATTATTAATTTGCTAGTTCAGTTTAAAATTAGAAAGTTCTTAAATGGTAGATACCTTACTAAGTTTGACTTTCTTCTTTTTCTGTTGTGTTTCCCTTTTCTTTTTATGTTTCCCTCTTTTCCTAGTTTCCTAATTATTCTAGATTTCCCTCTTTCCCCTTTTCATTTAGAACTCAATTTGGTAGGTGTAGAAATTAACTTTTAATTATCATAATATAATAATATATATATAACTTTTAATTATATATATAAGTATATATATATTTATAAAATATATATATATAGAGAGAGAGAGAGAAAGAGAGAGAGAGAGAGATTCTTTTTCCCCTCCTTTTTTTTAAAAGGATAGATAAAATTCCGCCACTAGTAAATTAGACCTAGACTTTAATTTTCATGGGTGACATTTTATTAGGGAATTTGTTTAAATTTTTTTTTATCACGTTATTAGTCCTAAGGCCATATGGGTTCATTCCTTTATTATTAATAATGCGATGTGCCCTTTAGGATGCACTAGGTGCTCCAAGGGTGCCACTCGCCTCATCTGTTTCCCTTGCGTGATGTGCCCTTCAGGATGCACTACATGCTCCAAGGGTGCCACTCACATCTTTCCATTATTCTTGCGTGATGTGCCCTTCAGGACGCATCACGTGCTCCAAGGGTGTCACTCACCTCTTGAATGACATGGTATACATAAAAAAACCCTAGATTCAATACTCCACTAGGTGAACTTGTGGGAAACTAAGGGCCTCTAAGGAATAACTCCCCTGCCTTATTACTTTCCCCTTACAATCATCGTCAACGACTATCGTAGTTTACCCTCACGACATTGTGGGTCCTCTCAAACTAGGTAAATGTTAACCTATAGTTTGAGCCACGACGGGAGTGCTAGTAGGTTGTGGCAGGGATGTTGTCCACACCTCTCCCTCAACTTCTTTGGTAGTCATGCGTGACCCCTTTACTCCACATGTGAGTCTGGTTGGCAAGCTATCGTCAGCCTGCATCATCAAGGAATCATGTCAGAATATATCCATATCATATCATCTAATCATATGCATTAATATCACCTATAAAACAATCAAACCCCAATGGTACACTCCTCGACTCGATCCAGAGTCCAAGGGGTTCCATCGATGCCTCTGCATCCTCGAGGTCCAAGATCTTGCACACTCAGTAAAACTGAGTCAATAGCACCTGTCTATGTCAATGCAGTAAAACAACATGTCACCAACCCATAATGCCTCATAATCAAAATCAATGTTTTAATAGCATAAGATCCGGATCACTTGCGAGAAAGTGTCCTCAAAGAATAAGTTAGCTCAGTGTGTAAGAGAGAGATGTTACACTGTAGACAATGTTTTTTTAGCTTGCCATAGTCAAAATGTAGACAGGGTCAGATTTTTATGGCATAATACATAGTCCTCAGAAATACCTTTCCAACGGGCTATCACGCGCCTAAAATGAAGATCGTATGCAAAATTTACGACCCTAGGAAGTTAATGTACTAACTTACCCCAACGGGGCCCACATGAATTTTGGCGCTTCATCTCCTAGGGTTAGGTTTTTGGATTTCTAGGGTTTTGGAATTCATGTTTATCATAAAAAGGCCTTTAGAGCCTCATTGTAGTCATCTTCTGGTGGATGAGCTTATCCGTCACATCTCTTCTCAGAGATAAAGTTGCCACCATTCTAGTGAGTCTTGCACTCTGTATTTTTATAGTCTCAGTACATTTTTTTCATTAATAGAAACATGCATTGTTGTATTTCTCTGTTTTTGAAATTTTTTATGTGTATTTCATTGTAATATATTTGTTTTCATTTCATTCCAAAAAAATCTGGATCAGTGGTATCAGAGCAGTATGATCTTGATCATTTTTCAATGCATTCCCCTGACGAGGTGAGAGTATGGAAATTTGGGTCTTGAGATTGTCTCTCTTGAGGAAAATTTCTCTCGCATGCCTAAGATACCCTCTATGGTGGAAAAAAAAAAAAACAGCGGAGCAGAAGATTCTATTAACTTGTTTCTTGAGAAATCTCTTGCGCGACAAAGTGACGAAATGATGGAGAATTTTTCACGCATCCTTCAACGCCTTCCGATAGCAATAGGCTCATGTTCATCAAGAAACCACTTTGGATAAACCTATCCATTCAAGGTACACGTTAATTTTTATATTCCCTTATTTGAAGGCCAAATAGATGCAACTTCCTTAGAAAAATGGTTGAATCTTCTAGAAGGTTATTTCTCTATTCACAATTTTTTCGATAGGGAAAAGATTACCTTCACACTCCTCAAGGATCTCCCCCATCTCAAACATTGGTGGGAAACTTACTGGGAGCAAAGTTCCACAAAGGAATCTAGAATATATGGGGTTGATCCCACTTGGTATTTTTTTGTGGATGCGGTCAAGGAACAATACTACCTTGTTGATAACTATGAAGACCAGTACATGAGATGGACGACACTATGGCAAGAGAAAATCCAAATAGTGTCAGAGTTCACAAATAATTTCCATACCTTTTGCACCAAGATGGGTATCAAAGACTCTCAGCGACATATGGTTCTAGAATACCATGGGGATTTGCATAGGTACATCTAAACCGAAATGGATTTCCTAAACATCTCATCATTCAGAGTTTCCTATCGATATGTTGTCAAAATTGAGCAGAAATTTATGCACCAGAACGAATGGGAGTTCGTGTTTTGTAAATCCACAAAAACCAAAGCATGGTAAAGACAACCCTAATGAATAGCCTTCCGAAAACCAGTCCAAGAAAAAATAAAATAAGGGTAAATGAAAGATGAAGAAATATAGTGGGAAGTTGTGCGAATTCCACAAAATACCCTAGCACAATATCGATGAATGTCGCTTAAAACAATCATTGGTGGTCGAGGTCAAAGACAAGGATCCGAACCCTGATTCATAATCTGATCCAAAAAATATTGAAAATAGATAGATCATTGATGCAGACCCTACTACTACAATCACGATTGCAATAATTCAACTAGAAGAACTAATATATCCTGAAGAGGGGGGGCACCTCTTCCATTCACATATGTGGTGAAGGGGACCCCGTTTCATTTCATTGTTGATAGTGGTAGTCAGAAGAACCTCATCTCAGTTGAGGTCATCAAACATTTGGGGTTGTCAACAACACCACACCCGCAACCATACAACATCGAGTGTATTCACCAGGGACGAGATATTTGTGTCAGCCAACAATGCCTCCTATCCTATGGCATCCATTCCTTCAAGGATGAGGTAGTGAGTGATGTTTCCCCTATTAATCTTTTTGATGTTGTTTTGGGCCAACCATATATATGGAAAAGTCATGTTTATGATTCTCAACCCTCTAGTGTCATTATTACTCTGGGGAGTAAGCTCTACAGGATACCAGAGATAGTTCCAACTACTGTTCCACCAAAGCAGTGTCTCAAGGTAATCTTTCATACTGCAAAACGTATCCTCTTCATAGTTTGTTCAAATGATACAAAGAAGAAAACTACAACCACTGCATCCTCAACACCTTGTATCCAGCAGAAGTAGATTACATAAGAGAAAGAAGATATTTTTTCTTCATCTACAATGGTGCCTACACAATGCCCCATTGAGCCCAGAGACAACAGGTTGGTGGAACAAATTCAACCCCACCAACAACAAGTTTGTGACAACCTTCCACAAACCAAGCAATGTTGCTTGTCCAACAAGGCACGCAACTCACCAAGATTCATATTCAGAAAATGATTTCCCCTCTTCCTTGGGCACACAACGCAATGGAGACCATTGCTTCCTAAGGGGGGAGGATTGATCCAGGTGGATATTTGTGGCCACCCACCTATTCCAAATTCCAATTGGCTCATCTTGACAGTTTTTAGTTCAACACATTTCTCTGTAATGGGGACATTTCTTTGTAATTTTGGTTTATACACTTATAGGGTTGTCCTGAATCCCTACACAACATCCAGCGGGATATTGGTGCCCTCCCACCTATTCCAACTTGTTTATTTTGGAAGCGTTCATGTTAGTACATCTTTATGCACTTCTAGGGCCATTTTGGGGTTCTAAACAATGTTTTCTTGTCTTTCCACAATCAAACTATAGATTGATTCAGAGTTTGACAACATAATGTGTATTCCTTGGAAATACCTTTCCAACGGGTTATCACACGCCTAAAACGAATATCGTATGCAAAAGGTATGACCCCAAGAAGTTAATGTACTAACTTACCCCAATGGGGCCCACATGGATTTTGGTGCTTCATCTCTTAGGGTTAGGTTTTTGGATGTATAGGGTTTTGGCATTCATGTTTATCATAAAAATGCCTTCAGAGACTCATTTTAATCATCTTCTCGCGAATGAGCATAGTCGTCACATCTCTTATCAGAGATAAAGTTGCCACCATTCTAGTGAGTCTTTCACTCTATATTTTCACAGTCTTTATACATTTTTTTAATTAATATAAATCTATATTGATGTATTTCTCTATTTCTGAATTTTTTATGTGTTTCATTGTAATATCTCTTCTTTCATTTCATTCCGAAAATAATCTGGATCATCAACAAATACCATCATAACAATCTTGGAGAAGAACACATACAAGAGGATAAAAGCAATGAATGGGAATGTGAGATCGTTTATAATCCAAACCTGGTAATCGACAACTGATGGTTGTCAGCTATATAAAGAGAATTAATATGACATAGTTAACAACAAGTATTTTGAAACTTTAAGAGTTGCAATATTTTCACCAATTTTTTTACCAAGTATACAACATTTTTTTTTACCATTCTGGTTCAGATCCAAGTGGGGCATTAGACTCTTCATCTTCTATCTGGGTTATCTAGGTTTTTTGGGATTAAAAATTGAATACTTCTCTAAATAAGCATGTGTGTGTTTCAATATTTTTTGAAATCTAAACTTACAGATAGCTCATTCATAGCTCCACGTCACATGCCGACATGAAATAGGAAAGAATGATTTACCTATGCCTCAGATTTCATATTTCTTGGGCATATGACACATGGGTTATTTGCCTAGACTCAAAGCATCTAGAATAGATTCAATATTCTTTAATTTTTGGTTAGTTGTCAATTGCATCATTGCAATGTAGTGGAATTTTTCTTGGTTTGTTTACTGAGCAACATGTTGATGTTTTTATATTACGGAGACAAAGGAGCACAACAACTAATTTCTTATCTCATATACATAGTTTTTCTGTAAAATCTCACACGAAAGCTCATAGATTAACTCTAGCATAGTATGATTACATAACTGCATGAAGGTACTAACATGAATTTTTCTTCCCAAAAAAGTAAAAGTTGGAATACCAAGAACTACAGTCTGAGACTAACAGGCAGGGCAAAGAAATAGAAAGTGGTAAGACAGATCTAGGCACTTTAGACTAACAGGAAAGGAAAAGAAATAGCAAGTGGTAAGATAGATCTGGGCACTTTGGGCACTCCTTAAAGATTTTTCCTCGCCTCTTTTGTTTCCAGGTATTACTAACATGAAAGATATTGATTGATTACCCTTCCCCCTTACAAATATATACTCTGGTAAGCATTCAATATTTTTTCTAGAATAACCATTTGGTCTTCTAGTGCTACCATCTTTTCTTCTTCAACACTTTATTAGTTTATGCATTTTATTAATTAGAGATAATCTAAGGCATGCATTTTATTAGTTATAGACAATCTAAAGCATAATATTGAACCCTTTATTGCAAATTTTTGTACCTGTTATACACTCAAGCTATTGCATAATTTTCGTACCTATTATATGCTCAAGCTATCTACATATGTAATTCAATTCATTGAACCAATTATTGATTCATTATTGTATATTTTGTGCTTGTAAGTCAATTAATTGAAGCAGTTATTGATTCCCTTATTGTAGAGTTTTTGTACCTTTTATACACTCAAGATATCTACATATGTAAGTCAATTCATTGAAGCAACTTTTAATTGAAATTTTGTTTACCTATTATACACACTTTTGTGTGGATAATTTTTCCTCCATTGCAGTTCTTCTACCACAATTTTAGATCTCAACAAGCCATTGAGTAATTCTTTCCCTACAAAGTTGTATGTTGTGTGAGATATTTGGAGTGATTGAAAAATAACCCATGCAAAGCCAACTACAAGCTTTGCAATGATAAGTGCAAGCTATTGTAAAGCCAGTTGTACTACATTGAAGGTTAGATATGACATGTACAGATAATTGTGCATGCCAATTGTCATGCAAAGTATATTTTAGACTTAGTAATAATACCATCCCACACTCATTAGTAATGTTGTTGTATTAACCATAATGAATCTTCACACTCATTCATAATGTTGTTGTATTAACCAATCATTAATTTTAGGAAATTTTGATTTTTAAATGATTTTATATCATTGAAAAATACCAAAAAAAAAAATTCACATACACTAGAATAAAATAAAGAATAAAATTAAGTCCCATCAATACGTTTGGACCAATCAAAATTTTCATTCACGAAATTTCAAAATTCATAAATTAATTTTGATTTAAAGAAAAACAATTAATAAATATTTTCTAAAAAGATTAGGAAATAAGGATTTAACTAATAGATAATAACATCATACCTATCGCTATAGTACCTTTAGATCCTCTTTCTTAGCTAAGAAAATAGACTAGCTTTAGGAAGAGATCAGAATTCTCCTTTGTTGGGCTAATAATAACTATACAATAAGCTAGGTACATACCAACAAGAACCTAGGAACAACAACTACCAACATAAGACATCATATTTGATTTCCATAGCATAGAGTGACAGGAAGGTGGAGGAACAATGGATATGCTAAGGCAGGTACTAATAAGTGGATTGATGAAAAGTTCCCCAAATAGTTAATACCTAATAAGATAAATGACCAATTCTTTAAAGCAATACCTAATAAGTTTTTATTTAAAGCAATACCTAATAAGTTTTTTTTTCCCTCTCACTGAAAAGTAAACGTAGAGATTTCAATAATAAATTCACATCAGGAGAAAGGAGTTGATTCATGAATTAATGGCATTATCCCAATAATATAATTCCTACTTCTTCCATTAATAATGTAAATAATTTTGTTTTAATTCTAATTTACTCTCTTTATCTCAATTGTTTTTCCAAACACCTCAACCTATGCAACATTAAATTCAACATAGTGACTCATCCTAACCTCGAGTCTAGGTTCAAAGAGTATAACAAGCCTTTATTCTTATTAAATATAAGTATTTTTTAATATATATATTCAATGAAATTTTAAAAATTCATATTTATTATAAAGTGTAAAAAAATAGTAATTTGAATTTATTTTTAAAATGTTAATCATACAATGTTTGGTAAAAAAATTTAAAAATTCAATTTTGTAAGGATTTTGTATAGTTTCTAGAAATTTTTGACAATTTTTAAAGCAAAATAATTTTATCCTATCAAATTTGAGTGAATCATTTAAAATAAATGAAAAATCGTCCATACTTTTTTGGAAAACAATACATGGAAAATTAACCTAGTGATGAAATTTGGAATTGACCAAAACCCTTATGAGCAACATTCCACCATGCATGAAACATGTATCATAGTGATACTTTGCTCATTTCTAAAATCATTGTCGAATCCTTTTTGGATGTGTGACCAAACAATGTTTTTAATTTACTACAAAATCAACTTGTGCCTATAACATTTACCATGAAACATATTAATGGAATTCAGATACTACATCAAAACGAGTTTGTGTTATTAAAAATAGGTCCTCTGAAGGATGCATATAATAGGCCTATGAGAATGAAAGCTAGGAACTATTGTATCTATAAAAAGAACAATGATATTATGATTGAAAAGTCACTACAAGTTTATGTTATTAAAATTATATTCTCTAAAGAATGAATATAATAGGTCCATGAGAATTAAAGCTAGGAACTATTATAGCTATAAAATTAATTTATAAACTACCATGGATATTTTAGTGGAACAATCTATCCCAACATATCTTACAATATTCTGTAATTTCTTACTATCCAATGTTGTATTTTAGACTTGATATTTAATATTACTTCTTTGACACACAAAATAGTAAAATAAAGTGAAATTGAAATGAAAGAAGCTAAGAAAATAACACACCATTCACACATTGAATACAAAATGTATGATAGGAAAACCCAATAAAAGAAAAACCTAGCTAGAAGGTGAGGCCTATGCCTTGTTATTTTCTTCTCAGTTATGAAAAGAAATACAAGGAAAGTGCACTCACTATAGAGCTGCCATGAACATTGTGGCTTGTATGGTTGTTACAAGATCTTCCACATCCTTTGCTATGCTTAAATATACCAATCCCAATTCTTTACTATACTATGGAACAATACTCAATACAATAAGAATGGAACCCCTTCCTTGGTCAAAATTGTGTTGTCACTGATGTCAAAGTGGACATAGTGATGTCATTGATGATTTTTGTTTTGTAGTATGCTTGAAGAAAACAGTAAGAAGACTTTGTGTTAATAATGGTGAAGGATCTACAGAAGAAGCACGAGGACATACAGAAAGCATGAAGAATATGTTCAAACTAATGAAAAATAAGAACAAGGAAGCGCAGCAAGTGCACGAGTTCGAGTCAAAGTCACATGGCATAGAAATTTCAATCATGCAAGAAATAGTAGGGAAAATCCCATGTTCTTATATCCCACATTCATTGGGAAAATCATATTCGAAGGATTTTTATTGAAAAAGATATTTTATGTCACTTGAAAGTGAATAAAGGAGCTACAAAACTTTGTATGTAGAGTAACTTTTTGGTATGAAGAACAGTGGACACGGAGACGGTTAAATCCTAACCATTGATTCTATAAGATCAATTGTCAGTATCAAAGGTTTGAGTTTTGTGGTGGGAACTCAGAAATGACTAAATCAAAAGACATCATGGAGTGGCGGAGAATCATAAGTATGTGTGAATAAATGAAATAATCTCATGGTTAAATATTGGAAAAATGGCTAAGTATCAAGATGTTGTGGAGTAGTAGATAATCAGAGGTATGTAAAGAACAGGAGAAATCTTGTAGAACCATCATTCTACGAATAATATGATAAAATGACTAAGTGTTGGATGGCAGACAGACGGACAAAAAGATCCACAAGAATCAAGGAAATGCTATAGTCCCGCGACCCACAATGAAATATTGAAATATGACTAAGTGTAGGATGGCGGACATATGGACGTACAAGAGATAACTTTTAAAAGTAGTGCACAAAATCCACTTCCACGGTTGAACTTAAAAGACTAAGTATGGAACATAAAATCTCAAAAGGAAAATAAACTAAATACTAAGAATTGGATGAACAAAGAAGTCTCAAAAAATGACTAAGTATTGAGACTTCATGGAGATAGTGAGCATATCAGAATATTGGGAAGATGAGAATAATAAGAGAAAATATCATGGTCTCATGGTAAGATATTGAAGAATTGGCTAAGTATGAAGAAATGACTAAGTACCAAGAATGGGAGATCGGAATATCCAGAGGGTGAGAGATCTAATGGCTCAAGAGTTCGCCACGTGTCACAGATCAGATAGTGAAGAAGGAGAGAGATCCAATGTCCCATAAGGTAGCCATGTGTCAGAGATCTGATGGCCAAGAAAATTTCCACATGTCACAGATCAGACAATCCAAAAGAACCATAGTGAAATATTTCAAAATGTGTCCAAGTGTGGGTGAAAAATGAGTGCGATCGAACTTGAGGGTACAATTTGGAGGTCATGAAGGTATCCACAAATTTGTCGTAAGACTTAGATAATTTTCCCAAGTCTTGTCAAATGAGATCAATAGTTAATATTAATCCAAGGTCCAGATCAGATGGTTTCCATGCATTATGGTTACATTGCATGTGTTGATGAGTAGTGAACACCTCAATGACCACGATTGATTCAAGAAGAATATATGATGGTTGTGCATTAAGAATATCAATGATCGATATCAAATCAAGGATATATTGGATGATTGTTGAGCGTTGAGGGTGTGTTGTGGGAAAATGAATAAATTCAATGGACAAGATTGAATCTTGGAACATATCTGACAGTAGTTGTACGTTGAGCTCATTTTTTAACAATTCAGGCACATAAAAGAAGGGGTTTTGGATAGGACAGTGGAACCTAGTTTTGTGTAGATCTAGAGTCAACCCCATATTCTTTGGATATGTGGACAAATCATTGGGTGTATTATTTTATTTAAATATCCAATATCTTGTGAAGTTTAATTGTGTGGTTGTGGAGAGATGTAACGAAGAGTCTGATTTCATGGGTATGAAGGTGAGAAGATTATCAGAAAGAATGAAAGAGGAACATCTTAGGATGGTTGTGTTGTGCAAGGAATTTTTATTGGAAGCAGATTTATTTCAGGGTGGCAGGGTGGTGGTCAAGAAGAATGGTGTGTTCATTTATCATGTTGGTGCCTATGTTTTGGGGAGTTTGTTCTTCCTTCCAGTTGGAGTTGGTAAATCCAGGGGGTTGGTGCTGGTAAATCAAGGAGTTGGAGCTTCCTTCAGGTTGGTTCCTCCTTCCATTCAATGTTAGTGAATCAAGGAGTTGGAGCTTCCTTCAGGTTGGTTCCTCCTTCCATTCAATGTTAGTGAATCAAGGAGTTGGAGCTTCCTTCAGGTTGGTTCCTGTAAATCAAGGGATTGGTGCCTCCTCTTAGTTGGTGCTGGATAAAATTGGAATGTTGTTCTTCACATGAATGTGATATTAACATGATATAAGAAAATGATTTTTTGTTTTTCTCCCATTTGGGTTTCCATGTAAAAATCATTGTGTTTCGTGTCTGTTTTTTGTGACAATGAATGCAATTTTTAATTGTTAATGTTTACTTGATGTTATTGTGGTTAAAAATGGTAAAAAGTGTTGAATATTGATTCCCCCCCTAATTAGTATTGGTGAATATTCCAACAATTGTTTGCATAGAAGGTTCCTTCAGAAATAGTCTAACTACTAGAAGGTAGATTCCTATGGTACACATGGACAATCGAGATAGAGTTTACAAATATGTATTCTTTGATGGATGAAATTATTCTTTATGGGGCATCATAATAAGAGTATATTTGAAATCATTGGGATATGATGTATGGTTGTCAGTCAAAGATGGCTACATCGCCCCTGAAAGTTACCTTTATGATGTAAATTCTAAGAAGCTCAGTGAAAATAACTCCAAATCCATGAATACTATTTTTTATGGATTAGAAAGCTCAAAATTTACTAAAGTCATGCATTGTGAATAAAAAAAAAGAAATTTGGAATAAATTGAAAAATACATATGAAGCCAATGAGAAATTTAAGAAGGAAAAATTGCAAACTCATAGGGGACAATTTGAAAATATCAAGATGAGAGAAGATGAAGATATAGTAGCCTACCTTATTCATGTAGATGATATTGTCAACACTATCAAAGGACTAGGTGAAACCATAGGTGGAGAAGTTTTTGTACCAAAGGTTCTCAGGACACTTCCATCAAGATTTGATCCCAAGATATCAGACATTGAAGAAATGAAGGACTTAGATAGTCTAACAATGGATGAATTACATGAAATACTTATAGCCTATGAAAGGAGAACATTGAGAATTTTGCAGGAAAATCCATGAAAGAATGAGGTAGCATTCAAAGCATCAAAAGGGACAAGCTCAAAAGGACACCAAACACATGACTCCTCTGAAAAATAAGCAGATGCAAAGGAAGGAAACTTTTTTAGGAGGCTCAATAAATGAACTAGAAAATACAAAGGTAAGCTCCCTTTAAAGTGCTTTGGTGTTGATAAAGTAGGACATTTTTCTGCTAAGTTCCCTTACAAAAGGGACTTCGACTTTAGGAAAAAAAAAATCACTATATAAGTGACAAAAATGAAGGGAAAATGAAGAATTACAAGAAAATAAAAATATGTATGCACATGATGAAGGAATCTCCTCTAATTAAGAAGACAACATCACAAATTATGTTTTATTCATGGCCATCAATGAATTATCCTATGAGACCTCAAATCATGAAGAACCTGATGAGGAAGGAGAGTTCAATCTTGAAGGAAAACTAATATGTGCACTAAATGAACTAGAAAAACTTAGAAATAAAAATGAGCCTCTCAAGGAACAATTAAGAAAATAAAAAGGATAATGTCATGAACCAAATAGTGAAACTAATAATATTGTTCCAAAAAGAAAATTAGAAGAAACAAAAAGAATTGAAGAAATTTTGGCAACTAAGCTCAAAGAAATGGACGATATTTTCCATCAAAGAGAGCTGGAAATTGTTTGACTAAGAAAATAATTAGATAAGATTGTCAACCAATTGAGCACAAATCTAAGGTTTGAAAAGATTTTAGCAGCCTTAAAAGACATTCTAAATATCCAAAGGTCATCGTTTGATAGAACTGGTCTTGGCTATAGAAACAGTCAAAAAAATACTGATTTTGAGATACCAAAATAGGTGAGAAGACTCAAATCTATGAAAATGTACTTAGGAGTTACAATCATAGTGGAAACACTATAAAAAATGAAGCAAAAAACAAACAGAAAAAGGAATATTAAAATAAGATCACTTGTCTTTCCAACATAGTGGAATTTGAAAAGGGTTCTCCTCCCAGAAGACCTCCCACAACAAGAAGTGATGAAAATGTTGCCAAGGATGATTATTTGAAAAATATAACATCTGAAAGGTTTACCAATATAAATTCTCCACCAAGAAGACCTCCTTCAACAAGGTATCACAATTAGTTTCTTGGTAACTATTTTTCTTGTCATAATTTTGTGCATAAAGCCATTAACTTCAAGTCCAATATAAGATATAACTATCTGAAAAGTAGAAATAAATACAAGACTACCAGAAATTATTATGTGTTGTCCCTTGACCAAGTTTTGGGAGATCCTTGGTCATGTTGACCTATTTTTGGGACTTCGGCAAGTTGTCGAAGAAGGAGCACAAGACGAAGCAGAGAATGTGGGACCTCAACCCCCTTTTTAGGGATTTTTGGGTTTTGGGATTATGTAATGGGTATGGGAATGTCGGCCCATGGGTTTACCCATGCTTAGGCCCACTTTTGTAGTGTATATATAGAAGACTAGGTGATGTAATAAGTGTGGTGGTGAGTAGTGATAAGTGCTAGAGATCTGATCTATGTGATCAAGGGATTGTAAGAGTGCTAAGTACTTGCTTGGTGTGATACTTGCAAAGTTACGTTAAAAACATTTTAAGAAGGCTTGGTGTTGTACCCTAGCTCGAAGAAGGAAGATCTGGCAGAGTGTGCATAGATCTCATGTCTTCTGAGGAGTAGGATTTTGATGCTATGTGCTTGTAAGAAGCTTGGTTAAGATAATAAAGAAGAAGAGTTGGTGGATGTATCCCCAAGGTGGGGATGAACCACGTACATGTTGTGTTATGCTATGTGCGATGTGTTGATGTGTTTATGTCTTTACTTGCTAAGTGCTTTGATATAGATAGATAAATCTGTTTATGCTTTGTGCTAACGATGTATATGGATGTTAGATATGACCTATGTGATCAATAGATTGTGAGAATAGGTTTATTGAAGGTGCACTTGGATCATTGTTAAGAGGATCCTGGACCAGGTTCACAGAGTGTCGTCTTGCAAGTAAGCTTCAATATTTGATTAATGAATAAAATAATATTTTTTCCCTAACCCAAATGATGATGTTTTATGTCTTTTCTTTGATTTATAAATAACAATTGATATCTAACCCTAATTTATGAATAGAAATAGCATGTTTGTAGCCTTGTTTGCCTAGTTTTGGATGCAAGTCAAGTTTGGGAGGACACTTGCAGCCTTGGGAGCTACCAAGCTTGAGGAGATCATTACCAAAGGTTGGATAAAATGTACGATTACTGATCTTCTCTTCCATTGCTTTTTGTTCATCTATTTTGGTATGTTTGGGGTAGTGTAGAAACTAGATTGACTTTTAGGGATTCATTTTCTCTGTCTATACTTTAAACCCCTATATAGTTACAGGGGGATTTTCCCACTAGAATAATTGGAAACTCCACTGGGGAGTCTCTCTAGGGCTTTAGAGGGAGGTTTTTTGGGTGTTTTAATTGGCTTCTTGATTGCCTATTGATTTTCATTCAAGTTTACTGAGTCTTTTAAGGATTTATGCTCACCTACAAGGTGCATACCAGATTTCCCTGCTCTATTAGTCTACCTTGTCTTTTTATTTTTGAAAAAGTCTCAGAGGTGTATGCACCTTGTTTGGGTCAGCACGCGTACATACGCACACTCTGCACAGTAGACATCCCGCATACATACACAGGTTGTTGATGCAACAGCCTATGTCTCTCTGTCTTGAAATTTTTTTTTAACAAAGAGAGAGTGTGTCTCTTTCCTGATAGAAGTTCAGACTTATCAGAACTTTCTTGAACAAGTCAGAGTCTTTGTCTTTGGCCATAGCTTGGGTTAAAGTTTCGGTTAACTTGTTCCTTAGTTTTCTTTTGTTTTCCCTAAGAGGTTTAGAGCGAGCCATCAAGTTTTAGATCCTCCTTTTGGTTTCTTGGTTGAATCCCTTTGTTCCGTAGTTGGCTTAGGCTCTTTATCAATCTTGTTTTTTGGTTTTCTCTTTGTTCCTGTTTCTTGATTTTAAAAACGATTTTTTTTTTTACTTCGGTTTTTCTTGTTAAAGCAGTTCGAAAAATAAATAAAAAGAATTTATTTTCTTGCACTTAGTTTGGTAAAGTATTCAAGTTTGTTATTTGAAAAAAGAAAAAGAGCCTTCGTTTCAAAGTTATTTTCGATTTCCTGAAATACAAGTAGTTTTGCTTAGTAAAACGAAAGCATTTTTTCGGAAATTTTCATTTACAAGATCTTGAAATATTGATTAGAAAAGTTGGATTTTACAAAGAGTTTTTACAAGTTTTTCTTTAATTTCGAAGTATCTTTTTCTTTCAAATGATTTAAAGTTCTATTCCTATTTGTCTCTTCATAACACCTTCAATTGCACTACCATACCCTTTGTGTAAATCAAACCTTAAAATTAATGCTTAACATAAAATATATTGGACTTTTTGTTTGTAGAGTTCGCCAACTAGTTTAGGGTTTTAGGGCCTTAAATTAGGTGTGAAGAGGAAAGTCTTCAAGGCCACCTTAAAAAAAACATTGGAGTCTGAGACAGGGAGTGTTTTAAGTCCAACATCGTAAGAGTTAGTTGGGACCCCCCTCTAACACAGGGGATAAACACAAGGTTGCGTGAGGAAAGGCAAAGGAGATAACCCCTCCAAAGTCGGACTAAACTTAGTGGGGATTGTATATTGAGGGTATTTCTCGGGAAAAATACTGATCACATTTTCCTATGGATCTTTGTGGACCTCGAATCCATTCGAGATCCTCAGTTTTCTTCCGGATCAATTTCTTTTGGCACCCTTGAAGGGATTCTAACTTGTTATCCTGCTCATTACGATTTGCCCGACTGTCGATTGTACACACCTGGTGATTGACTGCATGATGGAAACCTAGTTTCCCATATTTTACGAACTTACATAGGTGACTGCGGGGGTATACTGCGGTACCTAGGGAGGACGTCAGATCATGCTTCACAGAGTATACCCGGAGGGTGCTTCCATGTTCAAGTTTCACTTGCACCGGTTAGTTTCTCTAGTGTCGATTGGTGTAACCATCCTTCCCACTAGTTATTCGGCTACTTGATTTATCTTTAGGAAACTTTTTAGTGTGTACTTTGTGTTCTATGCTAGTCAAGCCTTACTGTGTTGTTTGATCATTTCACAAAGTGGAAGATCAATAGCTTCGTCGATCATGAAGGCTTCAGGGCCTGTCGTGGGTTACTTTGGAGCCACCTCCGCCACCGTTGAGGCAAAGACTTGATCAAGAAGGATCATTCGAAGCCACCGGGCACAGGAAACTGTGCTCGAGCCTTCTTTGAGAGGATACTTTATGTCTCCAAAAGAATCCATCATTTATGACCTTGAAACTGAAGGTTTCAGGACAACAAATTCTCCAATTACCGACTTGTCGACACCGATCTTGATTCAGATTGTCCCTTCCGAGGTGACATCTTTTGAGCGCCAGTTACTTCTACGAGCGCTAGTGGAAGCGAATTCTGCTACTTCATCTGGGATTCACCGTACTCCTGTTACGACTACTATTGGAGGGGGCATCCTACCTCCTCCCCCACCTTCGCTAGTCAAGACTTCAGTTGTCCCAATTCCCACGACTTCAGGAATTGGTCCGATACCTTTAAAAGCTTCGACCATTGTTTTGTTTACTCAGAACGTGACAGGAGCTCCCTTCTCATATAGGATGCCCGACTTTGATAAAAACTTGGTCCTTACTTATTCTACCTTACATACCATGGGTCTGGGGGAAGGGAGCTCAAACACTCCCTTGTAAGGGTCAACTGTGGGCACTATTTCCCCTTTTAATGTCATTCTGTATGGTGGGGGTCATATACGTCCTACGTCCCCTTCGTTCGACGATGTTTTTCAGTAGTCAATTGGGCCTAGGGCTAATTATAGCTTGTTTGGTGGAGGTCATTTAGGACCTTCCTCTTACACAATGTCGGTGGGATCTATGACGTTCTCTTTGTTCGGTGCATTTGGAAACAAATCTTTTTCTTAGATCACTTTCTCAACTGGGGGAAACCCCATCTTTGGTCAAAAAAACTCGGTGCAAGGTACCATTCCTTCATAGGGAGCGACGACAGGAGTATACTCCACACAAGGTCTTTAGAATCCTTGGCAGGGCTCCTCTCCCTTGCAAGGAATGTCGATCAGGCGTAACCCCTTCCATACTCAATGGAACCTCATGCAAGGCTCTGTACCCATGCCTATCGGATCGGCTGGGGGCATCCCCTTCCAAGGTCCTTGGAACACAACACAGGGAGCAATCCTTGCACGGGCTATGTCATCCAATTTCAGGAGTCAGTCGATGACGCCTCAACAGACGTAATTTTATTTTGTTGGTCAAGGCCAGAGTTTCTACCAAAACCATGGCCAGCAGTCCAAATTTTCTTGGCCACCTAGTGTCAGTCAAAATCCAGGGCCCTCTTTTCCTATAAATAATTCACAACCGAAACTACCCTTTCTGGCAACCCTTCATTTTCTAGAATTTTCAAGATTACTGGAAGACCTAATCTGTCACGATCAGCATTGGCCCCCCATGCCGACTAAGTTGCCTTCGAATATTTCAAAATTTGAGGGCAATACTGATGAAGATCCAGGTGATCATGTGACTACCTTTCACTTATGGTGCTCTTAAAACTCGCTGAAAGATGACTCTTTTCAGTTGCATCTTTTTCGACGCAATCTTATAGGGGGTGTTTTGAAGTGGTATATTGAGCTTGATGGCTCAAGGTACTCTTACTTTAATGATTTGGCAATGGTGTTTTTGAACCATTTACAGTTACTTGTGTGCTGGGATCCATTTTTTCATATTTTCTGCCATACAAATACACTCATAATTACACCTTCTACCTTCATTTCATCCATAATATATCCCTAATTACACCATAAACCTCCATTATATCCTTTTATTTATCCTATGTGGCTAATACATAGTTTTCCATATATTTAGTGATTAAAAGGATGATTATACAATAGTTTTTTTTATGATGGCTTAATCCTATGTTTCCATGTCCAAACAATATGTTCTCGCACTGGAATTCATCCAGTACCTTCATTGGAGGTCATCCAATACTCACACTCCAAGTCATGTGGTACCAGAAGGTTCTATAGTCAATCGGTACCTGCATAGTCATTTGATACCCACACTCCATGTCATCTGGTACCAAAAGGTTCTACAGTCAATCGGTACCTGCACAGTCATCTGGTACCCACACTCCATGTCATCTGGTATCCACACTCCATGTCATCCGATACCCACACTCCATGTCATCTGGCACTCACACTCCATGTCATATAGTACTCGCAATATATATCACCTGGTACTAGAAATTTCCAGAAACCATCTGGTACCATAATGTTCCAAGTCAACCGGTACCAACATCAACAATCATACGATACTGGATTATAGTAAAAAATTTGGAATGCTTCTATAGGACAATCTAGGACATGGGTTTTGTCCAGAACGACGTCTACATAAGGACACGTGTGGTAGAAACCACCCATATCACACGTTTGGACCTCCAACTTAGGGGGAATGATTTTGCAAAAATTAGTAAAAATCTCAAACTGTCAACTTGTGCCTCGATTTCCATGCAACTGGTATCATATCTAGAATTTCTAAGATATGGTTTTTGTCTAGAATGTGGAAAATGAAGTTAAATTAGGGAACTTTTTCAAAATGTGAATTAGTTTGGAAGATATGGGTGTATCCCTAACTCGAATCTACCCAAATTACAATAAAGACTATATTTTTGTGATTTTATTCCAAAAATGTAAAATTTGAAATTGGAGCATTGGGATTTGGTCTCATCTACTCCTTAATTATTCTTCATGTATAAATAAGCCTCATAGGGCTGTGAGAAGGAACCATTATTTTATCATCATGATATTCATTATTATTGTATACGAGGTTTGATATTATATGAGAAAGTGTGGAATTATTGCTTTGTAATTAAGAAGCTGATATTTTTTATAAAATGAAAATTATTGGTTGTTGAAGACATTTTGCATCCTTTATATCTGAACTAGTCTTTCAGGAGTATGCCTAGGTCAGGTAGGAACCCTCGATCCGGGTATGTCCGTGTTGTTATTTATTCTATTAATTAGTTTATGAATTTGATTGATTTAATATCCATACACTGTGTGCTTCTATTATGCAATCTGGTTTTATTTTGCAATTGGTTTTCATTAGACAACTCGAATTAATATTCTCCCGCTGAAGGCATAATCACACTACATTCAATTTAGATTGCATTCATTTTTATATGCTTTCAATCCACATGGTTTATGTAATCCTATGTCTTTGTATTTAGTGCTCATTTGATTAGTGAACTTCTTCCCCACGACTTGCTTTAATTTCATCCCTCTTATCCACTATCACACATATTTCAATCGCTCATTCATTTCCATTAATCACTCTCTTGTTTTCCTCACTTTACTTATCGAAGTGTCTCTTTCAAACCTCGTTCCAAATCCTTCATTGCATTTTTTAACTGTGTGAAAACCTATTCAATAGAGCATTAATATTCAGTTGAGTATTCAAATTAAGTCTTTAAAAGAAAAAGACACAAAAACATAGAATTAATTTTCCATGTATTATTTACAGTGTACACATTCTTCCTTCATTTTTTGCACTCATAATTGATACATTTGTCACATAACATTGCATTGTACACGTGACTCATCCATTTGCTTTCACTACTCTTTCACTCCTCGTGTGGTTGAATATGCCTAAGTCTTACAATCCAAACGACTATCAACAAAAGGTTCCATTTCACTTTCTTTATTTACATTCAATCTTTTGAATCACTCATGCTTTATGCATACATCATTCCTTTTAAACATTCTTTGTTAAGTTTTATATTGAAGATCTAACTTCCAAAGAATGTTCATTTTTAAACTATTTTACATTCAATCCACTTTAATAGAGAATTGACACGTGCATTTCATTGCATAAGCATTTCATTTGTTTTTATTCTATATTTATGCATTTTAGTTCATTATTCGCCAAACTTCTTCATTATGTTTGATGCACTTAGTTGAGGAGAGATCTCGAGTTTAGGATGTGTGATTTTACATTTGCTTGATATTTCTAAAGTTTAAAGTTTTGATTGATTATAGATTTATTTTATTTTCGTTCTTAATCAATTTTGTTTCTGCATTGTTCTGTACCAATCTGCACTTATTTCTACACCAATTTCCTCTCTTGTTTTTGTTATTGATGAATGCTTTCGTTATCATTTTATAGGATAGAATTTAATCATTTAATTTTAGGATATATATTTGCAATAAATTATTGATCACATAGTTTTGTTTTAGTATTCATTTCGTTTGGCTTCTTATTGCAAACATGTAATTTCAATCACTAATTGATAGATTAGAGGTCTAACTCGTGAGATATGGCCTTCCTGTGTTGGAATTACTCCAAAGGTGTTAGTTTATTTCCAGTCATTTGAATTCATTTATGTTTTCTTGTTTCTTTTATTGCATTTAAGTGTGGATCCACTATAGGAAATAATCATTGAAGGGTAGAAAACTCAAGTAAGCTACTCACGATTAATCATACAAGCATCACCCTGAGTGCATGAAAGACTCTGATCTAAGCCTTTATAGCACTAAGTTATTTCTACATCCCAGTGATGAATCCTTAGTGTTAATTTCATGTAGTGTGGGTTTGAAGATTGTTTTGTCGGCTTTAGATTAGGTTAGCCTATGCTCTGATCCTGTGTTTCTTGTGCCTGCACCTCGGAGCTTATGAGCCCCGATTGATAATTAAATGTGGGAATTAATAGTGCATAAATTTAGCCCAACATTTTGGTTCCACTGTTGGGGAGGTGCTAAACGGATTAGAGCATAGGTAGCTTTCTTTTGTTTCTCCAAACCCTTGGTTATTCCTTTCATGCAACTGTGTTTGTTTTCATGCAAGTGTGGTATGCTTATAAGGATGACCTAAGGGTGGAGATAACATGGTAAGACGTGAAGGAAGAGCCCACACATCCACTTTAGTGGGGTTTCTCCAATGTTAGGTTGTCCTCTTCCTTTTAGTAGTTATAATTTTTTATTTATTAGCATTAATCATTTTTTATAAATATGAGAAGAGAAGATAAATTGTGTGAACAGATAACTTGGTGACAACAGGGTCCTAGTAGCATGGTGGCACTTCGAGTATATAATCGGTTTGCTTAAATTTTCTTTTAGTTTACTTCTTTTTATTTCTTTAGGTTTTTTTTTTTTAAATGGGCACTGTAAGAACCCCCCCTCTACACTAATCCATGTGTGAAACAAGACCTATCAACCAGCAACAAGAATTCAAAGATGATAAAGAGTTTTAAAAAACTCTCTCAAATCCTAGCAATAGTTGGTATCTCAATCTCAACCTCTCAAGAAGAACAAATCTTGGCAGCAGTCAATAACTTAAATGTTGCTATGAAACCACAAGAAGATCTATAAGTCTCCTTTGATTCCCTTTTCCAATGTATCGAGGAGACCGAAAAATCATGGACCGCATTTGATGGAGAACAACCACTAGAACCTAAGATCAAGCAATTCTTGATATGACTTTCTGAAGAACCTCTATGCACTAATGAGACTACTCATTTGAAAGAAGGTGATATTCAAGGCATGATAGAGGGAGACATGCATAGTTTTCTAAACAAACAAGTGAACCAAGAATATCATGACTATGTCGAACATTGGTTCCATAGGAAAACCAGATTAAACCACCACTCTCTTCTTCAACAACTCTTCACATCATCACCAAAGTATTTAGTTCTTCGTACTTTGGTATAAATTAAATCTTCTCTTTCAAACCCGAGTATGAATGTATTTCTACATCTGTTATGCACATGGCTACATTGGAAATATTCTTACACGTGAAATACGATTTCTTGTTCTTAGATAGGATAGAGTAAAAGTTGCATGTTAGTTAAACTAGTTCTAAATAAATGCAACATATTTTCATGTTTCTTTTCAAATAAATGAAATGAGATGAAGATAATATTGGTGATCTAACATCAAAAACCAAAACAACTTAAGATATTTCTTCTTATTATTACATATAGATTTATGACTATTAATAATAACAGTTTCTCATAAGCCTAATCTTTAAAATATTATGGGGATTTACAAAATATTTAAGGTCTGCATAATGATGTCCATATGTAACTTGTACATCCTAGTTTCCTATTAGAACTTGTTATTCAAGCATTCTTATCAAATAGTAGTAGGAGAGTGAATGATACTTCTACTTGTGAGGGAACACAATCTTACATGGAGAAGATGAACTTGGGGACTAGAGGCATATTTAGGTCATTCTCTCATGGCCTCATACACCACACATTAAGTAAGTTTGACCATGATATGTCTTTCGACGAATCTCAATACATAAGTCTATTTTTCATACGAACAATATTTATGGGAAATCTATAAAATATATTCCAACCCAATACCATCCCAACCGGTAAAAAGGTTTTCAAAGATGCTTCCCCATTCACCCATGTGAAAGAAATATATAAATTTTATCTTAAGGGTAAAGTTTGGGATAAGAGACTTTGATGGAAAAAAGGGTGTAAGAGGCTAACCCGTATGAATATTGAACAAGTTTGCTGGAAGCGAGTACCGACCTAAGGTATAAATAGGAAAACCCATCAGGGCACTGAACAGGCTCATGGTAAATGGGGCATTCTTCCTGGGAAGGATATTTCTTATATGTCAAAATTAACAGATCAGAGTATTGAACATGTGTGTTGGCAATGGGTTCTGATTTTGATGTCTTTCATTATTCCTAATCTATATTTTTCTGTATGAACAATATACTTGTGTAAATCCTTAAGAAGAAGCATGCATGGTTGAACAAAAGGCTAATGAACCTCATCTAATGGCCATTTGAGAATGTATGTAATATGGTATTAAGACCCTCTCATGCATACCTTGGATGTCATTGTCCCAGAAGTGGGACCCATAAGTGTAGGAGTCTAATGAACTCAAATGCGAACTTTATCAATATCACTTGAATGATATAAATTATCTGACAAATTAAATAGGGATAACTAGTTTCCTATCGGTTTCTCATTTGTTAAAGACCACTTATCTCCTCATGTTTTCTTGTTCAATGATAAGAGGAAAAATCCCCCATCATAATTAACATGGTTTCTTGAGCATACAACTGTTAATGATTGATGAAATCGTATGTAAGAAGTAAGTTAGGAATTTCCTTTATGCTTGTAATGTTTTAAAATTAATTTCATTTCCAAATTTACAACCATGGATAAAGTTTAAGTTTTGGTTGTTTCTTTGGCATAACAACAATGTTTATTTATTCTCTTATAAAAAAAGTGTTGGTTTAGTTCTTTTAGATTTTTCTATTCTGGTACTGCTGGTACAGAAACCAGTAGGTTCCTGTACCAACAATACATAAATTTAAATCTTTTTTAGAGTGTACTTTTTGCTGGATATTTTCAACATCTCTCAGCAAATAATAAGTAATTTTTTTTGATAATAAGAGTTTGCATGAGGACATGCAAACCAGTAGGTGTGAGGGAGAGAGAGACATAAGGAATCCCAACAGATCAACATTCTTCAAGTCTCTCCTAGATATCCATTAGTTCTCAGTCTTTCTCCACTTCATCTTCAAATTTTAGCAGTCTACATCATGATTCTGCAGACATTTCTTCTTGTTCTTCATAGTTTCCACTTCATCATGCATTAGAATTGAAAGCAATGGTAACTTGAGGTAAAACTGGTACTCCTTTTAATTTACTATGAACTTGGAAAACATGATTCATAACCACTATTACACACTCCACACTCCATTATGCATTATCACAACTATTAAGTAAATCCTCCCTCTTCACTCCACTTGTCATAATGAACAATATACTCTGATGATAAGACCAAGTAATGAAAATGAAATATGTGGTATACAAATGCAAAGCAACATCTATAGTGTTTTCTCTCTGTACATCATAAAGCATTATTAAGTCATATCAAAGAGCATGAAATCATTTTTGCTTATCCGAGAAAAGAACCACAAAGTAAATATTGGTCTTAAAGTTGATGTAAGATACAGAGTATAAAGACATCCAAGTTCATACAACTACCATCACCATCATTTTATAAACCATTCTCCACATGCACACCATTCACCATTACTCTGATATCCCATCCACTGTTTGTCCTCCATTTTTATGATAATTATGTTTCTCTATTTAAAATTCAATTTGTGATAGTTTCCAAAGTGTTTCTCGACAAGAGCCAACATCTACACAAAAGAAACAATTCCACATCAATCTATAAGAAGAGTATCATAAGTTTCACACCTTGTTTGCATGAGGACATGCAAATCCTTGGGTTTGGGGGTGTGTTGGGATCCAATTTTGTCATATTTTCTGCCATACAAATATCCTCATCATTACACCTTATCCCGCATTTCATCAATAATACATCCCTAATTACACCATAAACCTTCATTATCTCTCGTTATTCATCCTATGTGGTTAATACATAATTTTCCATATTTTTAGTGATTAAAAGGATGATTATACAATAGTTTTGTTGATGATGGCTTAATCCTATGTTTCTATGTCCAAAAAATATGTTACCACACTGGAATTTATCTGATACCCACACTGGAGGTCATATGGTACTCACACTCCAAGTCATCCAATACCAGAAGGTTCTATAGTCAACCAGTACTTGCATAGTCATCCGGTACCCACACTCCATGTCAGCTGGTACCAACACTCCATCCCATCCGGTACTCACATTCTATGTCATCTGGTACTCTCAATTCATCTCATATGGTACTTGAATGTTCCATAAACCATCCAATACTATAACTTTCCAGGTCATCCGGTACCAATATCAACAATCGTCCGGTATTGGATTATATTCGAAAATTTGGAATTTTTCTACAGGAAAATCAGGGACATGGATTTTTTCTAGAATAACGTCTACATGCAGAAATGTGGGTTAGAATCCACCCATCTTTCTCATGTGGACCTCCATCTCAGAGGGAATGATTTTGCAAAAGTTAGTAAAAATCTCAAACTGCCAACTTGCGCCTCAATTTTAGTGCAGTTGGTATCATATCTAGAAATTCTAAGATATGGGTTTTGTCTAGATTGTCAAAAATTGAGTAAAACATGGGCATGTTTTCAAAATGTGAATTAGTTTGGAATATATGGGTGGATCTCTAATTCGAATCTACCCAAATTACAATAAAACCTAGATTTTTGTGATTTTATTCCAAAAATGTAAAATTTGAAATCTGAGCATTAGGATTTGTTCTCATCTACTCCTCAATGATTCTTCATGTATAAATAAGCCTCATAGGGCCTTGAGAAGGAACCATTTATTTTATAATCATGATCTTCATTGTTATTATATATGAGCTTTGATATTATATGAGAAAGTGTGGAGCTATTTCTTTGTAATCAAGAAGCTGATATTTTTTATAAAATGAAAAATATTGGTTTTTGAAGACAACCTTCATCCTTTAGATATAAACTAGTCTTTCAGGAGCATGCCTAGGTCAGGTAGGGCCCCTCTATCTAGGTATGTCCCTGTTTTTATTTATTATATTAATTAGTTTTTGAATTTGATTCATTTAATTTCCATACACTATGTGCTTCTATTATGCAATCTGGTTTTATTTTGCAATTGGTTTTCATCAGACAACTCGAATTAATACTCCCCAACTCAAGGCATCATCATACTGCATTCAATTTAGATTGCATTCCTTTGTATATGCTTTAAATATACATGTTTTCTGTAATCCTTTGTCTTTGTATTTAGCGCTCATTTGATCAGTGAACTTCTGCCCCATGACTTTCTTTAATTTCTTCCCTCTTATACACTATCACTCCTATTTAAATCGCCCATTCATTTCCATTAATCACTCTCTTATTTTCCTCACTTTACTTATTGAAGTGTCTCTTTCAAACACCATTCCAAATCCTTCATTGCATTTTTTAACTGTTTCAAAACATGTTCAACAGAGCATTAGTATTCATTTGAGTATTCAAATTAATTCTTTAAAATAAAAACACACAAAAATGCAGAATTCATTATGCATGTATTATTTACAAGGAAAGAAAAAGACAATTTGGACATTCTTCCTTCATTTTTTGCACTCATAATTGAAACATTGTCACATAACATTTCATTGTATAGAGGACTCATCCATTTCCTTTCACTACTCTTTCACTCCTTGTGTGGTTGAATATGCCTAAGTTTTACAATCCAAATGACTATCAGCAGAAGGTTCCATTTCACTTTCTTTATTTACATTCAATCTTTTGAATCACTCGTGCTCTATGAATACATCATTCATTTTAAACATTCTTTGTTAATTTTTATATTGAAGATATGACTTCCAAAGAATTCTCATTTTTAAAATGTTTTACATTCAATCCTCTTTAATACAGAATTGACACTTGTATTTCATTGCATAAGCATTTTGTTTGTTTTTATTCTATATTTCTGCATTTTAGCTCAGTTTTCACCAAACTTCTTCATTATGTTTGATGCACTTATTTGAGGAGAGATCTCGAGTTTAGGATGTGTGATTTTACATTTGCTTGATATTTCTAAAGTTTGAAGTTTGGATTTTTTAAAGATTTATTTTCGTTCTTAATCAATTTTGTTTATGGACTATTCTGTACCAATCTACACTTATTTATGCACCAATTTCCTCTCTTTTTTTTGTTATTGATGAATGATTTTGTTATCATTTTATAAGATAGAATTTAATCATTTTAGGATAGATATTTGCAATAAATTATTGATCACATAGTTTTGTTTTAGTATTTCGTTTTGTTTGGCTTCTTATTGCAAACTTGTAATTTCAATCACCAACATACATATTAAAGGTCTAACACGTGAGATATGGCCTTCCCACGTTGGAATTCTTCCAAATGTGTTAGTTTATTTCCTGTCATTTGAATTCATTTATGTTTCTTGTCTCTTTTATTGCATTTAAGTGTGGATCCACTATAGGAAATAATCATTGAAGGACAACAAAAATTAAGTAAGATACTCACAATTAATCACACGAACATCATCCTGAGTTCATGAAAGACTGTGATCTAAGTCTTTATAGCACTAAGTTAGTCTTACGTCCCAGTGATGAATCCTCAGTGTTAATTTCCTGCAGTGTGGGTTTGAAGATTGTTTTGTCGGCTTTAGGTTAGGTTAGCCTATGATTTGATCCCGTGTTTCCTGTGCCTGCACCTCGAAGCTTATGAGCCTGATTAATAATTAAATGTGGGAATTAATAGTGCACATATTTATCCCAACATTTTGGTGTCACTGTCGGGGAGTTGCTAAAAGGATTAGAGCATAGGTAGGTTGCTTTTGTTTCTCCAAAACCTTGACTATTCCTTTCATGCAAGTGTGTTTCTTTTCATGAAAGTGTGTTTATTTTCATGCAAGTGTGGTGTTCTTTTAAGGATGACCTAAGGGCAGAGAGAAGATGGTAAGATGTGAGGGAAGAGCCCATGCATCAACTTTAGTGGGGTTGCTTCAAATTTCGGTTTTCCTCTCCCTTTTAGTAGTTAGAATTTGATTTTCATTATCATTAGCCATTTTTTATATATATGAGAAGAGAAGCTAAATTGAGTGAACAGATAACTTGGTGACAAAAGGGTCCTAGTAGCATGATGGAACTTTGAGTATATAATTGGTTTTCTTATATTTTATTTTAGTTTTCTTCTTTTTATTTCTTTAGAGTTTTTAAAAAAAAAAAAAAAATGGGCACTGTAAGAACCCCCCCTCTACACTAATCCATGTGTGAAACATGACCCATCAACCAACAACAATAATTCAAAGATGATAAAGAGTTTAAGATAACTCTCTCAAATCCGAGTAGCAGCTAGTATCTCAA
>SNQJ01S0001744.1:43421-53505 GCA_010110895.2 Picea sitchensis
GAGAAGATGGTAAGATGTGAGGGAAGAGCCCATGCATCAACTTTAGTGGGGTTGCTTCAAATTTCGGTTTTCCTCTCCCTTTTAGTAGTTAGAATTTGATTTTCATTATCATTAGCCATTTTTTATATATATGAGAAGAGAAGATAAATTGAGTGAACAGATAACTTGGTGACAAAAGGGTCCTAGTAGCATGATGGAACTTTGAGTATATAATTGGTTTTCTTATATTTTATTTTAGTTTTCTTCTTTTTATTTCTTTAGAGTTTTTTTTTTTAAAAAAAAAATGGGCACTGTAAGAACCCCCCCTCTACACTAATCCATGTGTGAAACATGACCCATCAACCAACAACAATAATTCAAAGATGATAAAGAGTTTAAGATAACTCTCTCAAATCCGAGTAGCAGCTAGTATCTCAATCTCAGCCTCTCAGCAAGAACAAATCTTGACAGCAGTCAAGAACTTAAATGTCGCTCTGCATCCACAAGAAGATCTAGAAGTCTCCTTGATTCCCTTTTCCAATCTATCGAGGAGACTGAAAAATCATGGACCGAATTTGATGGAGAACAACCACTAGAACCTAAGATCAAGGAATTCTTGATGTGCCTTTCTAAAGAACGTCTATGCACTAATGAGACTACTCATTTGAAAGAAGACGATCTGCAAGGAATGATAGAGGGAGACATGTAGAGTGGTCTAAACAAACAAATGAACCAATAACATCATGACTATATCGAACATTGGTTCCAGACGACAACCAGATTGAACCACCACTCTCTTCTTCAACAACTCTTCACATCATCACCAAAGCAATTGGTTCTTCATACTCTAGTATACATTAACACTTATCTTTCAAACTCGAGTATGAATGTATTTCTACACCTTTTATGCACATGGCTACATTGGAAATATTCTTACACGTGAAATACGATTTCTTGTTCTTAGATAGGATAGACTAAAAGTTGCAAGTTAGTTAACCTATTTCTAAATAAATGCAACATATTTTCATGTTTCTTTTCAAATAAATGAAATGAGATGAAGATAATATTGGTGATCTAACATCAAAAACCAAAACAACTTAAGATATTTCTTCTTATTATTACATATAGATTTCTGACTATTAATAATAACAGTTGCTCATAAGCCTAATATTTAAAATATTATGGGGATTTACAAAATCTTTAAGGTCTTCATAATGATGTCGATAGGTAACTTGTACATCTTATTTTCCTATTAGAACTTGTTATTCAATCATTCTTATCAAATAGTAGCAAGAGAGTGAATGAAACTTCTACTTGTGAGGGAACACAATCTTATATGGAGCATATGAACTTGGGGACTAGAGGCATCTTTATGTCATTCTCTCATGGCATCATCCACCACACATTAAGTAAGTTTGACCATGATATGCCTTTCAACTAATCTCAATACATAAGTCTATTTTTCATACGAACAATATTTTATGGGAAATCTATAAAATATCTTCCAACCCAATACCATCCCATCATGTAAAAAGGTTTTCAAAGATGCTTCCCCATTCACCCAGGAGAAAGAAATATATAAATTTTATCTTAAGGGTAAAGTTTGGGATAAGAGTGTTTGATGGAAAAAAGTGTGTAAGAGGCTAACCCGTTGGGATACTGAACAGGTATGTTGGTAGCAGGTATCGGCATGTGGTATAACTAGGCAAACCCATCGGGGTACTGAACAGGCTCGTGGGCAATGGAACATTTTATCTGGGAATGATATTTCTTATATGTCAAAATTACCCCATCAGAGTACTAAACAGACTTGCTGGCAATGGGTTATGATTTTGATGTCTTTCATTATGACTAATCTATATTTTTCTGTATGAACAATATACTTGTGAAAATCCTTAAGAAGAACCATGCATGATTGAACAAAAGGATAATGAACCTCATCTAATTTCCATTTGAGAATGTATCTAAGATGGTCTTAAGACCCTGTCATGCATACCTAGGATGTCATTGTCCTAGAAGTGGGACCCATAAGTGTATGAGTCTAATGAACTCAAATGCGAACTTTATCAATATCTCTTGAATGACGAAAATTATCTGAGAAATTAAACAGGGATAACTGGTTTCCTATCGTTTTCTCATTTGTTAAAGACCACTTATCTCCTCATGTTTTCATGTTCAAGGATAAGAGGAAAAATCCCCCATCATAATTAATATGGTTTCTTGAGCATACAATTGTTAATGATTGATGAAATCGTATGTAATAAGTAATTTAGCAATTTCCTTTATGCTTGTAATGTTTTAAAATTAATTTCATTTCCAAATTTACAAGCATGGATAAAGTTTAATTTTTGGTTGTTTCTTTGGCATAACATCAATGTTCATTTCTTCTCTTATAATAACAGTGTTGGTTTAGTTCTTTTACATTTTTATGTTCCAGAACTGTTGGTACAGAAACCAGTAGGTTCTTGTACCAACAGTACATACATTTAAATATTTTTTCAAGGGTACTTTTTTTAGGATATTTTCAACATCTCTCAGCATTGGCATACTTCATTTCCATCCTTCAGTCAACATGCACCAGTTCCACATAGTCCCCTTCCAACTTGCAATAATTTTTTTGTGCTAATAAGAGTTTGCATAAGGACATGCAAACCAACAGGCATGGGGGAGAGAGAGATATAAGGAATCTCAGCAAATCAACATTCATCAGCTCTCTCCTAGATATCCATGATTTCTCAGTCTTTCTCCACTTCATATTCAAATTTCAGCAGTCTACATCATGATTCTGCAGACATTTCGTCATGTTTTGCATAGTTTCCACTTCAACATGCATTAGAATTCAAAGCAAGGGTAACTTGAGGTAAAGTTGGTACTCTTTTTAATTTACTAAGAACTTGGAAAACACGATGCATAACCATTATTACCCACTCCACACTCCACTATGAATTATCACAACTATTCAGTAAACCCTCCATCTTCACTTCACTTTTCACAATGAACAATATACTCTGATGATAACACCAAGTAATGAAAATGAAATATGTGGTGTACAAATGAAAAGAAACATCTATAGTGTCTTTTCTTTGTACATCATAAAGCATTATTAAGTCATCTCAAAGAGGATGAAATCATTGTTTCTTATCCAAACAAAGAACCACAAAGTAAATATTGGTCTTAAAATTGATGTAAGATACATAGTATAAAGATGTCTAAGTTCATATGACTACCATCACCATCATTTTATAAACCCTTCTCCACATGCACACCATTCACCATCACTCTGATCCCCATCCATTGTTTGTCCTCCATTTTTATGATAATTTTGTTTCTATGTTTAAAACTCAATCTATGATAGTTTCCAAAGTGTCGCTCCACAAGAAACAATGTCACATAAATATATAAGAAGAGTATCATAAGTTTTTCACCTTGTTTGCATGAGGACATGCAAATCCTTGGGTTTGGGGGTGTGTTGGGCTCCAGTTTTGTCATATTTTCCACCATACAAATACGCTCATCATTATACCTTATCCCCTCATTTCGTCAATAATATATCCCTAATTACACCATAAACCTCCATTATCTCTTGTTATTCATCCTATGTGGTTAATACATAATTTTCCATATTTTTAGTGATTAAAAGTACGATTATACAATAGTTTTTCTATTGATGGATTAATCCTATGTTTCTATGTCTAAACAATATGTTCCCACACTGGAAGTCATCCGATACCTGTATTAGAGATCATCCAGTACTCACACTCCAAGTCATCTGGTACCAGAAGGTTCTACAGTTAACTAGTACCTGCACAGTCATCCAGTACCCACACTCCATGTCATCTGGTACCCACACTCCATGTCATCCTATACTCACACTCCATGTCATCTGATATTCACAATTCACCTCATACATTACTAGAATGTTCCAGAAACCATCTGATACCAAAATTTTTCATGTCATCCGGTACTAACATCAACAACCGTTGGGTACTGGATTATAGTCAAAATTTGGAATGATTCTAGACGAATATCGGGGATATGGGTTTTTTCCATAATGACGTTTGTTGATTAATTGTGTTGATTTTCATTGATGTCAACTCTTGAAGAAAGTTTGGTAGTGAATTATGGTAGCACAAAGGTTTGGGTAATGGACCCAAGTTTGTTTGATGGATAATTTTATTAGTTTTGATATATTTGAAGGTAAGACTATTCTAGATGAGTAGTACATGTCATGCCATTTCCGTTGGTATGTGGAATGCCACATAAATCCTCATGGTTAGAGAGTTATGGCCATGTGAAGTTGGAGAACCCTCATGAGTCATCTATAAGCCCCAAAAGGTCAAAGTAGTCAAAGTGTTTGCAAAAGAAATTATTTAAATAATAAAGTTAATGGAGAACTTACTAATTATGGAAAGTGGTTAAGTTAACTGGATAAGTGATTATAAGTGGGCTAACCCTAAAATAAGGAAAGTGGGTTAAGATGGTTATAAGGTAACCCCTTGAGGAAGATACATAAAAGTATAAATAAGAGGCAAGGATCTCTCATTCAAATCAAACCTATTGAATATCATTGAATATCTATTTTGTGAAAGGTTATTTGGGAAGGTATTATTGATAGAGAAAAGTGTGGTAGGAAAAGTGCGGCAGAAAAAACACGGTAGAAAAAACATGGCAGAAAAAGCGCGGTAGAAAAAACACGGCAGAAAAAGTGCGATAGAAAAATCGCAGCAGAAAAAGTGCGGCAAAAAAATCGTGGCAAAAAAAGTGCAGAAGAAAAAGTGCGGTAGAAAATTCACGACAGAAAAAGTGGGGCAGAAAAATCGTGGAAGCAACATGGTTGGGGTCTATTTATGAGAGATATGGCACATCTTGTTTGAGTTATGTTTTGTGAGCTAGGGTTTAGAGTTTGAGATGGTATTGCATGTTCAATATTGTTGCATATATCAGATTTGTTGAGGGATACAGTTGATATTTGATTGTTAGTATTTGGCATATGGGTATTGGTCTTTTGGTGATGTGTTGCTAAAGTTGTTGGTTTAGCTTGAGGCAACATAACAATGAGGTTGTGGCACATGGTTTGATGTAAGGGTTTATGGTATTTGGTTTATGAATAGAGTGATGAATTTCTTATGGTTATATTGGTGTATGTCTTTGGTATGTGGTTAAGGTACATGTTGGGTACATGGTTGAGACAAGTAGTTGATGAGTTGGCACATACATGAGGTGTATAGTTGATGATGTTGGTACATCTTGATGAGTCATAGTTGATGTGAAATTGATGCACGGTACATGTTGGTTCAGGTTATTGGTACAGGTTGTTTGGTGTAGGTTGATTGGTACATGTTGTTACAGGTTATTGATATAGGTTGACAGTGGCAGTGGTTGATTGAGTGACAGTGACAGGTTACCTAAATTTTTCATTTATATTTCAAGGTGGTTGGACGGGGCAAGGACAGGTGGTTGCAGCCACCTTCTGTTTGTAGCCGGAGAACATAAGGGGTTGTAGCCTCCTTCTGGTTGTAGACAGAAAATTGGGGAGTTGGAGCTTCCCTTAGGTTGTAGCCTGAGAAACTAGGGGGTTGGAGCATCCTTTCAGTTGCATCTAGAAAATAAAGGAAGATGGTGCTTCCAATGAATGTAACTCTTAAAGACAGATAATAAAAAACATTATGTGGTTTTCTCCCACTTTGGGTTTCCACGTAAAACACTGGTGTACTATTTATGTGTATGATTTCTCATTTTTTCATTGTTTATTTACTCTGCAACTATTGGATGATAATACTACATTGACATAACACTTGCATTTTGTGGTTGAAAAGGATTCAATTTATCTATTACTGATTCACCCCCCCCCCCCTCTCAGTAATCCAACAATTCGAATCAGAGCAGGTTCCTTCAGAAATCAGTTTAACCACTGAAAGGTAGATCACAGAGAGAAAAAACATGTATAAAAATGGAATACCATAGTTTGATGGATAGAAGTATGCATTTTGGAGCAGAAGGATAAAAACATATATACAGGCACAAGGAATTGAAATTTGGCAATCTGTTGTAGATGGATACAAAGAACCAATAGTTCCATCGACAAAGAAAGAGCAATAAAACTCAGGAAAAATAATTCGAAAGCCAGAAATGAACTTCAGAATGGTCTTTGTGAATCGGTATACACCAAAGTTATACATTGTAAATCTTCTAAAGAGATTTGGGACAAGCTTCAAAATATTTACGAAGGAGATTCAAAAGTCAAAGCAACGAAGCTTCAAACTTACAGAGGTCAGTTCAAACAACTAAAGATGAAGGAAGACGAGAATATTGCATCTTACTTCTTACGAGTCGATGAAACAGTAAATACCATTATAGGATTGGGAGAAGAAATTAAAGAATACGTAATTGTTCAAAAGGTACTAAGATCTCTTCTTATGAGATTTGATCCTAAGATATCATCACTAGAAGAAAGAGAAAATATAGACTCAATAATCATGGGTGAACTACATGGAATCTTCACAGCATATGAAATGAGAACTGAATAGGAAAATCCAGATATAAAAGAAGCAACTTTCAAAGCATCCAAAAGGTCAAAGCAAAAGGAAAAATAACATAGTAGCAATAGTGGCATCTCAGAAGATGATGAAGAAATGACCAACTTTGTCAAAAGATTGAACAAAGGAACCAATGACAAATATAAAGGTAAGTTTCCATTGATTTTTCTTAATTGCGATGGTATTGGTCATTTTGCTAACAAATTTACTCATAAGAAAAACAAGAGGAACGATGAATATTACTCAAATAGAAAACAAACATATAAAGGAAAAAGAACCACAAAGAAAGATTTCAAGAAAAGCCTATGCACCAAAGAAGACATCTCCTCATCAAATGAAGATGAAGTCAGTGACAGTGAAACAAAAAGAGTTCTATTCATGGAAGTAGAAGACTCTAATAAAGAAAACACCAAAGAAGAATATGAATAGGAAGAATTTGACTATCGAGAATAATTTTTGTGTGCCATAGAAGTTGTAAGAAGAGAAAAGAAGAAAAACAAGAAGCTACAAGAAGAAATAGACAAGAAAGAAGCCACTCATGAACTAGAACAAATGATCACAAATTTTAAGGTTCAAATAGAAGAATATAAAATAATTGAAGAAGTACTCAAAGAATATCTAGAATAAAGAGACATGATCATTGGAAATTTGGAAGCAGAGTTTGTCACATTAAGAAAGGATATTCAAGAGAAATTTATGCAGAATAGCTCAAAAGTTTTGGATAAAATTATCAACATTCAAAAGCATCATCATGGCAAGTCCAGACTCGGATACAATCAGACAGAAAAGGGATCAAGCTCCAAAACAACAGAACAAGAAACATATCCAAAAATCTATCTAGAAACAATCAAAGGGGATATGAATACCTACAAAGAAGATTACAGGGACACTCCTCTACCAAGAATATTCATATTTCATAATCAACGATTGACAGATAGGCCTCAAGAAGAAGAAGGATTCAGAAGAGCAACTCCTTTAAGAAGATATTCAACTCCCAGGTATCAAACTATATTTTTTGGTTCATGTTATGCATGTAATAATTTTGGACATAAAGCTATGAATTGCACAGCTAACAGTAGGAACATAAACAACTTTGAAATTCATACCCAAAAGGGTTATCTAAGAAGTCTCGGTGAAACACATAGAAGAAGTTACAATGGGTTTGAATCATTGAGCACTGAAGTGGAATGCTACAAGTGTAACAACTTTGTACACATGGCCAAAGATTGCATAATGACAGTTCCTCCTAGAGAACCACAACAAAACTACAATCATCGTAGACATGAACCTCATAAGAGAACATGGATAAGAAAGTAGAATCAGTATAGCAATGAAGAATTCACACTCGCTCTACAAGCTAAGCAGAAGAAGCATGGTTGGTATGTTGGAAGTGGTTGTTCAAAACACATGACAGATGATAAAGTGATATGAAAATAGAAGGTTGACTTGTTATGCTATGCAAGCACCCTCTACTGCATTAAAATAAACTTTACAGGACCTTGCTTCATGTGTTAAAATATGCAAGATAAACTTATGTGTTAAGTTCATGTATCTTCTTGTAAATGCTTATGTGTGAGGATATGTTCTTTTAAATGGTTATATATGTACTTTCAATAAATACACAACAACATAACTTGCAGCAAATAAACCATCAAACTCAGAACAATCATAACATGATAAAGGAGTTCACCCCCCTCCGGGCTACATCTCCTTGAGCCTCCATAATGGACTTGGCTCTCTAGGATTAATTTGTCAAAAGTTCTTTTACAAGCTGCTTCTCAACTCCAATGGAAAACAGACTGTACCATTGGGATCAGAACACATAAAAACCCCAAAAATGACTAATAAAACTCTGAAAACGGATCATGGCTCATCCGGGCATGACCTCTTCTACATGTGGCCATAAGCTTCCCTGAGCTTCTCTTTGGAAAAAACACTTGTAAAAGTCCTCAACAGCCTTTGAAACCTGTCCCAATGTGTTCAGAGCATAACAATTAGCCAAAACTTATTATTCAACCACAGAAAACAAACATAGGCTCACCAAAACATGTCCTCAATCAATGAGGGCTTCAAGCTCCCTAGAGCTTCCTGAAACTTCAATGGTTAAAAACCTACAAAAGAAGTCTCCAAATGGCCTTGATAACAGTGCCAATGGATTCAGGACGTCCAAAAACCCCTAGATGGGCTTTTACGGCACCTCAATCGACCAAAAAATGAAGAAGATAGGCCTCCTGCCATTTTCCTCCTTTAAGCTTGTTGTCTCTGGTTCGCCAAAACGCACCTCTGTGTGCTTGAACCTGGCACACACGCAATATAAAGCATGAAAACCAAACACACGTGCGCAACCGAATAACTGTACAAACTGTAGGACGATTAGGGCACCTCCAGCCCCTAACCGTCAAACTTTCGGGCACATGGGTCTTCCATAATACCTCGAGCTAGTGCAAAGGAGCTTGGTTCCAAGAACGAATAGATGGGTGACAAGTGGCGGGCGTGTGGTTGTCTATAACCGTTTGAAAACCAAACTTGTGTGCGCGCCCTCCGTATGATAAGTGTCGGTCATATGGTTTAAACGTATGGGACCGGGGCTGGGGCTAAGCCCCAGCCTGGACGCGCCCAAAACCCCATTTCAATGCACTTTATTTACAATTAAAACCATATATTAAACAAAGACCAACGCATGGGCTATTGGTAGCCCATGCCATGTGAAGGCGCTCCACCATGCGGGAGGTCCGGGGTTCAATCCCCACGGACCCCATAAACTTTTGAAACAATAACCAAATCCAATAACGGGGTGCCACGTGGCAGCCCATGACTGGGCCACGTGGCACCCAATCATTTTCCCAAACAGTGCCACGTGTCAAGATACCATTCACCTTCAACTGCCAACTAAAATCTGCCACGTCATCGTACGGATGTACGGTGAAGCCACGTCATTTATGCCACGTCAACGTACAGACCTACCACATCAGCGTATGGACATGCCACGTCAGCATACGTACGGACTGTACGGACTACACAGTCAGCATCCATTTTTTTCCTATTTGACGATTCAGACAGATCGCGATATCTCTCGCTCCCGACGTTTTTTTGAGACAAAAAAAAATGCGTTGGGTTTGTGACGATGAGGGCTACGCTCTCGTTTGTTTTGAGGCAATTTCGAGAACATTGATTTTTGAGCTAAAATTTGACCCCTAGTCTAGATTTTGATCACACCTTCCCACTGAAAGGCTTTTGAACCCACAAAAGCTTATGATTATCTATCTGCTTTCAAGTTATATCAATTGATTCTACTTGAAAAGTCTTTTCGACAATCACCTGAATACTTTGACATGCCTTGCACTACAACTGACTATGTCCTTCAACCACTGTTCTCTGGTTGTTGCTGACCCACTGCTCTCTCTGTGCTTGGAAGACTACCAACCTTCCCACTGAGAATCAAGTCCCTCTTTTGAACTCTTTGGTGTCAACATAATCATCTCTCCAATGGCTGCAAAAACTTTCCTGCGACATCTTGTCACAAGCCAAGAAAACCATCAATCTTGAAAACAAATTATACAAGACTGAAA
>SNQJ01S0001744.1:57461-98552 GCA_010110895.2 Picea sitchensis
TAAAAGGTGATAAATACTTTATGTTATTAGTTGATGATTATACAAGAATGACTACAGTTTTCTTTCTCAGGAATAAGTCAGAAGATTTTGAAAACTTCAAGGTCTACAAGGAAATGGTTGAAAATAAAATGGATTCAAAAATCAAATGTTTGAGATTTGATAGTGGAGGAGAGTTCACTTCAAAGGAATTTGTGGACTACTGCAGAAGGCATGGAATAAAAAGGCAATTCTCTATTGCTAGGATACCTCAACAGAATGGAGTTGTTGAAAGAAAGAACGAGACAATACAGGAAATGGCTCGAACAATGTTAATGGATTCCAAATTGACAGATATGTTTTGGACACATGTAGTGCATACAACGGTTCACCTTCAAACTAGAGTAATTCTCAGAAACAACACTGACAAAACTCCCTATGATCTATGCAAAAGAAGACCAGCAAATGTGAAGCACTTCAGAGTATTTGGAAGCAAATGCTACATCAAAAGAGAAGATGGCAGAATGCGAAAGTTTGAATCTCGTATGGACAAAGGAGTACTTGTTGGTTACTCAAGTACAAGGAAATCATACAAGTGTTACAATTTGAGGTTAATTGGAAAATAACTTTTGAATTTTAAATCAAATTCACTTCTGGTTAATTAGTAATAAGGTGTGTGTGATATCCGTCATTGATGAAGTTTTTTTTTTGATCAAATAATTCTAATTTCTCCGGAGTTTTGGAGCGCATAATTTTTAAAGACGTAAATAACTAAAGGTTGCTCCAGAGCTTCGTGCTTTAGGCATTTCAATAAGTCTTAACGATAAAAATTTTGAAACCTAAATGTTTCTGTTCATCACTTTTCCTAAAACTTTAAAGGACATGAGTCGTGGTACACGTGTGTATTTTGAGTCTTCCCCAAGTTGACACATGGCACCCATTTCTGAGAATTTCGTTAGGAATATTCCTATTATTCTAAGTAACACGTGGCACCTCCCTTTTCTCGACATGTCATCTAGAATGACATCATCTGCAACACGTTACTACGGGAGATGACCCTCCAGAAATATAACAAAGAAATAATTCATAAATCACCGAAGCACCAAAATGTTGAAGTATTAAAATTTAATTAATTAAGTTGATCATGGTCAAGAAATAATTAATGATTTCGCACTTCGGGGTTCAGACGTTTACCCTTCATCATATCCTAAAATCTTTGAAGTCCGAATGTCCAAAACACTTGAAGTTAACACACCTTTTAAATATGATTAATTAAGGTTTTAATAGTGATTATCCAGGGATTAACCTTCGCAGATTCGAGATTCGGGAAATTCTCACTCTGTCTCGTCTAAAACTCTCGAATAAGAACCATCGAATATTAATGGCATTTATGATTAATTAACGATAATGATTCAAACACAGATTGTGGATCGCCAGGTAGACATTTCCATCAATGTTAATAATTTTTTTGTCAGTAAATCTATATGAAAATCAATGTATCTGATTTAAATAAAAGCACTTGGATTTCAAATTCATTTTCACCTTCCGCAATTAGCAAAATTTTATCAGTTTGAAAAAACTGACAGATTTTCTCTGCAACAGGTAACCTTAATCAATTTCTTATAGATCATGGAACTGCGAAAAAAGATGAAGAACCCTAATGCGTCTCGTGAAGATTCAAATCCAAATACGGACGTTCTGTTGGACACCACGTCATGAGCCATAGACATTGTTAAATCTTGGACACAGGTGTTCGAGATTGACTCATGTCGTATAATGACATGATAGTTTGGGCCTTGGAAAACGTCGACGTCCAAAATAGGAGCATCATCAACCATCAGAAGGTTTTCATTGGTTCTTTCTAATCGGAACACCTCCAAGTAATGTATAAGATATCTCCCAATCCTACATATAATTACAATGTTGCATTTATGTTGGAGTTTGAGCAAAGGGAATGCATACAATACGACAAGAGTTATCCCGATATAATCAGGTCCTGGTGGGGGCACCCAAAGAAGTTCAGGGCCGATGCTCATGGTATGTATGCCACAACGTCGTTGGATGTCCACATGATTTACGTAGCCATGATGCTTTGTATATTGTTCGGAAAGAAGAGTCCCACTCATTTCTCGGTGGAATGGGTATCTATCATGCACGAGGTGGTCGAGGGATACACTTTTCATTGGGCCAAAATGTTGTCATTTAATTTGTCCAAAGAAATTACTAAATACAAAATGGTGAAATCGAAGGTGTGGCCCACCCCTTTCTATATGTCTATGTATGTCATGGATGCTATCTGTTTCATGACCCCTTTCCCACTGATGAATTGGAGCTAGACCCTAACTAGTATAGAGCCTATCCACTTCTACCATTCCAAGTTGAGGGAGGAAAAAGAAAAGTATTTCTTTTATGAAATTTGTCAAAATGTAGTGGTGCCTATTCATATAGCCCTATATGGTCACCCACCTCCTCAAATTTCAGACAGGATTATGGGAAATATGTTCAAACTAGCAGATTGGTTCATTGAAGAAAACTTCTCTTATATCAGGGTTTTTGGATGCTCAGTTCCTCCCCATGCTCTCCCATGATTTTTACCATACCGGCTAGTGTGCAAAGAAATAGCTTACCATACAGTAATGAGAGGCATCAGAAAGGAGCTGAAGGCATCTCAGAAAAAGATATGGCCGACTTTCCCTATCTAGGTTGGCATGTTTTCACTATTATAATTTGGTCACTCCAAAGTGGAGGCTACGGCTTTGGAAGATTTGAAATTGGTTGACATCAAATTCAAAAGGCACGACCCACACAAAATTGTGGAGAACCACCTGGCCCAATTCAACATGAAAATATATGTACATGTAAACTCCCCCTATGACAAAATATTCAGTGGAGTTAGGTCTTATAAGGAGGTACAAGATTGATTCCAAACCCTATCCCCAAATCAACAGGCTAGTTTCCTCAATTTCCAAAGACACGAGCGAAATAGTTTTCCAAAAATACTACAAGGAGAGTTGATGGTTGCTCCTCCTACATAGGAATATGTGCCTCTGGGTTCTTAATCAGGGTACTTTGGTAAAATAATATTGAGTAAACTTCAAAGAGCTCTGAGGTTTTAACACAAGAATTAGAAGCCTCATTGTCAGGACAACTAGGCCACTAGGCCCTAGCTCATCTCAAAACTTACCTAAAGCAAGGACAGGATGCATCTCCTTCGACACCAACCACACCTGATGCTAGTACAGCAGAGCAACAATAGTATACATAGATCGGTACTCCTATTACATCATTGACATCTCTACAGTCTAGCTTCGTAAATCCTAGTTCTGAAATCATTCTTGTAAGTGATCTTACTCCAATATCGCCCGAAGAGATTCCTCCTTCGGATTTCTTCCTTAGCAAGAAACAGAGGGCCATCGTCAAGAGAGAATCACACCATAAATATGTATTAATAACCAAAAGGAAGAGGATGTTATATGACGAAAATGATCGCGATGATTTAGAATTCGCAAAAGAAGTTACAGGTTCATTGGGTGCCTTTTCCACTGCAAATCAATGGTCTGTGGAGAATTTGGTAGAGAAACTAAGACAAAAAAGCCTATTGGTGGGGAAATTGAAAGATCAAATATTGTCCTTGGAACAGACTATAAGGAATAAGAGGATCCAAGACTTTGAGCAAACCAGAGCTCATGACCGGCAACAAATCCAACAGTTGCAGGCTAACCTCCAGGAGCTCCATCGAAATCCACGGGCAAATCAAGGATTAGTCACCCAACATGATGAATTGATAGGGAAATTAAAAGACATATTATACCTGACTGAAGGAACCTCAGTAGATATTTCATCCTTATAGTCTCAAGCACTGGAAATAAATGAAAGACTGGAAGTGGCCTAGAAGGATATTTTTTTGAAGATAGATGCCATTCAAAAGTGCTACCAGTTAGTGGATCTTTCTCTGAAAGATATCTATGTCTAGGAAAGGGAATATTTCTTAGCCGATGATAAGTTTCAATAAGTCATCGTATTAATTCAGAAAGAGAACATCCCTGATTTTCCTATGCTCTCTCCTTCTGAACAAATAAGAGGTAATATGGCTCTAAAGGCTTGGGAGACCAATCTGACAAAGAGCAAAAGATTTTCCAAAGAAGTAAAGGAGTCTTTCCTAGAAACTTTGTCACCATTAGACAAATGAATAATTGATCTTAAGGGAAGTGATATCATGGAATCCCTGGGGAATATTGATGTATAAATGAACCAGTAGAACTCCCTAAAGAGAAAAAAAAGAAACTCTGGCAGCCATTCAAAAAACAAGCCAGATTGATCTTTCTAAAATCAATAAATGGTTAGTGAATCTAAGCTTACAATTACAGGCCACAACTCGATAAGTGAAAAGAATCCAAGAAAGGCTACCTCAAGTAGAAAAGAAGTTATTCACTTTTGAGGTGAATGAGACAATTGAACCTTCAAGGCTTGTAGTGGAATTGTTGAACAGATGCCAGCAGTGTATTGACCATAGAAAAACAATATAACTGGAAGCAAGTAGAAAAATATACATAGTCTTTTCTCCTTTTCATCCTCCTTATCTTTCGTTTTCAAACAACCATCTGTCTTGTTCACTCTCATTCTAAACTCCCGCTTACCCCAATTTCATTATCACTCCTCCCTCAGATGGTTACCTTTCCTACATTCATTATTCATTCTTCGACAATCCATGCAGAGCTATCCATCACTATCCTTCTCCCTCAAAAGAAATGTTTTTCCAGCAGGTGAAGAGACAGAATAAAATGCCAGCAAAGCTCATCAGATTTTACAGAATGTTATCTTATTTTCGAATTATGCTATTTTGATTAAATATTGTAAGAAGTCCAACTGTTTTGAGTTGTGATAGATTTTGTATAAATACATAGATTTAAGATCTATTCAAGGTTGCTTCTTTTTGGATGTAATAGAGAAAACTCTCCTTTTTTGAGTATTAATACAAGTCCAGACAGAGATTCCAAGTGCTATTCAGTTTGAGTTATTTGTTTCTTTTGTATTTCCATATCTTTGAATTTCCTTATGTAATTCCTTGATAAGTGATAGATTGAAATTTAGTATCACAACTATTGTAATCATATTATCTCAGTAATTCGTTAAGTAAGCAGTTTTTCCTCTGTAATTTTTGTAAGTAATACAAGACCTACAAGCTATTTGAATTGCTGCATCTCATATCATGTTCAAGGGTGCACTCTATGCTTTATTATACTGCAAACAAGGTGATATTCATCTGTCATTGACTTCTACCTTTGTTTAACAGTTTTGTAAGTTTCTCCCACACCATTTGATATCATAATTGTGACTTAGACAATGAAATACAACCTTTGTACTGCCCTATTATTAATTTCATTTAAGGATGTTTCTTATATAACTAAAGGTAGAAAAAACACTCTTTTAAAAAATCCTTTTAAACAGTCTTGATGCCTGACATTACACTTTGAGCCTTAAGTTTAATCTCAGGAACACCATATTTTTGGTGCCGCTGCCAGGGATGGAAAAACAAAGTTATTCTTCCCTGGGAAAATGACAAGGTAAATTTCTAGCTTTGATAGTGAACAAAGATTGAATACACAAGTAAGGCTTATTTTTATGTTTCCCTTGGAGACTCCACCATAGATAAAACTGGCATTCGGTCAAAAGAATACCATAAATAATCTAGATGATAAGCATAGCACACCAGTATCAAATCCCGAAAGGTTGTTGAAACCAAAGGGATACCTCAAATCGACTATTGCATCAGCAGGTAAAGTATATCAACCCAAAGTTACACAAGTTAATGCTAAGGTTTTGTTTGAAGAAATAACCCATGAAGAGAGTTTTAAATAAGTACCCTTTGTGGAGGCATCAACTAGTGAACCCGAGGCTAAGCTTGAGAATCCAAAGGTAATTGTACCCAAGATAAATTTTGAGATTGACTCAACTGATACTCCTACCGATCAGAACAAAATATCCCTCTCTATACCCACTGTCGTTGACACTCTCTCAATTCCATCCTTTCTTGAAGTAAAGGTTTCGGTTTTCTGAAACTCTAAAGAATATATTTTATACCCTGATTCATCCCCTATTAGTTCTCCTATATATACATCTTGTAAGTCTGAGGAAACCAGTCCACATTTCCCTTTTCCTCCTCTTCTATATTTTTCATCTCCTAACAACCTTTTTCTGAAACTTCCTTCGCCACATTCCGAAGTAGTCAAAAGGTCAGCACTTTGGTCCCTCAAAGTTTTTAAAAATTCCCTTTTTTCCCAAAGTCCATCCACTAGACTTCCAATGGATGTTGCTGGAGGTGGTGGCATCAGAGGCAGAGGAGCAGGTGGATAAGGTCAAGGACAACCTCCACCCCCTAGAATCTTTTCCAAGGTAGCTGCCAGATATGATCCCTTGGTCCTCCCTGCCATCCTTCATGATTTGCCTGAAAATTATATGAAAAACTACCAAAATTTATGGGGGATGGATATTTAACCATAACCGAGTACATAGCCTTTTTTGATCAGTTTGTTGATATCCTTGGCATCGAACACAAAGATGTTTACTCAAGGATTTTAGTACAAACCTTCAAAGAACAAGTAAGAACTTGGTTCTGACGACTCCTTGTAGGCTCCTTACGGTCATATGATGATCTAGAAAATACCTTTTTAAGACAGTGAGAAGAAAAGAAATACCATCTCTATTATTTGACTGAATTTGGGGCTTTAAGAAAAAATAATTTTGAATCAATTCTTGAATTTAATCAGAGGTTCAATAAATTGTACAACAAGATCCCAGCCGAAGACAAACCTTCTCAACCTGTGGCAAAGGTAACTTTTGTAGGAGACTTTGAACCCGAATTTTCCCTCCTCTTAAGAGAAAGAAGATCTGCCACTCTAGCAGGAATGCAAGATGATGCCAGAGAAATCGAATAAAATATGATGACATCCAGGAAATTAAAAACCAAAGTTGAAAAGGGAACTAGAGAACCTAGGCATTTCAAAGAACATCCAGGGCCATCTAGATCTGGGAAGTCCGCAAAAACGAAAATGGATGAGATGGCCAAAATAATTAAATATTTATCAAACAAAATATCCAAGATGGAATTAGATCAGTCCAAACCCGATACTTACATCAGGAATCAGTTCAAGAGAAACCCTAACCCTCAAATACAGCATAGACAAATAAAAAATGAAGATCAAAAGATCCAAGCCCCATTTAAAACTGAAAATTTTATGCAAAGGGATGACATGCAAAATTATGAGGATTTAGAAGAGGATCTAAACAACCTTAGCGATGACGACCTAAAGCCTCATTTAACTAAGCAGGATTATGAAAAGTCTCTAGACCTAGAACCCTTGTTTAATAATGAGGAAAGTATCAATAACCTAGGAGAATATTCATATCAAGGACTCGCCAAATCAATAATGGTCGAACTCCAACAAAAATACGATTTAAGGCCTAGAGAAAAAAATCTTACAAATGTTCCACCGAAAAAGATTTTATCAAGAAATAAAATGAATGAGGCAGTTGTTACTAAAGCGCTAGTTGAAACACAAGTTGCCTGAAAAAAACCAGTTGAAACAAGAGCAACACAATCTAAAAAATCAGAAAATATAGAAGCACAAGCTCCAACCAGAGAAGTCGAAAAAACAGTCGGAGGTTTCAATTTAGAAAATGAACTTAATAAAATTAAAATCCCCATGCCCTTGGTTGAGCTTGAAAAAAATCCGATTTATAAAAAGTAGATTGCTAAAATGATAAAAAAAATTGATGTTGAATGTCACATAGATGTTATCAATCTACAAGATGAAAGACCTACGATCATGTTTGGTCCACACATCGAAAATACAAATATTTTTTTGCTCTGTTTTATATTACATTAACCGTGTATGACCACTTACTCCACAACTGCATGTTAGATTCTAGGGCCTCTCATAATTTAATGCCTAAAATTATCATGGAAAAATTGGGCCTCAAAATCACTAGACTTTATCAAGACTTATACTCATTTGATTCCAGAAAAGTTAAGTGTCTTGGCATGATCAAATATTTGGTAGTAAATCTTGCACAGATCCCTGTAAAAAGTATCCTTATGGATGTAGTCGTTGTTGATGTCCCTTCCAAGTACGGTATGTTGTTATCTAGGTCTTGGGGTGCCAAATTAGGAGGATCACTTCAGATGGACATGACTTACGCTACGATCCCAACTTTCGGTGGACAATTTACTCGATTGTACGGAGAGACTAGACTGGCATATATTGTAAGTGACCCCCAAAACCCAAACAATTACCCAGTCTATGTTGCTGATCAGGACTTAGGAAATTGTATATTATCAATAGATGACGATTTCGAAGAATGTACAAAAGAAGAAAATAAAAAAGTGGAAAAAACAAAGAAAAGTGTAAATAGTAGAGAAGGAATGTGGAAAAAAAAAATTGATGCCGCTTCGTCCTATGAAGGAGTAGGGGTTGGAGTGTTATTTTTAGCGCCAGGAGATGAGTACGTTATTCCCTTCTCATATATATTACAGTGGGAATTTGATTATACAAATAATGTATGTGAGTATGAAGCTCTAGTCTTAGGATTAGAAGCTGCCAGAAAGTTAAAAATTGAACATCTGATTGTTTATGATGATGTAGAGCTTATTGTGAAACAAATAAAGAAACAATATCAATCCTAGCATCCAAGGCTAAGGTCATATAGAAATTGCACATGGGATTTGATAGAAAATTTCTTATCGTCCTTTAACATTCACTCCATTCCCAGAATGGAAAATCAACAGCCCGATTCTTTAGCCAAAGATTCAGCGACCTTTGTACCACCTACTATCCTAAAACTGAAATATCACATCGAAATGAGACACGGGCCTTCGATCCCGAACAATGTTCAGCACTGGCAATCTTTGAATACGACAAACAAATTAAATAATTTCTTGAAATGGTCAACGAGTTCTCTAAGACTCACATAGATCATAAAAATCAGAACGATCCTAATTGGGTCATGCAGGAAGATGAAGACCCTGAAAAGTTCCAGGATAAGATCGCAAATCACTGTATGATTGTGCTTAAAAAAAATCAGATCCCTAGACGTCTGATCCCTTTAGAGATATTATTTGACCATGATGACATACCTTTAAAATATACCTTACGACCTCAGCCCGAAGAGGTTGAAGACTGTAATATAGAAACTATGGAAAATCCTAAATTGGTCAATATATATAAATACCTTCCATCCCAAATGAAGAGTAGGTACACCGAGTTTCTTAAGTAATATAAATACATTTTCATGTGGTCCTATGATGAGTTAAAAACTTACGATACCTCTGTAATTGAACACAAAATTCCTTTGAAACATGGTATCAAACCTTTCAGACAGAAAATCTGAAAAATAAACCCTTTTCTCCTGCTAGTGATAGAAAGGGAAGTCAAGAAGCTTATCGATGAAAATATTATCGTTCCACTCAGATATTCCGAATGGTTAGCGAATTTAGTACCCGTCAGGAAGAAAAATGGCGAAATAAATCTCTGTGTAGATTTCAGAAACTTAAATCGGTCATCTCTCAAAGACAACAACCCACTACCAAAAATGGATCATGTTATAGAAAAAGTATTTGGAGCTAACATAATGTCCATGACTGATGGTTTTTCCGGATATAATAAAATTGTTGTCCATGAAGACGACAAAGAAAAAACTGTGTTTACCACTCCATGGGGAACTTTCATGTACGCTAAAATGTCATTTGGTTTGATGAACGCAGGGGATACTTTCCAGAGAATGATGGACATCGCGTTTGTCGGTGAGAAAGATAAATTCGTTGTTATTTATCTTGATGATTTAACGGTTTTTTCTAACTCTAATTCAGAACACTTGCTACACCTCAAACAGACCTTCAAAAAATGCAGAAAGTTTGATTTGTCACTTAATCCTAAAAAATCACATTTCTCTATGCAAGAAGGTAAGATCTTGGGTCATGTAGTGTCGAAGGAGGGAATCAAAGTTGACTCGAAACGAGTTGAGGCTATAAACACCATTAATATTCCTAGGAACAGAAAATAAATTCAATCTTTTTTCGGAAAGATAAACTTTTTGAAAAGATTCATTCCAATTTTTTCTGAAATAATTAAAATGATTACAGATATGTTGAATAAAGACAGTGAAGTGAAATGGACTGTTGAAGATAAATAATCATTCGAGCACATCAAGAAATCCATAGGGGAAGCACCGGAGTTAGTAAGTCCAGACTATACAATGGAATTCCTGATCTTTTCGTTCGCTTACGAACATACTGTTGCAATGGTACTCCTTTAAAAGAACGAGGAAGGATTCGAGCAACCAATAGATTTCTTCAGCAAAATCCTTAGGGATGCAGAGTTAAGGTACGATATACTTGAAAAGAAAGCATATGCAATGGTGCAAGATATCAAGGATTTCAGGACATATGTATTGCATTCCAAGATAATCGCTTACGTGTCGACTAATGCTATTAAAGAAATTTTAGTTCAATCGGACAGTGATGGGAGAAGAGGACGATGGCTGAATAAAATTCAATAATTTGATCTAGAAGTAAAACCGACCAATCTAGTCAAAGGTCAAGGCCTGGCGAAATTGTTAGTTGAATCAAATTTCAGGGAACTCGGGATAAACCACCTGGAATCACACAGATATATCCTATACATAGAGGAACTTGAATCAAACCCCTACAATCGACATTGAAGATAAGTTTTCTTCCTCTTCTCGGTATTGCGATATTGTTTCATACCTCCTTACCCTTTAGTGCCTGAATGACATGACTCCATCCAAGGCGAGAACTTTGAAGTTGCACACAATTAAATATTGTATTATTGATGGCCAGCTGTATTGGAAGGATCCTCTAGGTTTCTTGTTAAGTTTCTTAATAGAATATGAAACAAACTGAGTCATAAATGAATTTCATGAAGGGTTTTGTGGAGGACACCACGCCTGGAGGGAAAAACTCTACAAGATTTTAAGAGTTGGGTATTATTGGCAAAAATTATTTACTGATGTGAATGGCAAGGTCAGAGCTTGCAACTCTTTCCAACTGTTCTCTGGTAAGAAAATCTCCTTGCACTACCTTTATTCCCGGTTAAAGCAAAAGCTCCCTTTCAGCAATGGGGTCTAGATTTCATTGGAGAAATCCATCTACATTCAAGCGCCCAACATAAATGGATTTTAACCACTATTGATTACTTCACAAAGTGGGTTGAATCCATTCCAACTCATAATGCTATGGATTCGGTAGTAATAAATTTATTGGAAGAGAAAATCCTATCGAGATTTGGTTGTCCTCTAAAAATAGTCATTGACAACGCCCAATCTTTCAAATCTATGGCGATGGTCAATTTCTTCCAAAAATACAACATTGTGTTAGGACATTCTACAACTTACTATCCTTGGGGGAATGGGTTGGCTAAATCATCCAACAAGAGCCTGATGACTATAATAAAAAATGCGTTGATAGAAAATAATAAGGATTGACACATTCACTTGAAATATTCCTTATGGGTGAGTGAAATTGGCACCAAGAAGTCAATAGTTATGTCCCCGTTTCAAATGGTATGGTACTGACGTCATGCTTCCTATCAATCTCGCTCTTCCTGTGATGAAGCTTTAGTAAGACGCAAATGAAGAGCCAAATGACGTTACAAGAAAGATAAATCAAATAATCGAAGTCTAGCAAAATAGGGTTGAAGTAGATGACAAACTTCAGAAGTACCAAGATAATATGAAGGCCCTTTTTTATAAAATGGCTAAAGACAGGGAGTTTCTTCCTGGAGATCTAATTTTAAAGTGGGATGCAAGAAAACAAGGCAAGTTTGACCATCTCCGGTTCAGTCCATTCATGATTGTAGCTATTGAGGGTGGAAATTCCTTCTTACTGGAAAACCTTGACGAAAAAATTCTTGGTGCTCCTATCAATGGGTGTTACCTAAAACATTTTATGAAATAATCTTATTTCAAATGTCCATTGTATATACCAGTTCCAGTTTCCATGTTTAGATTTGAAATTTTATTTTTCTTTTGTAAATTATCCAAATTTACTTTTACTGTAAATAAAACAGGTTTACTTGATATCATCAAAACAAAAATATAAAAACATATATACCGCATATCAATACTATTTTTCGGAATTTTCTGACATGTCCCATTTGTGTTCCCGTGCAGAATAATTAATGTCGGTTGATGAGATAAAGATGTATCACAACATTTAATTTCTCTCAAATAGGTGATAAACCAATGAGTTACTTGATTGAAAATATAAAGGAAATCTGAGGTCTGAACTCCTACCCCACTCGTCCAAGCTAAAATTTCAAAGAAATCTTACTGAATGTAAAGGGGGTTTCACTCATATACATATTGTCACTTGATCAAAGATTAGATAAGTACGAAATTACATCTTAATTATGAAACCTTCTCTAAATAAAATAAGAATGAAATAAAAAGAAAAGAAAAAAATAAGAATAAAAAGGGGCTTAAAAGAGAAGATGGATAATCAAGAAATGAACTTGTGTGGAAATGAGATTATTTTGCATCAAACCCTCTGAGTCCTCATTCTGTTTCATTTTTCCTATCCTAATATTTTATTCTCTTCTGATTCTCACTATCTTTCCTTAAATCTCCATGGAAAGAAAGAATTTCTCCCTAACTCTGAAAACTTAAAAACATATCTTCAAAACAAGATTAGTCGAAACTCTTTATGTTCCTCTAATTTTAACTGAAAGAAAGTATGTCTAGGCTAATCCTGATAAATTTTACTCTTTTATCTTATTTTAAACTCACTAATTCGCTCAAGGTTGATCCTCGAAATTCAAAAACCCTATAAAATGTTCCCTATAGGCGAAGGTGTATTGAAGATTGGAAGAAAATTAGTTTCAGAGTATACTTAAAAAATTATGACAGACCTTTCTTTTAAAGATTTTAAGCAGATATCATCCCTTGTATGATGCATATAGATTGATTTCCCCCACTTCAAAATGTTAAAAATATAAGACAGATGGTGAAAGGAAATTCATAATCAGGTTTCCCCCATCTAGTCCAAGACAAATGGTGAAAGGAAATTCAATATTCGATTGCCTGCATTTTATCCAAAAAGAGATGATGAAAGGAAATTCATATAATGATTTTCCTCATCTCAGCAAAATGCAAAAGTGATAATTGAAGTGGTGAAAGGAAATTCAATAGGAGAAGTAGATAACTTCATTGGGGTATTGAACAGGCTCGCTGGCAGTGAAGCAATGTCTATGATATATGTATGGTTGTCATACATATCTACATGAGTTACTCTGACATCTAGTTTTATTTCCGGTAATATTTACATTCTGGACCAACGAGGGACTCCCTAAATAAATTGCTACATTTACTTAACCTTGATGCAAACAAAATCAGTCGAAGTTTGATATTTCAGTTAAAGTCATTTTGATCATCTTAAACAAATTCGAACTTAGTTTTGGGAAAGAGAAATTTTAAATAGCCTAAATTGAGATCAATGAGTAGGTGTGTTTTGAAGTTTTCTAAGATGTGGTCGAAGTTCATTTTTTCTCTGTATGATTAATCCCTAAAGGTGTTTCCCAAAAATGCAATAATGACTCCATTTACCCAATAAAGGCACTTGATCTACTATTATTTTGTGTCTCATAGGGATACATGATCCCGATATGGAGCCTATGTTGGAACACATATAATCCTGAACTTTTGAGCTTTACAGTCTCCACTTCATAAAAATATAATCTTTCCAAAATGGATAATAAAGAAAATAACTTTCAAATTTTAAATCAAATTCATTTCTGGTTAATTAGTAATAAGGCGTTTGTGATATCCGTCATTGATGAAGTTTTTTGTTTGATCGAATGATTCTAATTTTGAAGGAGTTTTGGATCCTCCTAATTGTTAACGATGTATATCACTAAAGGTCGCTACAGAGCTTCACGCTTCGAGCATTTCGATAAGTCTTAACGATAAAAGTCTCGAGACCTGAAAATATCCATTCATCACTTTTCCTAAACCTTTAAAGGACACGAGTCATGGTACACATGTATCTTTTGAGTCTTCCCCGAGTTGACATGTGGAACCCATTTTTGACATTTTTGTTTGAAGATTCATACGATTCTAGGTAACACATGGCACCTCCCTTTTCTTGACACATCATCTAGAATGATGTCATATGCGACACATTACTACCAGATATGACCCTTCAGAAATATAACAAAGAACTAATTCATAAATCACCGAAGCACCAAAACGACGAAGTCTTAAAATTTAATTAATTAATTTGATCATGGTCAATAAATAATTAATGACTTTGCACTTCGGGGTTCGAACGTTTACCCTTCATCGTATCCTAAAATATTTGAAGTTTGAATGTCCGAAAAACTTAAAGTTAACAAACCTTTTAAACATGATTAATTAAGGTTTTAATAACGATTATCCAGGGTTTAACCTTCACAGATTCAGGATTCGGAAAATTCTCACTCTGTCTCGTCTAAAAATCTTGAACACGAACCACCGAATATTAATGGCATTTATGATTAATTAACAATAATGATTCAAACACGTATTGCGGATCTCCAGGTAGACATTTCCATTAAACTTAATAAATTTTTCATCATTAGAGCTATACAAAAATCAATGTATCTTATTTAAATAAAATCACTTGAATTTCAAATTCATTTTCACCTTCTGTAATTATAAAGCTTTTATCAGTTTGAAAAAGCTCATAGATTTTCTCTACAATAGGTAACCTTACTCAATTTCTTAGAGATCATGGCACCATGAAAAATGATGAAGAATCCTAATGCGACTGGTGAAGGTTCAAATCGAAATATGGACATTCTGTCGAACACCACGCCGCGAGCCATAAACATTATTAAATCTTGGATGCAAGTGTTCGAGGTTCTGGAACATGAGGTCATAAACTGTCTCGAAGATTCTGGTGATGAAGAAGATGATACTCATGGAGCTAAACTCATATATATAGCCCAGTTAGAGCTACATAAGATATGTGTGTGGTCGAGACTCATGTCATATAAAAACATGATAAGCTAGGTCTTGGAAAACATCGATGTCCAAACCAGGAGCATCATCAACAATCAGAAGGTTTTTATTGGTTCTTTCTGATGGAAACACCTCCAAGTAATGTATAATCTATCTCCCAATCCTAAATATAATTACAATGTTGCATTTATGTTGTATTTTGAGCAAAAGGAATGCATAGAATATGACAAGAGTTATCCCGATATAATCAGGTCATGGTGGGGGCACCCAGAGAAGTTTAGGGTTGACGCTCATGGTATGTATGCCACAACGTCATTGGATGTCCACAAGATTTATGTAGCCATGATGCTCTGTAGATTTTTCGTGAAGAAGAGTCCCACTCAATTCCTGGTGGAATGGGTATCTATCATGCACGAGGTGGCCGAAGGATACACTTTTAATTGGGCCAAAATGTTGTCATATTATTTAGCCAAAGAAATTACTGAATACAAAATGGAAAAATCAAAGGGGCAGCCTGCCCCTTTATATATGTCTGTGTATGTTATGGATGCTATCTGTTTCATGACCCCTTTCCCATTTATGAATTGGAGCTGGACCCCGACCAGTATAGGGCCTATCCACTTCTACCATTCCAAGTTGTGGGAGGAAAAATCCAAAGATTTCTTTTACAAAATCTATCAAAATGTAGTTGTGCTTGGTCATATAGCCCCATATGGTCATCCACCTCCTCGAATTTCAGACATGATTATGGGAAATATGGGAAAACTAGTAGATTGGTTCATTGAACAAAACTTCTCTTATATCAGGTTTTTTGGATGCTTAGTTCCTCCCCATGCTCTCCTGTGATTTTTACCAGACTAGATAGTGTGCAAGGAAGTATCTTACCAGATAGTAACTGGAGGCATTAGCAAGGAGCTGAAGGTAGTTCAGAAAAAGGTATGATCGAATTTCCCTATCCAGGTTGGCATGTTTTCACTATTAGATTTCGGTCACTCCAAATTGGAGGCTACGGCTTTGGAAGATGTCAAATTGGTTGACATCGAATTCAAAAGGCATGACCCACACAAAATTGTGGAGAACCACCTGGCACAATTCAACATGAAAAGATATGTACATGAAAAATACCCATATGATGAAATATTCAGGGGAGTTAGGTCTTATGAGGAGGTACATGACAGATTCCAAACCATGTCCCCATATCAACAGGCTAGTTTCCTCGGTTTCCAAAGATATATGCGAAATAGTTTGCCAAAAATACTACTAGGAGAGTCGATGGTCACTCCTCCTACATAAGAATGTGTGCCTCTAGGTTTTGAACCAGGGTACTCTGGTAAACATAATATTGAGGAAACGTCAAAGATCTCTAAGTTTAACACAAGAATCAGAAGCCTCGTTGTCAGGTCAGCTAGGCCACTAGGCCCTAGCTCATCTCAAAAATGACCTAAAGTAAGGACATGATGCATCTCCTTCGACAACAGCCACACCTGTTGTCGATACAGCAGAGAAACAACAATCTATAGATATTGATACTCCTATTACATGATTGAAACCTCTACTATATGGCTTCAGAAATCCTAGTTTCGAAATCATTATTGTAAGTGATCTTACCCCAATATCGCCCGAAGAGATGCCTCCTTTGGATTTCTTCTTTAGCAATAAACTAGGGGCCATCATCAAGAGAGAATTACACCAGAAAGAGGAAGTAATAACCAAAAGGCAGAGGATATTGTATGAAGGAAATGATCGCGATGATTCAGAATTCGCAAAAGAAGTTGCAGGTTCATTGGATGCCTTTGCCACTATAAATCAATGGTCTGTGGATAATTTGGAAGAGAAACTAAGATAGAAAATCCTATTGGTGGAGCAATTGCAAGATCAAATATTGGCCTTGGAACAGACTATAAGGAATAAGATGAGTCAAGACTTTGAACAAATCAGAGCTCGTGACCAACAACAAATCCAATAGTTGTAGGCTAACCTCCAGGAGCTCCATCGCAATTCACAGGCCAACCAAGGATTAGTCACTCAACGTGATGAATTGATAGGGAAATTGCAAGCCAGATTATACCTGACTGAAGGAACCTTAGTAGATATTTCATCCTTCCAGTCTCAAGCATTGGAAATAAATGAAAGACTAGAAGTGGCCCAACAAGATATTTTTTTGAAGATAGATGTCATTCAAAAGTGCTACCAGGCAGTGGATCTTTCTCTGAAAGATATCTATGTCAAGGAAAGGGAATCTTGCTCAGGATGAGCTAAGTTTCAAGAAGTCATCTTATTAATGCAGAAAGAGAACATCCCTGATTTTCCTATGCTCTCTCCTTCTGAACAAATAAGAGGTGAGATGGCTCTAAAGGCTTGGGAGACTAATCTGACAGAGAGAAAAATATTTTCCAGAGAAGTAAAGGAAGCTTTCCTAGAAACGTTGTCCCCATTAGATGTTACAGGTATGAACTAACTGAGAGGGTAGCGAGAGGTTGAATCGAGTTAGTGTAGATTAACAATTCTCTCATTTTAACTTTGAATGTGAATCTTGGTGGCGTTGAGTCTTTATTGTGAAATTCGGAGTTATAAACATAAAGCGGATAGTATAAAGAACAACAATCACACACGACATTCATTCACAAGTATGAGACCACAGTTTTTCAAGAGCCAACGGAAAAACCTGGTCTTCTTAAGATGTTTAGCAAGCTTTAACTTTGTTACATCTCATATTTTGTGAGCACCAACTCATAGGGCTACAACCTCTGATTACCAACACCAACTAGCTGAGAGCACCAAATCCTGTGAGGAATCCGGTACTTGCTGGGTGGAAGCCATGAGCTTCCTTTTGCTTGACACCAAGTGGATAAGGCACCAACCTTGATTCTACAAGCACCACTTAGAGAAAGAGACATCGTCTCCTAGCACCACCCTATCACCCTAGTTTCTTGAATAAAATCTTTCTCAAACCAATTTGCTTATTCTGAATTAGATTGCTTACCATTTCTGCTCTGCTACTCTGATTTAACCATCTCTGATCTTCTTAAGTGCTCAGCCACAAATTCTGTTTACTGCCTTTGATCTGCTGCTCGGCTTCAGATCATCACGAAGCCCATTCGGATCAGCTTCTGTCACATAGGTTCTTCTCCTTCTTTTCTCACATCAGTGCTTCCTCTTTCTCCTTCCAACCTTAACTATTCATCTGTTCCGGTAGCATTATATAGATTCACCACATCTGCAGAGGTTTTCCATGCGTTTCCCAACTCCAACCCTCTGATTTCCCGCTTTCTTTCATTCTTTCTTCTGCTTTTGCATGCTATCATTCTTGATTTTCTGGTGACTCTTTCCATGCCTTCTCTATACATGCCACATCATGCAATTGTATGTTCCTCATCTTAGCGCCAGTCTAATTTTGAATAAAAGTCTACCTTTTCTTAACTCAACTGCGGTTTCCTTTTTTCTTTATTAGTTCTTCGCTTTTCCCATGCCGGATTCTCCTGATTTTAAAGGCGGCTCTTTCTCTGCCTCCTCTACACATGCCACCTCATGCAGCGCTGTGTTCGGCCGGTCGTGTTCGGTGATCGTTTTCCGGCATTAAGTGTTTCCAGCGATGCGTGTTTCAGCATTCGTGTTCCGGCATTTGTGTTCAGGCGATTCGTGTTCAGTGATGGAGTGTTCCGGCATTAGTGTTCAGTGATGCGTGTTCCGTGATGATGTTCCGGCCCGATGCGTGTTCAATGCGTGTTCCGGCATTAGGTGTTCGATATGCGTTTTAGCATCTACGTTCGGCCTCGTGATTCATTATTGTGTTTGGCATCGTTTCAACATGATTACGTGTTTGTGTTTCGGCATCGTTTGGCAATACGTGATTAAACGTTTGTGTTTGTGACATCACGTTTCAGCATGCAATGATTCAACATTTTGTGTTTGACATCTACGTTTCCAACATCGTGATTATTTGTGTTTTGAAGCATCGTTTCCAACATGAGATTGACATTTGTGTTTCGACATCCTACGTTTCAACATCGAGTTGACATCTGTGTTCTCTACGTTTCAACATCTGAGATTCAGCATCTGTGTTCACCATACACAATCGATTGCCATCAATGACAACCTTGATCATCTGCGTCATCTCTGCTGTAGCCATATTTCCAACATTAGAAAAAATACTAATTGATCTTAAGGGAAGTGATATCATGGAATCCCTAGGGCAGATTGATGTAGAAATGAACCAACAGAACTCCCTAAAGAGAAAAGAAAAAACTCTGGCAGCCATTCAGAAAACAAGCCAAATCGATCTTTCTAAAATCAATAAATGGTTAGTGAATCCAAGATTACAATTACATGCCACATCTTGAGAAGTGAAAAGAATCCAAGAAAGTCTACCTCAAGTAGAAAATAAGTTATTCACTTTTGAGGTGAATGAGAAAATTGAACCTTCAAGGCTTCTAGTGAAATTGTTGAACAGATGCTAGCAATGTATTGACCATAGAAAAATAATATAGCTGGAAGAAGGTAGAAAAATATACACAGTCTTTTCTCCTTTTCATCCTCCTTATCTTTCGTTTTCAAACAACCATCTGTCTTGTTCACTCTCATTCTAAACTTCCTCTTACCCCCATTTCATTATCATTCCTCCCTTAGATGGTTACCTTTCCTATGTCTGTTATTCATTCTTTGAGAAACCATGCAGAGCTATCCATCACTATCATTCTCCCTCAAAAGAAACGTTTTTCCAGCAGGTGAAGAGACAAAAGAAAATGCCAGCAAAGCTCATAGGATTTTACAGAATGTTATCTTATTTCTGAATTATATTATTTTTATTAAATATTGTAAAAAGTCCAACCATTTTGAGTTGTGACAGATTTTGTATAAATACATAGATTTAAGATCTATTCAAGGTTTCTTCTTACTGAATGTAATAGAGAAAAATATCATTTTTTGAGTATTAATGCAAGTACAAACAAATATTCCAAGTTTTGTTCAGTTTGAGTTATGTGTTTCTCCTGTATTTCCATATCTTTGAATTTCCTTATGTAATTCATTAATAAGTGATTGATTGCAATTTAGTATCACAACTACTGTAATCATATTATCTCATTAATTCATTAAGTAAGTAGTTTTCCCTCTATAATTGATGTAAGTAATACAATACCTCCAAGTTATTTGAATTACTGCATCTCATATCATGTTCAAGGGTGCACTCTTTGCTTTCTTCTACTGCAAACAAGGTGAGATTCATCTGCCATTGACGTATAGCTTTGTTTAACAATTTTGTAAGTTTCTCCCACACCATTTGATATCATAATTGTGACTCAGACAATGAAATACAACCTCTGTACTATCCTATTATTAATTTCATTTAAGGATTTTTATTATATAACTAAAGGTAGAAAAAACACTATTTCAAAACACTCGTTTAAATAGTCCTGATGCCTGAAATTACTCTTTGAGACTTAAGTTTAATCTCCAAAACAATAGGAGAGATGGTCACAGGGGGAGAATGAGTGATATGACTTCAATATTGCATGACATGACTTCAGTATTGCATCAGAGTTTTTCCATCAATTCCAAAGGGGGAGATTGTTGATTAATTGGGTTGGTTTTGATTGATGTCAATCCTTGAATCAAGTCTGGTAGCGAATTCTGGTAGCACAAAGGTTTGGGTAATGGACCCAAGTTTGTTTGATGGATAATGGTGTGAGTTTTGATATATTTGTAGGTAAAAATATTCTAGATGGATAGTACATATCATTCCATTTCTGGTGGTATGTGGAACGTCACATAACTCCTCACGGTTAGAGAGTTATGGCCATGTGAAGTTGGAGAACCCTCATGACTCATATAGAAGCCCCAAAAGGTCAAAGTAGTCAAAGTTTTTGCAAAAGAAATTATGTAAACAATAAATTTAATGGAGAACTTACTAATTATGGAAACTGGTTAAGTTAAGTGGAAAAGTGGTTATAAGTGGGTTAACCCTAAAATAATGAAAGTGGGTTAAGATGGTTAGAAGGTAACCCCTTGAGGAAGCTACATAAAATTATAAATAAGAGGCAAGGGTCTCTCATTAAAATCACACTTGAACCTATTGAATATCAATGAATATCTATTTTGTGAAAGGTTATTTGGGTAGGTATTATTGATAGAGAGAAGTGCGGCAGAAAAAGTGTGGCAAGAAAACTACGACAGAAAAAGTGTGGCAGAAAAAGTGTGACAGAAAAATCACGGAAGAAAAATCGTGGTAGAAAAAGTGAGGAAAAAAATCGTGGTAGAAAAAGTGTGGTAGAAAAATCACGGCGGAAAAATCGCGGCAAAAAAAGTGTGGCAAAAAAAGTGCGGTAGAAAAAGTGCGGCAAAAAAATCGTGGCAGAAAAAGTGCAACAGAAAAATCATGGCAGCAACATGGTTGGGGTCTATTTATGAGAGTTATGGCACATCTTGTTTGAGGTATGTTTTGTGAGCTAGGTTTTAGCTCTTGAGATGGTATTGGATGTTTAGTATTGTTTCATATATCATATTTGTTGAGGGATATAGTTGGTATTTTGTTGTTGGTATTTGGCATATGGATATTGGTCTTTTGGTTGTGATGTGTTGTTGAAGTTGTTGGTTTAGCTTGAGGCTACATAACAGTGAGGTTGTGGCAGATGGTTTGATGTAAGGGTTTATGGTATTTGGTTTATGGATAGAGTGATGACTTTTTTATGGTTATATTGGTGTATGTCTTTGATATATGGTTGAGGTACATGTTGGGTACATAGTTGAGACAAGTAGTTGATGAGTTGGCACATACATGAGGTGTATAGTTGATGATACGAGTACATCTTGATGAGTCATAGTTTATGTGAAGTTGATGCATGTTACATGTTGGTTTAGTTTATTGGTACAGGTTGTTTGGTGCAGGTTGATCGGTACAAGTTGTTACAGGTTATTGGTATAGGTTGATAGTGACATGTTGATAATGGCAGTGGTTGATTCAATGATAGTGACAGGTTGTCTACATTTGGCATTTATTTTTCAGGGCAGTTGGATGAGGAAAGGACAGGTGGTTGTAGCCACCTTCCAGTTGTATCCAGAGAACATAGGAGTTTGTAGCCAGAGAATTGGGGAGTTGGAGCTTCCCTCAGGTTGTAGCCTGAGAAACTAGGGGTTTTGAGCCTCCTTCCAGTTGCAGTTGGAAAACAAAGGAAGTTGGTGCTTCCAATGAATGTAACTCTTAAATACATATAATAAAAAACATTCCATGATTTTCTCCCACTTTGGTTTCCAGGTAAAACACTGGTGTACTGTGTATGTGTATGATTGTTCATTTGTTCATTGTTTATTTACTCTGCAACTATTGGATGATAATGCTACATTGATATAACAATTGCATTTTGTGGTTGAAAAGGATTCAATTTCTCTATTATTGATTCACTCCCCCTCTCAGTATTCTGAATTCATACAGTATCTTCATTGGAGGTCATCCGGTACTCACACTCCAAGTCATCCGGTACCAGAAGGTTCTGCAGTCAACCAATACCTGCACAGTCATCCGGTACTCACACTCCATGTCATCCAGTACCCAAACTCCATGTCATCCGATACTCACACTCCATGTCATCCCGTACTCACAATTCATCTCATCTAGTACTAGAATGTTCCAGAAACTATCTGATACCAGAATGTTCCATGTCATCCAATACCAACATCAACAACCCTCCGGTACTGGATTATAGTCGAAAATTTGGAATGCTTCTAAACGAAAATCGGGGACATGGGATTTGTCCAGAATGACATCTACATGCAGAAAAGTGGGACATAATCCACCCATATCACAAGTGTGGACCTCCATCTAAGGGGGAATGATTCCACAAAAATTAGTAAAATCTCAAACTGCCAACTTGCGCCTCGATTTCTCTGCAACTCGTATCATATCTAGAAATTCTAAGATATGGGTGCTATATAGAATGTGGAAAATTGAGTAAGACGTTGGAAATTTTTCAAAATGAGAATTATTTTGGAAGATATGGGTGGATCCCTAACTCGAATTTGCCCAAATTACAATAAAACCTAGATTTTTGTGATTTTATTCCAAAAATGTAAAATTTGAAATCTGAGCATTGGGATTTGGTCTCATCCACTCCTCAATGATTCTTCATGTATAAATAAGCCTCATAGGGCTATGATAAGGAACCATTTTTTTCATCATCATAATATTCATTGTTATTGTATATGAGGTTCGATATTATATGAGAAAGTGTGGAGCTATTTCTTTGTAATCAAGAAGTTGATATTTTTTATAAAATCAAAATTATTGGTTGTTGAAGTCAATCTACATCCTTTAGATTTGAACTAGTCTTTCAAGAGCATGCCTAGATTGGGTAGGATCCCCCGATCTGGGTATGTCCTTGTTGTTATTTATTCTATTAATTAGTTTATGAATTTTATTGATTTAATTTCCATACACTATGTGTTTCTATTATGCAATCTGGTTTTATTTTGCAATTGGTTTTCATAAGACAACTCGAATTAATACTCTCCCACTTAAGGAATCATCATACTACATTCAATTTAGATTGCATTCTTTTTATATGCTTTCAATCCACACATTTTCCATAATGCGGTGTCTCTGTATTTAGCGTTGATTTGATCAGTGAACTTCTTCCCCATGACTTGCTTTAATTTCATCCCTCTTATCCACTATCACACCTATTTCAATCGCCCATTCATTTCCATTAATCACTCTCTTATTTGCCTTACTTTACTTATCGAAGTGTCTCTTTCAAACCTCGTTCCAAATCCTTCATTGTATTTTTTAACTGTGTCAAAACCTGTTCACTAGAGCATTAGTATTTAGTCGAGTATTCAAATTAATCCTTTAAAAGAAAAACACACAAAAGCACATAATTAATTCTGCATGTATTATTTACAAAGAAAGAAAAATGCAGTGTGCACGTTCTTCCTTCATTTTATGCACTCATAATTGATACATTGTCACATAACATTTCATTGTATAGAGGACTCATCCATTTCCTTTCACTACTCTTTCACTCTTCGTGCGGTTGAATATGACTAAGTCTTACAATACAAACGACTATCAACACAAGGTTCCATTTCACTTTCTTTATTTACATTCAATCTTTTGATTCACTCGTGCTCTATGCATACATCATTCCTTTAAACATTATTTGTTAAGTTTTATATTGAAGATATGAATTCCAAAGAATGTTCATTTTTAAACTGTTTTACATTCAATCCTCTTTAATATAGAATTGACACTTGCATTTCATTGCATAAGCATTTCATTTGTTTTTATTCTATATTTCTTCATTTTAGCTCATTCTTTGCCAAACTTCTTCATTATGTTTGATGCACTTAGTTGAGGAGAGATCTCGAGTTTAGGATGTGTGATTTTACAATTGCTTGATATTTCTAAAGTTTAAAGTTTGGATTTCTTATAGATTTATTTTCATTCTTAATCAATTTTGTTTCTAGACTGTTCTATACCAGTCTGGACATATTTCTTCACCAATTTCCTCTCTTGTTTATGTTATTGATTAATGCTTTTGTTATCACTTTATAGGATAGAATTTAATCTTTTCAATTTAGGATAGATATTTGCAATAAATTATTGATCACATAGTTTTATTTTAGTATTTCATTTTTTTTGGCTTCTTATTGCAAACTTGTAATTTCAATCACCAACGGAAAGATTAGAGGTCTAACTCATGAGATATAGCCTTCCCGTGTTCGAATTCTTCCCAAGGTGTTAGTTTATTTCCTGTCATTTGAATTCATTTTTCTTTTCTTATTTCTTTTATTGCATTGAAGTGTGGATTCACTATAGGAAATAATCATTGAAGGACAGAAAACTTAAGTAAGATACTTAGGATTAATCACACAAATATCACCCCGAGTGCATGAAATACTATGATCTAATCCTTTATAGCACTAAGTTATTCCTACATCCCAGTGATGAATCCTTAGTGTTAATTTCTTGCAGTGTGGGTTTGAAGATTGTTTTGTCGGCTTTATATTAGGTTAGCCTATGCTCTGATCCTGTGTTTCCTGCACCTGCACCTCGAATCTTACAAGCCCGGGTTGATAATTAAATGTGGGAATTGATAGTGCATATATTTAACCCAACATTTTGCCATCATTGTCAGGGAGGTGCTAAAGGGATTAGAGAATAGGTAGGTTTATTTTGTTTCTCCAAAGCCTTGATTGTTCCTTTCATGCAAGTCTGTTTCTTTTCATGCAAGTGTGTTTATTTTCATGCAATTGTGGTATGAATTTAAGGACAACCTAAGTGCGGAGAGAAGATCGTAAGACGTGAGGGAAGATCCCACACATCTAATTTAGTGGGGTTGTTGGCCAAGATATGATGTCGACACCGAAATGATGACCAAAATTGAGAAAACCAAGGTTGATCACATCTCTGATCATATCCGAGAATGGAGGCGAAGAAAGAGCTTGATTAAGGTCAAGGTCCCTCCTGCTTTCTTGCTTCAGTGGTTCTTGAAGTCTTTGGTTCCCTATATATCCAAAGACATAGAAACTTCTGGGTGTTTTCAGAAGAGGAGGATATTATGAGATCCCAACAGCTAGAATTGATCTACTCTCAGCCTAGCATTCTCTATGAGATCTTGCCAGATGCACCACGGTCTACTCTCGATAAGGCCAAACAAAATTCTGAGCCCCACACTGATGGCATTGTGGGCTCAGCACAAAGCAATTCCATGGATTTGTTGTCAAATGAGTTGCAACAATTGTTGATATAAAATACTGTGGTCAGCCAGACTCCTAGTTCGGTTGTCCCCGTTACTTGGACGTCATATGTACACAGTGTGTAGTTGACGAATCCCAAGGATAAACAGCAGACTGAGGGAAAGAATTAATAGAGAAATAATAAGTGTAAAGGGGATAAAAAGGTTTCCAATAATGTTGGCAGGGGGGAAACGAAGAAGAAGAAGTTGAAGTATTTGTGTAATCTCTGCACGGAAGACCACCTGACTCACCTATTTCCTCAACTTGAAAAATCCCAGAATCTATTAGCATAGAAACAACATGTTGTGTTGACAAACCCTTTTCCACAAGGGAAAAATATGGCTCAGGATTCTGCATCCACAAGCACGACAGGGGGTAGTCAGGGACCCCCGCGCCTACCAATAACAACCCAGCCGCAAACATTTACATGATGAATGTCGGTGCTCATTTATTGACCAGGACTCGTGACTACGGAACGCCAGAATCTGTCGAGAAGGGCAAGGAAGCCATTAACCCGTCAAATCCTCTCCAAATTGAGAAGGCGGTGAGAGAAATAATGACTTGCATCCCTAAAGGTGCATTTAAGAAGGCTTCCCATAATCCAAACGTGAGGGTCGCTTAGAACTGCTCCATCATGGAGGATATTGCACAAACCCCTTGTGCGATGTCTGCTTTGGAGGTCCTCCAGAGTTTCCCCTCACAGAGAAAATCTATGTTTTCCTCCTTGGGAGAGGCAAAGACTAGTTACCCAGGAGCAATTGTTTTTTATCCAACTGACTTAAAACCTTGTCTTCCTCACCATGTTGCCTTTTAGATAGTAGTGGCTTACACAACGAAATATTTTTCGTACAATGGTTGATGAGGGTGCCTCGACTTGCATGATGTTTTTCTCATGTTGGAAGACCATTGGCCTTGCATGTTGGAAGGCCATTGTCCAACCTCGACGGTCGGTTGTTTAGACCACATAGAATAATTCCTTCTTTTCCCATGCAGTTAGGGGGTAAAACTATGTGTGTCGAAGTTGAAGTGGTCAATGCACCTCTCGACTATAATATTTTGTTAGGACATAGCAAGACATATGCGATGCATGCAATGGTTTCCATGGTTTTTTGGGTCTTGTTCTTTCTGCATGAGGGTCGAATAATGACCATCGACCTGTTCTCATTTTCTCATCTTGGCCCTTCATCAGGGGCTTCCACAGTCCCGATAATTTATAAACCGAAGCCTGGCACTGTCAAATTAGGTGTCGGTTTGTTTCCATCATTGATGGGAACCTTTGATTACCCACTACCTTCCAACGATGTAAATCTTATATTGTTTGTTCCCGACCAGCCAAGGGCTACAATTTTGCAAGTGTCATCTTTTAGAACAAGCTACTTTCACGACCCGTGGACTTTACCTTCCCCATTGGCTTCGATGGAAGGGATAGGGCACCTTGGCATCGCCATGCCCTTATCTGCGACTGAGGTTGTGTACAACATTGTCTAGCAAGCCTAGACCACCCTAGATATGGCTCCCTCATAGGATTTAGATCCATCTCTCAAGCCTATTTGGGCTCAAGATTCTCTTTCCACTCAATATCCTTTAGACTTGGTCTTGCCCTCCGACGAGGCGATTATCAAGGCAATGAATGGTTCCGACAGACCATGGGATGATATACATCATAGATCTTATTTTCTTCCTGAGCTTAGGATAGTGGAGGCTATTGACATGTTTATAGGCATAATGTGATTTTCATTGATGGGAAGAACAACAACGAAGATGGTATGTTTACAGGAAAGGAAATCAGCAATGATGGCAAACAGGGAAAGCATAAGTTTAGGAGGAAGATCGAACAGTATGCAGATATCAAATATTAGAAGAGATAGTGCTTTGTGCTCTCCAGAAGTGCAGTTGAGGTCGAAGAGAAGGACTCGCAGGAGGAGCAAAGGTCGAGACCTTTGAACACTTAGAAAACCTTCTAAGTTAGAGAGATCGGAAAGCTCAGGAGGAAGAGAGACAGTGACCAGAGGAAGCACAGAGGAGAAGTACAGATCTAAGACATTGGATCTGAGCATCGAGGACCAACAATCATCGGATACAGTATAACTACGAAGAGGATAAGGTCGAGAGCCATCCTCCAAATCCATGAAATGCAAAATCACGATGAGATCTGAACCGTTGGATCCAGAGGACACATGGTGAGAGATCATCATTTCGTTGACTCGCAAACTGGAAAATTCAAAGGTGAGTTGTACTCCAAATTCACAAAAAGCGAAGTCTCGATAAGATCCAGACCATTGGATCATAGAGGGTTGTGAGCCATTGATCTAGAGCAAGTTTCGAAAAATCAGGAGTCGGGAGAACAGAGGTGAGAAGTCCTCCAACTTCGTGAAATGTGAAGTCCTAATTAGATTTGGACCATTGGATCACAGAGGGATGTGGTCCATTGATCTGGAGTGAGTTTCGAAAAATTGAAAGTCGGAAAAAGGGAGGTGAGTAGTCCTCCAACTTGGCGAAATGTGAAATCCCAAAATTATCTAGACCGTCGGATCACAGATAATTATGGATTGTTGATCTATCAAGCATTGTTTCAAAATATCCGAAGTCGGGAGATTCAGGGTTGACTCGCGTCCAAATGCCCAACACGCGAAATCACAATTTTGATCACAGTCATCGATCAAAGGGAGAATGAGGACCATTGATTCGATAAGGACACGTGGCAGACTATGTCAGCAAGGACACGTGGCACAATCAGACAATGAAAAGTGTCAAGTTGATTCGACATTTTAGGTACGTGGAAATCACAAATCCGAGTGACACGTGGCATCTGGTTGTCTCATGACACGTCATCGAGTGACGCAAGAGTTACGTCACTATGGGAGTTTTCTTCGGGAGTTTACCACCAATACTCGCCCAAAGACCCGAAGTCCCAAAGGCCAAAGTCCTGGAGCGAAGGATAGTCATTGGATTTAAGAGGACACATGTCATTGGATTGTCATCTTCGGAAAAAAGAAAAGGAAGGATGAACGAGAGTTGAGAATTGAAATCTCCAAATTCCAGAGACACGAAGGAGATCTTGACTGTTGATCCAAGAGGGACACACATTGTTGGATCGTGGAATCTGAGTGAAATTCTCCGGGAGAAAACGAGAGTCTGAAAATTGAAATTCCCGAAGGCTGGACTCACGGAGGAGATCCTGATTGTAGATTAAGTTGGATAGGTGTCAGCAGATCTTCCATTCCAGAATATATCCAGTCAGCACCAACATGGTTGCCTAATGTTCAAACACCCGACACGCAAAGTCGCGATTTGAACACAACCGTCGATTGAGGAATGTCATGGGTCGTTGATCAGGCACAACAAAGTTCACAAGCTCGCGAAACACGAAGCGCTTGAATGCTTGGCCCATGGTCATAGCCAAGGTCACATTGGTGAAAGTTAAGAGAGGATATATCTTGTTGCTAAGATCCACTTCATAGATCGTGATTTGGGAAAATTGAAGTGACTCGCAGCTGATCACCCAAAGCATGAAATCGCGAAATGCATTTTCGAATCGAGTCGTGGTCACAACCAGTGGTCACATCATGTGAAAGGAAGGGGCGTAGGAGCCAAAACTGACTGACTATAAATGAGAGAGAAGGTAAAGAGTCTCGACTGCTAGAGAAGCTAAGGAATCTTAGCATAACAGCCACTGATGATGAACTCATAGGCAACAAAACCACCAGATAAGTCGAAGAGTTGTCATGATGACCAGGAGATGACTCGAAGTGAGAAATGTATGAAGAAAAGAGAAGTGAAGGGATTCTATTGTTAAGCTATGCAGGCATGAGGAGGAGCTACAGTAAAGAATAGTGACATTGTAAAGAGCATGCAGAGGCATTTCGCATGAGGCATGCAGAAGGTGCACAGAGAGTATAAAAGCGCAGAACAAAGAAGAGATGAGTGTTGTTGTTGAGTGAGATTCATGCAGGGAGAATCATGTGGTGTGCAAGAGCTGAAGCACAGAAGAAGAAAGGAACATAAATGCATATCTGAGAGAAGAACAGAAAGTGTAGCAGACACGAGAAGAGAGACATTGATGCAGGAGAGCAAAGCAGTGTTGCAGAACAATGATGAGACTAGTAAGCCATAGATAAATGTTGTATCACTTTGATAAAGTTGTAAAAGGAAAAAATTTATATTTTAGGGTGGTTGGGAGGTGCTAGGGAGGATTGGTGTCCTCGGAGTTTCAAGTGGGTGCTTGAACACAGGGAGTTGTAGCTTCCATCTGGTTGCAGCTAGAAAAACCCAGGGTGGTAGGGTGGTGCAAGGGAGAACTATTGTTCTTTTTTATATAGGTCGGTGCCTATGTGACTGGAAGTTGGTGCTTCCATCGATTTGGTGCTGGAACACTTAGGGAGTTGGTGCTTCCTACTAGTGGATGCTAGAAAAACCAGGGAGTTGGTGCTTCCTTCCAGTAGGTGCTAGAGAAACCAAAGAGTTGGTGCTCTCAGCAAGTTGCATCTTGCAAAACAAAGGTGGTAGCCTCACAATGAGTTGGTGCTCATAAGAATAATAATGTACAGAAAATAAATATTACTTATCATATCAAGAAGAAGAGGTTTTTCCCTTTATGGGTTTCCTCAGGAAATATCTGTCTATATGTATTTCATGTGTGTGATTCATGTTTAATATTCTATTGCTTACTTCCCTGCATCATTCTGATCATCATTGATTGTTCTGTGAAGAGTTTAAAATGGGCATAAATGTTTAAGCACATTAACAATTGATTCACCCCCCCCTCTCAATTGTCCAACAGAGGTGGGAGAGTTTGTTTTGACCATGAATGGAGATAGCCCTTGTCCTATCAATCCTCTGTCTACACACAAAGTTTACACTGAGGGTAACATGGCAAGCATCACTACAATGATTCCAATCAATATCTCTAGAACCTTTGGCATCGTGGATAATTTTTCCGTCAGAGCAAAGTGCTCCCCCGAAGAGATTCGAACTTACACCGAGTTATTCAAAGAGTTCCATGCCATTTTTTCCTTGTCTTACGAGGAGATGTCAAGCATCAGCCCACGAATTGTTGAACATGAAATCACGACTTATCCTATTGCAAAACCATTCTAACAGAAGCTTCATCCGGTCAATCCTTCAAAATCAGCAGCAATCAAGGCAAAAGTAGAGAAACTGGTAAAAGTCGGTTTTATCTACCCATTACAATTGACGGAATGGGTGTCAAACCTGGTTCTGGTCAAAAAGAAACTAGGAACAATTCGTGTTTGTATGGATTTCCGTGATTTGAATAAGGCATTCCCGAAAGAAAATTTCCCAACCCTGTGTATTGATCAGATTGTCGATGAATGTGTAGGATGAGAAGTCTTTTCGTTCATGGATGATTTTTGGGGATACAATTAGATTCAAATCATACTTGAGGACCAACATAAAATGACTTTTATTTTTCCTTGGGGTACCTTCGTGTATCGAAAGATTACTTTTGGCCTAAATAATTTTGGAGCTACCTTTCAACGATCCATGTCATTCAATTTTCATGACCTCAAACACATAGTCGAGGCGTACCTCGATGATCTAGCACCACGTTCTTGCAAGAGATATGATCATCCTGCCCATCTACGACTAATCTTTGAGAGATGTTGCTACTATTGGATTCACATGAATCCTAACAAGTGTATGTTATGCGTGGCGTCAGATCGTCTTTTATTCTTCATTGTATCGACAACAAGGATCATGGTCGATCCTTTCAAGGTTGAGGCAATAGTTCAATTGCCTCCCCCATGCACAATACCCTAGCTTCAGATATTACAGGGGAAAGTGAAYTTTCTTTSACGTTTTGTCACTAATTATGCCGAGATCACTAAAGGGTTCATGTGTATTTTGAAATTCTGTTGGGATGAAGCYGCTCAACACTCTTTTGAAGCATTGAAACATGCCCTGTCATCCGCCCCTCTACTCCGACCACCTAATTATAAAAGAGATTTCCTGTTGTATTTGTTTGCTTCAGAGTCAACCATTGGAATGGTATTGGTTTAGTAAGATGACRTGCTCAAAGAGAACATTATATATTATCTTAGCCGAGGCCTGGATGGACCATAACTCAACTACTCTCATGTTGAGAAACTTGATTTTGTAGTTGTCCACACTGTCCAATGGTTCTATCACTATATTTTTCTTCGCAAGACCACCATCATTGTCGTTGTCAACCTTTTCCAATATGTTTTAACATGACAAGTCATTGGTGGAAAGATTAGTAGATGGATATTTATCCTAAGGGAGTTTGAATTGGATTTTGTTTCTACGAAATATAAAAATTCATTGGTCTTTGTCGAACTAATTTCGGAACTATCGATCGAGTCTGGTGATATTATTCCTGAAGAGTCTCCTATCAATGGATATCTTTTTCTAATTGCATCTTTAGACCCCTGGTATGGATATATACTTGTGTATCTCTAGACTTTGAAGTTCCCTTCTTATGCTTCTCGCAATGAGCATCGACGAATTCGACATCAGGTGTGAAACTATATTATACTCGATGACACTTTGCATCGTCAAGGCATAGATTTCATTCTAGGGCGATGTCTCACACACGAAGAAGCAGAGATCGTTTTGAATGACTGTCACATCGGAGCATGTGGAGGTCATTTGTCTGGTTGGAAACAACCCAAAAGATTCTACATGTAGGTTACTTCTGGCCCTCATTAATCAAGGATTGTGTGGAGGCAGTCAAGAAGTGCCACCCATGCCAGATATTCTATCGAAAGATACGAGCACACCCTTCTCCTATGTTTCCAGTCATTGTTGTTGGTCCTTTCACCAAGTGGGGAATTGACTTTACTACATGTCACCCGACCTCATCCAGGGGGCATCGTTACATCATCATAGCAGTAGAATACTTTATGAAGTGGGTCGAAGCTATGCCAACATTAAGTAATGATGGTGAAGTTGCGGCTCTTTTCATCTTTAATCAGATAGTAGCAAGGTTCGGTATCCCGAAGGATATTTTCATTGAACATGGAAATCACTTCCATAATAGAATGATGATTGAATTAACGTTAAAGCTCAGGTTCAAGCAAGAACATTCGTCACCCTACTACCTGCAATAAAATGGTCAGGCTGAAGCTGTGAATAAGTCTCTTAAGACTATTCTTCAGCGGATGATCAGTTCTGCTAATTATAATTGGCATTTGATGTTTTATTCAGCGTTGTGGACCTATCGATCGTCTGTGAAGACTACCACCATTTTTTCACCTTTTCAACTTGTATACGGGCTGTAAGCAGTATTACCTATTGAATGCCAGATCCCTTTTTTAAAGTTGGCAGTGGATTTACTGCTAGACACTTCACCGCTTAATGAATGCCTTCTATATCTCGAGCAACTCGATAAGCAGCCTCGTGATGCATCCTTAGCCAATGAGGCCCATAAGAAATGATTCAAGTATCAGTATGATCGGTCTATTCACCCTTGGATTTTCTCTGAAGGTGATCTTGTCCTTTTGTATGATCAAAAAAAATATCCCCTGGGGGAAGGCAAGTTCAAACCCATGTGGTTCGTACCTTTCATTGTTAAAGAGGTCTTAGAAAAGGGCACTTACCGTCTAGTTGATTTGAGGGAAATTCTTTAGTACAGCCTAGAAATGGGCTCTAAAGAAGTATTACTCTTAGGTTGGTCACCTGGGTGTCTTCTTGTATATATTTATAGTCTCTTATACATTTTTTTCTTTTTTGTCTTATGGACGTGAAATTATTTATGTCTTCTTTTTCACTGTGGAAAATGTCAAGTGATTCGGAGTTTTACTTTGGGTTTGTGGACAATGCTAGTCGACACACTCGGAGGCTTGCTTCTGCAGCTTGGGTGGTTTTCACAACTGGAGCTCAGTTGCTATCTTCCAGAGGTTTTTTTCTAGGTGACGCAACCAATAACGTTGTTGAGTACAATGCAGTGATATAATTGCTACATGATTCTTTGTCACATGGAATTTATCGCCTCTAGGTTTACTTAGATGCTCAGTTGGTTGTGTCCCAATTAAATGGGTTTTACCGCATTTATGATCCCACTATTCATCGACGATTCCTTAGGGTACATCTCTTAGAACGATCTTTTGATTACATTACGTATATCCATGTTCCTAGGAGATTTAATCATTTAAAAGATACTCTATCTAATAAAGTTTTAGATTGGCATATTGCTCACATGTAAAGAGAAAAGCACACACATACACATGTAAATACATTTGTAAAAATGTTATTCATAAAGAAAGAAAGATGTATGTGTGTGTGTGTGTCCAAAAACTAGTGTTATGAGTACAAAAGTGGGCATGAAAGCCTCAAAAGTTTTCGGCCTACATCGTTGGGCTTATGCCCTCAAAAAATATATATAGTACAAAAAGTGACCTCGGCACAACAATGGTCCAACACTATCTAAGGTCAAGGCCCATTGGCCCTATTGTAGTGAACGATGGTGTTCACAAGATGTTGGAATAGTTGGACCCAATTTCGAGGCACCCCTACTACGTGTGGTTGCATAGCCAGGGGGAGATCCTCGATCTCATTCGTAGGAATGGAACGAGTGAGAGAAGTGAGGTTTTTCTCTCCACTCGTCATAAGACTCTATCAACCTCTCAGGTTGGGGTTCCTCCCGCAGTTGTTGGTCCTCTTGCTGCTGCTGGTCATACCTCTGTTTGAGGATGAGGTCGATTCCTGGTGAATTTTTCCAGTCGAACAAGCCCCACATCTTTACATAACATATTCACAAGTTAGTTCTCTAGACACACATAAAAATGATATATATGAAAATTAAAAATTTAATAAACTATAAAAATATATGTTACCTATCTCGCCACACTCCTCGTCGGGAGGCACATGCATGTATGGATCTCTAGTGAATTTTATCCCTACATAGGGGTAATCCTCTATCACCAGGATCTGACGTGCCTACCAATCAAAAAACTTGTCATCAAAGGCCTTTATAGTCCTCCCTCCACCCTGCCTAGGCAGTAAAGTTTCCCACCTATTCACTGTTGGGAAGGATGCTACATGCCCCCGTACTATCTCTCTAGGACTAAGACTGGGCACCCTCTCAAAGAAGAAGGAACATAGAATGGTACCAAAACCAAAGTTCTTGTTGGTACGCCGACAATACTCTGTGAGTTGTCTCTTCATGCATACAAGTATGGTGGTACTCCAACAAAAAATGGTTGCTTCCAAGCACTGAATGGAACAATGCATATGTGTGTGTGAGGCCCAATGGAGTGTCATGGATCCAGTAATCCACCTGATCAGAAGTAGGATCACTCGTAAAGAGAGGTCAGTGATCTTGTGGATCAACACTTGAGAACCCACTTTCTTAGTTTTAACCTTACAGTACATGCAGATGTAATCCTCAATGTTGAATGGACACAGAGGAAAAGTCCTCAAGTTGTCTATTTACCCTCTTCTCAAGAGTTCATCCAGAAAGTATATGTCCTCTGTAGTTAGGGTCAGTGATTGAACCTCCAACATAAATTGCCATTCTCGCAAGAATTTGGCAAACAAAAAATTCACATTTTATTCAATTCAATGTGTTTTACATGTTTTTGAGATTTTAGGGCAATTCAAAGATCCTCAAAACCCATGGAATCACTCCAGAACTAGACTTTGAACAATAGTCAATTAGGACTGTGACAAGTGCCCAAGTTTTTACCAAAATTAAGTCATAAACATTCACTACAATGGAGCAATTTTGGATTATTTTTATCCTAAGCCATCTCATGTTTTTTCTTCGTCACACTCCCATTGACATCATCATCCTTATGCATTGTTATTTTTGTCATGTACCTCCTTATTCTATGTCTAAATTATATGTTATGTCTTTCTTTTATCATTATTGTTCTTCCATCGTTGCACTTCTTTCCCACACTTTCATTGTGTGAAGAGGCACATTCTATATCCCAATATGAAGGAGACGTGTAATATTCGTGCTTAAGGTTGAGTTGGCACTTGGAATTTAAAAATAATAATAACAAATAAATATTTCATAATCAACCCAAAAAAAAAATCTTTTATGTAAAACAAAATTTGAATTGAGTACATGTGCAGCAGAAGCAGAAATGCAAATAGATTCAATGACAAAAATTAACAAAATACAACATAAATCACACAAAGAACACAATTATTTACGTGATAAAACCTTGTAAAAGGGAAACATCCACGAGGCAATGATAATCAGTATTCTTACTGTTCAAGGGATAATTACAACAACCAAACAAGCTTACAACCATCTCTCACACACTTTATTTGCCTCTACATGCTTACATAGATTTATAGCATCTCTCCCACAATTACACAAAACTAAACAATTTAATGTGAACCTATCCATATTTTATTTTGAGTTGATTTTGTCTCAACTGTAGGAAGAATAATAGGAGCCAAGAAATCTTCCCATATCCAAATCCGTGGGAAATTAGTTAGCATTGTTTCAACAATCTCCACCTTGACAACAATTTACCTGAATATCATGCCAAAATTTATTCATCGCCTTTCCTGCAAGCCAAGAGAAGCCATGCACCATCGCAGCTTCTCTAACAATACTAATTTTGTGCACTTGTTTGCACAATTATCTTGAGTATGGACCTTTTCCAGAACCACTCCACCTTCATCAATAATCTGTCTTGCAAAATGGTATTTAATAGAAATATGCTTTGGCTTACTGTGATAAGATGAATTTCTAGCCAAATGAATAACACTTTGACTATTGTATAATACTTTCACCTTGTCCTACATCCTTCCAAACTCACCTAGCAAACAATTTAACCAAATTGCCTTCTTGCAAGCATATGAAGCTACTATATATTCTGCCTACATAGTGGATAAAGAAACAATGTTTTGAAGCTTTGACATCCAACTAATAGATCCTCCTACAAGAGTAAAGACATATCCTGAAGTGGATTTTCTTTTGTCCAAGTCACCTGCAAAATATGAATCGACATAACCACAGATTAAATCACTGCAACCATTATAGGTGATAAAATAATTACTTGTGCCCCTAAGATATTGAAGCACCCATTTCACTACTACCCAATGCTCTTTACCTAGATTTTCCATGTATCTACTGACAACACCAACTGCATATGAAATATATGTCCTAGTACTTACCATCGCATACATCAAACTCCCTACTACATTAGCATATGGTACACGAGACATATACTCCTTTTCTTCATCATTACTAGGACATAAACTTGAAGAAAGATTAGAATGGGAAGCCAAAGGGATTTTTACTGGTTTCACATTATCCATACCAAACCTCATAAGTATTTTCTCCACACACTTCTTTTGTGATAACCAAATCTTACCATTTTTCCATCTCTATGTATTTCCATGCCCAAGATTTGTTTTTCTTCTCCTAGATGCTTCATATCAAATGTCCTAGCCAACTGAGCCTTTACCTTGTTGAACTCAACCATGCTTTTGCTTGCTACAAGCATAACATCAACATATAATACCAAATTAATGAATATGCCATTTGCCAATTTTTTAAAGTAAACACAATGGTCATACTCACTTCTTCTAAAAATTTGTCTCGCCGTGAAGGAATCAAACTTACTGTACCATTTCTTGGGAGGATGCTTCAGGCCATACAATGACTTCTTGAGTTTGCAAATAAACCTCTTATTGTGATCCTGAACAAACCCTTCTAGTTGTTCCATATATATTTCATTATCCAAATCTCCATGTAAAAATGTTGTTTTAACATCTAGCTTCTCTAACTCAAGATCAAGTAAAGCAACTAGTGCTAACACAACATGAATTGAAACAAGCTTAACAACTTGTGAAAAATTTTCATGAAAATCAATACCTTCCTTTTGAAAATACCCTTTTTTCTACCATTATTTCTTTGTACTTTTTAACTTTATCATCAACACCTTTCTTCAATTTGTAAAACCACTTGCAATTGACAACCTTCAGGTTCTTTGGAAGTTCGAATAGGTCCCATGTTTTATTCCTCTCTAAGGCATCCATTTCTTCTTTCATTGATATTTTCCATTTAGCACTATCAAACACCTCCATTGCTTCCTGATAACAACTATCTTTTCCATTGTTAGAAATCAAAGCAATTGATGAAGCATAATCTTCATACCTCTTAGGAATATTTTTGACTCGTGTAAATCTTCGTAGAGATTGTTGTGACATTTCCTCAATTTCATGGAAATTTTTGTATCCTCATCTTCTTTTGTAGGAGTTTCTTCATGAACATCTTCATGCTCCTCCTCTCCCGTAGATGACCACGTCTCCAACTAAATTTGTTGAATTTGTGGTACTTATGTCTGTTTCATTTCAACATCTACATCTGATTTTTTGAGTGACAATCCATCAAATACAACATATATGTTAATGATGAATTTGTGGGCAATAGGATCCCATAATATATATCCCTTAACTACATTACCATACCCAACAAAGACATACCTTTTTTTATTTCGGATCTAACTTAGAATGCCGATGCTCATGAATAAGAGCATAGGCCTCACAACCAAAAAATTCAAGATTTTAATAATCTCAAGGGTGACATGTCCATACCTCTTCTGGAATATTACAGTCTAATGTAGCTGATGGTGATGAATTTACTAGATAGCATGTTGTAAGAACTACTTCTTCTCACAATTCCTTCTACAACTTGGCATTACTGAGCATGCTCCTTGCTCTATCTAGAAGAGTCATATTCATGTGTTCAACAACACCATTTTGCTGAGGACAATAAATCGTGGTTTTATGCCTTTTGATTCCAACTTCCTTGCAATAATTTTCAAATTCCAAGGATGTGAACTCACCTCCATTATCAGTTCTCAAACTTTTGATTGACCTGTCGATGCTCTTTTCAACCAAAGATCTAAATTGCTTAAAAACATTAAATACATCAACTTTTCTTTTTAGTAAATAGATCCACGCCTTTCTAGAGTAATCATCTATAAATGTTACAAAATATGACGATCCTCCAAAAGAAAATTTAGGCGATGGTCCCCAAACATCTTAATGGATGTAATAAATGATACCTTTATTAATATGTCTCCCTGTTTTAAAATTTTGTCTACGCGATTTTCCATAAACACAATGCTTGCAGAAATTCAAATTCATGGATTTTAAGCTTGGAAATAACTTATGGTCTACCAGTACCTTAAGCCTTCTCTCGCTCATATGACCCAAACGCTGATGCCATAAACGAGTAGTCACTTGCACCTTCAGATACTACCGCTACTTGATTTATTTCAATTCTTCCTTCTAGCTGATAAAGATTCCTGATCCTTTTAGCCTTCATAACTACTAAGATTCCTTTGGACACCTTCAATACTCCACCTTGAATTGTACACTTATAACCACCAGAATCTAGAAATCCCAAAGATATTAGGTTCTTTCTGAGCTCAGGTACATGCCTCACCTCTATTAATGTTCTTACATTACCATCATACATTTTAACCCCAATGCTACCAATCCCAACAATTTTGCAAGAAAAATAATTTCCCATAAAAACAACATCCTCATCAATAGATTGGTAAGTTGAGAACCAATTTCTATGAAGACGCATATGATGGGAAGTACCAGAGTCAATCAACCAATCCTAATGATGTTGTGAAACATTACAAGTAGATAATACCTCATCAAGCATACTTGAACTTGTTTCAAATGAATTTCCTTCCTTTGTGGAGTCCTCTTTGGACGCTTGTTGTCTTTTCCAACAATCCTTCTTGAGATGCCTTGATTTGTTACAGTACCAAAATTTTAACTTACTCTTCTTTCCTTTTGACTTAGATCTTGATGTACGTCTCTGATTTTTCCCTCTTTCTTTAGATCAACCTCTAGCCATCATTGCTTCTGATGTTGAGGTTTCTAGATTGGATTTCCTCAGAAAGAAAATCTCCCACAACAGTATCATAATCAATAACATCTATCGTGCTTAAGCTAATATAGGTGACTAAATAATCCCAATACTTAGGCAATGAACATAATAGCGTGATTGTCTTATATTCATCTTCGAATTTTACCTCCATACTAGTCAACTGACATGTAAGAGCATTGAAATGATTTAAATGGTTCACAATTTTTGTACCTTCTTTTATTCGCAAATTGTATAACTGCCTCTTTAAGTAGATTTTTTTCGTCAAGGATTTTGTCATATAAAGGATTTCCATCTTGTTCCATAAGCTCGTTGTTGTTTCCACTCCAACATTGTTAAACAAAACTTGATTTGCCAAACACAAAGGAATGGTACTGAGAGCTCTTGAATCCAAATCTTCTCAATCCTCGACTGACATACCCATAGAATACATTGAATAAGATCAAATAATTTTAATTAACTAGTTTCAAGGCAAAGATCATTAAAAGGTCATGGATTCAAATCCAATATACTCTCTCTAAGTTTTGAGAAACATATACTCCAACAACATTTACCCCAAATATTATTCACCCATAGTATTACTCACAAAATGTAAAAAATCCTTTAAAAAATATTCACAAGAACATTTTCCATAAAATTATATATATAATTTTAAATCATACTTATGTATATAGTGTACATACACACAAAAACTTGCTTTTGAAATATGACCTAAATCTATTTCTAATTAATTCAGAACAAGTTACTCTATCTTACATTGTTAGCCTAGCCCTCATATATAAAAACTCAGGGTATAGCCAAGCATTATTGTTTCTGGCCTTCACTAATTTGTCAAGCTCTTAACCCCTCCCACTTATTTGGAGCTCCTGCAATATGACCACTCGGTAGTTAAACCATAGATAACTGGATCGTGACAGAATTTTCTTAAGGTGTCTATGTTATATTTCAATATCGGTCATACCCCAATTAGAGGGACGGTACACAATAACTTAGAAACTTCCAGTTATTGGTTGACACGTGTCCGACCGACTTGTATGTGAAACTTCAACTTTTAGATAATGACAACGTACTCCACGCGCTTAGATTCCTCATGTGGATATGTTATTCAATAAAAAGTTCAAATGTAGAATTAAGAGAATCCACCATCCCCGCATATCTCGTGAAATGAAATCTATGAGTAGCCTTTGGGATATATTCTAATGTGAAAAAAGCAAAAAAGGCACGCACTTAAAACACAACTATTTCTATTTTTGTTTGTGTTGACTATAATATTTAGGCACAAGGATCGTGGAATGTTCGGTATTATTTGTAGATTACAAATGCATATAAAAATAGATTAGAATAATGTAATTACGAAATATGGTATAATTAAAATGGTAATTTACTTAATATAATGTATTATATAAAATAAAAATTTTGTGTTAATAAAATTGATATGAATTAAATATAATTATTTATAAATTTTATATAAAAATAAAATTATATTAATTATTAAAAAATTGAGGCAATTTCACTATATAATT